>PVKU01001361.1:268490-312249 GCA_004027475.1 Anoura caudifer
TTTTTTTTTTTTTTTTTAATTAATCTTGTGAAGAGAGGAACATTGATTTGTTGTCCCACTTATTTATCCATTCATGTGCCCTGACTGGGAATCGAACCCCAACCTTGGCATATAGGGATGATGCCACCCGGCCAAGGGCACATGTTACATTTCTTTCAAATTGAAGGCAGGACCCCCCAGCCAGCAAAAAGATTACAACTTGCTTTATTGCCATACGATACTTGATACTCTACTTGATACTCGCTTATTATAGTGGTCATTATAGTGGTCTGGAACCAAACCTGCAATATTCCCGAAGTCTGCCTGTTATCTGAAACCTACTGGGCCTATGTGTTTCAAACAAGGGGCTAAGGGCCTGGCACCGTACCTGCTGTTGGGATTGTTGGGTTCTATATGTAAGATCACAGGAGGAAGGTAGATGGCACCATGCATGTCACCTGGCAAGCAAGCAAGCAAGCGTGCATTGTACACAGGGATCTGGATATTGTGGGTGTGCAGGCCCTTCAGTGGAAGGAGGAGTATGGGATGAACTCATGATGATTCTGAGGTGCCAGGCTTTGGACCAGGTCAGATTTAGCAGAATGGGGGAGGCTCAGGAACCCTTACTACAGGTGTGTTTCCTTTCCTGGGGAGTCTGCTCTGTGTCTGGGATCTGCCTGCTACACAGGGAGGTGATGAGTTAAGTTTATTAGGACATCTGTCAAGATGCCCATCCCAGAGAGGGTGGCATAGAGGGCCAGACTTGGCTGCTCTCAGTGGAGAGTGGAGGCCACTGAGAGCAAGGGTTCTTTACTTGAAGCCTGTGAATGGCCCCTGTGTTGGGGAGGGTACCATGATTCCCTGAAATTGTATGCACTTTTGCTTAAGGACAGAGGGATAAGAGTCAGTGGTTGTGACCTCAGGTGAGCCTCCTTGTATGTAGAAAAGGTGTGACAGTGGCACCTCTCTGGAGGGAAGATCTGCAAAATGCTTCACTCCATATGCATCTGGTAAATTGTGGCCTTGGTGTATTGGTTCTCTGTGCATTTGGTGGGATGGAGAGGCTCCCCTTCTGGTGATCTCCCTCCAAGGGATCTGTGACTGGAGAAAGGCTGGCAGTAACTGGAAGTCAGTACCAGATTGTGAAGTGAAGTGGATGCCCCTGGCTTGTAAAGGGATGGGGTGTTAAGTGGGAGAGGCTCAAGGTGGGGGCTGTGTTTGTTGGGCCTGGGGGAGCAGCTTTGAACAGGCAAGATGGAGAGGTTAGCAGTGTCAGCTGCTGCCCAGAGGTCAGAGCGAGAGCCAAAGGAGGTCACCAGATTTCTGATCTGGAGGACAGCCCTCTTGGAGGGCTGGAGTGGGGGCAGGTACCCAGCCAGTTGGCCTGTGGGGTGGGGCCTGAGAGTGGCAGGGGAACTGAACTCACCCAGGAAGACAGGGCCCACCAACAGTTCTTTGAAGATGGGAGACCAGACCTTGCATTCCTTCAGCTGGAAACGTGTATGGGGAGTGGTCTTGCTGTCTCTTTCTTGTGGTAGTTACAATTCATCTAACTTGAGGTGACAGATTTTACTGAGCATCTGCTGTGTGCCAGTTACTGTTTTAGGAGCTGGGGAGACAGTGACCTAAGATAAGCACATGGTCCCACATTTTTTGGTCTGGCAGTGTTGTGTGACAGTCAGCAATCACCTGGGACATGCTAGTGCTCCTAGTGGCCTGTGCCTGGGAGAAAAATAACAGGAGCTGAGGCTCAGGAATGCTGGAGGAGGGGCTGGTTCAGGAGAGGGGGGTGGGGGGGCAGGGTTGGTGGGCCCTGCTCAGGATGGGGCATTAAAGCCCCAGGAGAAGAGCAGGTAGGGCCTATGAGTTCTGACCCCACACCTCATTATCTGCATTCCCTTTCTGTACCCCAGTTTCCTTTGCTGTAAAATGAGGGTGTTTTAATTTTTTTAAAAAGATTTTATTTATTTATTTTTAGAGAGAGGAAAAGGGAAGGAGAAAGAAGGGGAGAGAGAAACATCAGTTAGTTGCCTCTCGCATGCCCCCATCCAAGGACCAGGGCTGCACTCCAGGCTTGTGCCCTGACTGGGAATTAAACCAGTGACCTTTCACTTTGTGTGACAGTGCCCAATCAACTGAGCCACAACGGCCAGGGCTGAATTGGGGATCTTGATAGTATCCACGTTGAAGGGTTGTTGTGACTTGTGAACTAACAGAAGTAAAAGTGTGAGCCCTGGCTGGTGTTGCTCAGTGGACTGAGCGTGGGCCTGCTAATCAAAGGATCACGGTTCGATTCCCAGTCAGGGCACATGCCTGGGTTGCAGGCCAGTTCCCAGCAGGGGAGACATGAGAGGCAACCATACATTGATATTTGTCTCCCTCTCTCCTTCCCTTCCCTTCTAAAGATAAATAAATAAAATCTTAAAAAAAAAAAGTACTTAAAATAGTGCTTGCTCCCCAGCAGCTAGGAAGACCTCTGGGAGTGAGCCTGTGGGCTGTCTGTGGCCAAGAGCAGCTGGCAGCCAGTGTGGCTGGAGCAGGTCATGCTGCGGGAGAGTGGGTCCCAGCAAAGCATTGATTCCAAGAGTGTTGGGGAGGTGACCCCTGTGGCTATGTCTGGGATAGCCCAGTTCTGTTCCCCATCCTTTCCTAGCAGGGTGATCCTGAGTGAGCCTTGTTTTTCTGAATTTCAGCTTCCTTGTTGGTGGGGAGGTCTCACTGAGGGACTGAGCTGGTGGCAGGTGACCTTGGCAAGGATGGATATATGTGCCTGGACTATAGGCACAGCCCTGCTGCAAAAGTCAGATATGAACTCCACCCCTAGCACACTCTTATTAGTCTTGTGGAGCAGAGAGAAGGCAGAGGAGGAACCCCCATTCTAGGGGAAGTAGCCAGGGGCCCATTGTGAAGAGAATGGCAGCTGTGGAGCTACGTGTAGGGGCAGGAGGCTGTGGGCCAGGGAGAGAGAGAATTGAGGTGGGAAGGAGGGAACTCGGGTGGGGGCAGTAGGTCTGCTGGGCTGTCAGCCTGCTCTCAGGGCAGCTGGGGTCTGCAGTGTTTCTGGGTCAGTCCTGATGCTCTCCAGGGCCCCAGTCTTTCCCCTGCTTTGCATTCTTTAGCTGGAACATTCTCCCTTCCCCCTCCTGGACTGCAGCAGCCCTCTCTGGGTCAGAACTGCTGGAGGTAGTGATTAGCACAAGCTGGGGAGCCTAACCTTGATGTGACCTTGTGACCCTGGCCAAGTGACCTAGTCTAGGCAGTTTTCTTCTTGGAAAACAAGGTAGCTTCAAGGGCTGGCGTCAACCAGCACAGCAGATGAATAACACAGTGTGATATATATTATATATATCTCCTCAGCCTGCTGTGTGGCCTGGAAGAGCAGATGTGTCACAGGTGTGGGGGTGATCATTAAACCCTGAGACAGGTAGAGCTGGGCGGGGCACAGAGAGCTGGGCTTTCCCTGCTGGAATGACCCAGGCGGGAGCTCCTCCCATCATCATTTTGGGGACTTGTTTGGGAAGCTTCAGGATTTGGGCCTCAGGAATAGTGCAGGGCAGGGCCATGGGCACCTTCACACCTGCCCAGGAAGCCCGTGGCACCTGCCCTGGTGCTTGTTTCGCTGCCTGGCTCTGCTTTCTGTTTAGGAATCTAGACTCCCTGACTTCCTCCACCCCCACTCCCTTTGTTCCCCCAAAACAAGTTATAGAAGGAAATTGAGACCAGGCCCCGCCTAGCCATGCAGGAGGTGGATACGGTGACTCCGTGCCCCTTGTGTGTCTCCTTTTGGTGGGTTATTCATATTCTTAACTACCTATTTGTTTAATCAACACACAGATACCCAGGCCTTAGGTGTCCTGTTTAGTGCATTTGACAGTCATATACACCCACCCATCTGCCCCCAAAACCAGACCTAGAATTTGTCCCTCAGCCACTGGGTAGCTTTTGTTTGGTCAGGTGCTGCCAGGCAGAACATTCTTGAAAACAGGTCCAGACTGGTTGGAGGGAGGGGGGCTCTGTCTCTTCCCCACCCCCACTCCTTACACAGAGAGGGGAGAACCTCCTTTTATTCCTTGTTTTTGTCTATTTCTTTCAAGCATTTTATCACCCACTGCTTTGGCAAGAGCGGGTCTGGGCTGTTTTTCCTTGAGATTGGTGGTGGATTTGCTCCCCTGCTAATTGTGTTCCTGTGGCTGGGGTTCGTTCCACATGTCAGAGGGGAATGGTTTTATGGATAGAAACCTGCCTGACAACCAGGCACTGATGGGATTCTGGGCAAGGAAAGGACCCTGGCGGATCAGCGCCTTAATGAAAAAGAGATGCTCCTGTGACTCCCTGCAGGGGGCATGGGAATCAATAATCAAAGACAGATTGGGGGGCCTCTTGCAGACCAAAGAAGGGCATTCCAGAGAACTTTCCAAATTCTTCCTTGAGCTGGAGAGAAGGCAAAGGCAGATTGGAGCTTCCAGACTTCTCTTGCGTGCCCTGGGGGCCCTCCACAGAGCCTAGCTTCTGAGTCCCCTCATCTCCCACCTCAGGCCCTGCCTATGGGCCTAACCATGGCTAATGTTTACTGAGCCAGAGCGTGTGCCAGGGGCCCTGTGCCAGGTGCTTTACGTTCATTGACTTGCTGAACCATAGAACAGCCCCAAAGGGTGCCGTCTGCTGTGCGCTGTTGGCACAAGGGCGCTCAGCGGAAGCGTGAATTGTGTGAGACCAGCTCATTCTCTTCCCCACACTATGCATGCATCGTGGGGAGTCACAGTAGCCACAGCTCCTAGCCTGTTTTGTAAACAAGGCACTTTATGGTGGGCGGCAGACTCAGGACGCCAACCCAGGTGGACTCAGTGGTCTCCACCAACCCTGCTGCCTCTTGGGCACTGCTGAGGACGAGTCTAGGCCATACCAGATTTAGCTACTAGCACCTGGCATTGAGGAGGCACTCACTTGCCCCTTCTTATCGTTGTCCTATGTCAGGGTATGGCCCCATACACCCTTCTGGAGCCCAAAGCCAGTTTTTTCTTATTCCTGCCTAGTTGCCAAGTCCCTTATGGTGTCCCCTGTAGCCTGCACCACATCTGGAGTCACATCTGGTGAGGCTGGTGGGTGGGTGGGCCGTGGCCCTTCCTAACTTAAACATCCTGTTCTCTAAGCCCCTGGTGGGGCCATTTGGACCTCTGGAGCCCCAGGGGCCTGGCAGAGGCCTTTCCACCAGCAGTGCAGCCTCAGGATATCCTGTTTCACCTCTGGGCCAGTGGTCAAAACCTTCCTTTCAGAAGGGTCTTGGCAGGGGGACTCCAGTCAGCATCAGCCCCGGGCTGCAGTTTCCTTCATCACTCATTCCCTGTGAGGCTGTCCCTGCCCTGTCCCCTAGCCTCTTCCGCTTTGGCCTCACCGGAGCCACACTGGGCTGCATGTTGAGGCCCCTTGGCCAGCTGGAGGGCAGCCCTTCTTCCTACTAGGAGCCACATTATCGATCCTCAGACCCCTGACTGGCTCAACTTCCTGATTTATCCTCCAAGTGTCAGGAGCCAGAGTATGGAGTGTACCAACTGCCCAGAGAGCCAGTCCTGTGCACAGCTCTGGACGTCTTGACACACCTCCTGCCAACCTGGCTTTCCAGACCTCCCTAAGTGTCTCCTCTGCCAAGGTCCTCTTCTGCTTGCTTCTGTCCTTGCAGAGCACTGCCCACTCAGCTCCTGCTGTGTGTTGCAGGTGGTGGGAACCCCCAGTGATCCCTCACAGCCATAGGAGGAAGGCTTTACCACCTCCTTGTAGTGGTGGCTCAGGCAGGGGGACGGTGCCTGTCAGTCGTGGTTGACCGGCTAGGTTTGGCTCTGTCTGGGCCCAGAGCCCAGTCCCCCACAGCCTTCTGGGCCCAGATCTCCTCCTTGGAGGCTTGGATATGTGGTTTGGCTGCCTCTCACAAGCTGCTGGATCCCCAGGCCAAGCCACTCACAGCATGTCATAACTCTGTGCCTCAGTTTCCCCACTTAAAAACAAATTAATTGTACCCTGGAAGGTGATTGGGAGCACTAACTGATGCACCGTGTGACAATAGTGTGTGCTTGGTATTACATTAATCACAGCTTCAAAGTCATAGTTGGGGAGGAGAGGCCAGGTGAAGGAGGCTGGCGGCCCAGCTTCTGGAACAGCAAGGGGCTGGGGTGGCCTGTTTGTTTCCTTGCTCACCCTCACCCCTTCATAATTATTTGCTAAGCCCCTGTGCTTTCAGGGGCCTAAGAACTGGTGCACATCTGCTGTCCCTTTTGTAGCTCACAAAGCCTGGTTGCGGCTGATTAACATGGATGGGGAGATATTTGCATGTAATAGCTCCCGCCCAATTGCCCAATCGGTGCCCTAGGATTCTTTTCAGAAAAGCCAGGCCCTTTCTTTGTCTGGTCCTCCTTTGCTTGGGGTTACCCTTCTGCATACCTCACAATTAGACTCCTTCTGGGGCCCATCAAGATCAGGCCTGCAGGGCCCAAATCCTTCAACTCCAGAAGGCAGAGCTGGCCTTTCCCAGAGAGGAGCCCCTGCTGAGTGTCCCCTCTCAGGCCTGTGACCTCTCCAAGCCATCACTGATTTATGAGGTTTAGTTGTCTCTAGTGCAGGGGTCTTTTCTCAAGCCTGTCATTCCACGGGCCAGTTCAGGGTGGGCCTACCTGCGCGCTGTTTCTCAGGGTATCACCCCCACGAGCGGCTCTAGCAGTCTCCCAAATTCAGCAGAGAGGCCTGTGGCCTGAGTAGTACTGGGGCTACAGGGGCCTTACCTTCCCCACATGCCCACCAGAAACCTTGGGGTGGGGGGAGTTGCTGCTCCCCAGATGGCTGCCTCTCCAACCAGGAACCTGTCACCCCTGCCGCTGGTTAACTTTGGCAGTGATCAGTCCTCTTGTATTCTCACAGCTCCTCTTGGAGTAGATTTAACTGTTTGACTTTTCCAGCTGCCTGTAAATTGCCAACCCTGGATTCAGCATGAGCCTTTTGGGCCAGCAGAGGTGGCTGTGTTGAGTTATTGCAAGATATTTTGAAAGGAATGAAGGATACCGCAAACACTGTGTGCTTCCACCCCTACCTTGAGAAATAAAATGCGGATAGAATAAAGGGCCTGCTATCCATCTTGTCTCCTCCCAGGGAAGTGACCTCATGTTGTCCCAATTCTGAGGGGTTAGCCTTCACCAGGGGCCATTTTGATGTGGTCTAAACACCCAGCCTAAATGAAGATGTGCCCAAGGACTACGTGAAGCTGGTGCCTCTCTCAGCTGCAGCCAGGTGTCCCTGAGGAGCCCACTAGCCTGGTCGGGCTCCAGCATGGCCTTGTGTCCAGAATTCTCTCCAGCTCTCCTCTGTACTATATGCCTCTGGCCTTAGGGACATGGGGCCAACAACACCTGCTGTGTGCCCTTGGGTCTCAGGCTGAGCACAGGATGTGTGAGTCCTACAACAACACAGAGCAATGCATTATTATTTTATTTTTCTAGTCATGAAAGCTGAGGATTCAGTGGCTGTCCCCCTGCTAACTGGTTCCAGAACCAGGGTTCTGACAACTACCTTGCCATGTGGTCTCCCCCACAGGGGGAAAGGGGCCTTCCTAGGTGACAACTGCTTGGAATTCAGGCCTGCTGCCCTGGGCTTAAAGAAACCTGAGCCTCTATTGGCCCTGGGTGCTCAGACTTGGCCAGCCCTCTGCCCCTCCTCCATCATACCCACTAAGTGGGGGTGGAAGGGTGCAGGCCTACTTTGGGGAAGACAGTGGCTGGAGGCTGAGGTACTGGTGTGCTCCATCCTCCAGCCCTAGTAGGACCCTTAGGTCATAGGGCCTGAGGTTGCAGAGGGCAGGGCTCAGGGCCTGTTCCCACTGCCCTTGCTTATCTAGCACTGAGGGTGTGGCACACTTAAACCTGCTCACTTTGGGGCAGGCACAAGCAATGTCCTAAATGCCTTTTGTTTGGTCATCTTTTGTGTAAAGGGTAAAAATTCTAGCTGTTCCGGAAGGTGTAACATGAAGAGTCCCTCTTTTTCTTCCTCCAGATTCTGGCCTGTCCCCATACCTGGTCTTCTGGTGTGACCTTCCTACACCATTTTCCAGGTACTTTTGCATAAATCTCTCCCCGGGACCCCCACTGTGCTTAAAGTTCTGCAATTTCAACAGTGGAGGAGGATGGTGCCCGTGAAAAGTGCGCCTCCCTTGCAGAGGCAGCTACTAGAGTCATTCCATTGTATTTCTTTGTAGACAAGGCCCAGGCTTGCAGTGTGCCTGGTCCCACCCTTCCCCCTCTCATTTTTTACACCCACAGCATATATGTTTTACTCTGTTCTGTGCTTAGCAGTGCGGCTTGGTTCTGCTGGAGGAGAGATTAACTCCAGGCATTTTGTTCTTGTTCCACTTCATCCCTCTGACCCAGGTCTGTCTAGCCTAAAAGGGCTTGCTTGAGACCCCACTGCTTGCTTCATTACATTCCATAAGCAAGAAGGTAGAGCAAGGAGGACACTAGGGGCAGAAAGGCGACTGTGCAGGGCCACCTGGTACCCAGTGTCTCTGAACAGCTAAGTGACCATCCCAGGTCATGAACTTGGTCAGGGCCTAGGTGCCTAGTCTCCCACGCCAGCTGCTTCCTGCACATAGGGAGGCACCCCACCTCCCTGACTGCATGCCCCAGGCCTCCATGCAGATCAGCATCCCTGAGTGCCCTCCACTTGTAGAGCCTCCACTTTCACAGGGCAGCTCTGTGCAAGGAGGGATATGGAGCCACCCTGCAATTGGGGCTTGTCCAGAAAGTTCTGGAGGATCTCCAGGAAGGTAACACAGATAAGGGGAAAAGAAGAAGGATGTCCTGGGTCTCAGGACCCATGGAGGCCAGAGAGAAGTCCTTTCTGCCCATGTTCTGGGGGCAGTCAAGGCCAGCATGGCATGACTGGGGAAATGAAGAGGTGTGACAAGGCTTCAGACATTGACAGGGGCTCATGGGCCCAATAAGGAGTTTGGACTTGTTCCAAAAGGCTCTGGGGTAGGGGGTAGGGGGGCACGAAGCTTCTATGCTCTCCCAGGTGTGCCACTCTTCCCAAATCTCCAGGTGTTTACCAACCTGAAAACTCTCAGAACCCAGTCCTTTTGGGGTTTTATGAGGCTTTATTATGTAGACATTTGATTGAAATTTTTGGCTATTGATAGCTGTGGGGTGGGGGAGACTGAGAGTTCCAACCCTCTAATACTTGGTTGGCCCCGCTGACAACCAGCTTTTATCCTGAGGGACATTTCAAGTATCTTCTCACTAACTCTGCAGTGGTTGAAAGGGGTGCTATGAAACAAAAGATACTTTTTATTATTCTTATCACTTAGGAAATTCCAAGAGTTTTGGGACCTCTGTGCCAGGAACAGGGAACAAATACATACAGGGTCTGGCACAAATAATTCCCCCTTTTTATTATAAAACCTTTTTTTTTTTTACAAAATCATAAGCATGTAATTCTGTACCATAATATCACACTCAAGCACACCATATGACATTTTAGGTGAAATATTCAGATTGGAACTATAAATTATTACATTCGTATTATTACCCTACCAACCACACTCAAACAGGCATTACTTCTGCTAGACCTTGTATTGTAAATCTCAGCATCGCAGCCTCCTTTCCCTCTCTTCCCGTATGCTGTTTCCTCTCATTGGAGAATCGGTGTTACCAGTCTCTTCCCCAGGCTGGATCAGGTGCCAACTCCAGGTTCCCACTGTGGCCCTCCTGCCCTGGCGTTGGTGCCCATCACCTGGGGATCCTCATAACTGCCACCCTGCTCACCTTACCTCCCAGGGGATGGTGTCTCTGTTGCTCAATGTCTGGTGAGCAAATGAAATAGGTGGAGAAGGGGGCTCAGCATCCAGCCTCCTGCCCCTGTGGTTCTAGATGCCCCTGCTGGGTTTGTATTGGGCTGGCCAAAAAGTCCATTATGTTTTTTCCATACGATGGCTCTAGTAGCATTTAGTTGTCTTTAACTTAATTTGAAATAATTTTGTTAGATTGTATTACAACAGCTGTCATACCAGTGTGCATTAAAAAAAAATGGTGAAGTTTTGTGCAGCCATTTTATTTTTTTATTTTTAAAGATGTTACTTATTTTTAGAGAGGGGGAAAAGGGAGGAAGAGAGGGAGAGAAATAGATGTGTGAGAGACACATCAATCGGTTGGTTGCCTCTCATGTGCCCCCAAATGGGGACCTGGGCTGTAACCCAGGCATGTGCCCTGACTGAGAATTGAACTGGCGACCCTTCAGTTTGCAGGCCATCACTCAGTCCACTGAGCCACACCAACCAGAGCTTGCACAGCCATTTTAATACTGAAGATGGAAGAGGATATGCAACATTTTCAGCATATTACGCTTTATCTTAAAAAAGGTAAAAATGCAAAAAAAAGATTTGTGCAGTGTATGAAGTTACCGTGACTGATGGAACGTATCAAAAGTGGTTTGCAAAGTTCCTTCATACTACTGACATTTGGGACAAATAATTCTTTGCTGTGGGGCTCTCTTATGAGATAGAAGATGTTTAGAAGCATCCTTGGCCTCTACCCACTAGAGGCCCATAGCAGGAGCTAGCCCACATACTTGAAATATCCAAATCAATAAAGTTATTGGTGGAAATGAAAATTTTGTCTTTTATGGAAAAAACCATATGGACTTTTTGGCCAACCCAACAACAACATTTTGTTGGCACACAGCGACACTTGTTGTTTACATGTTGTATGTAGCAGAGTTGAGTTGTAGTAGCAGATTATATAGCCCACAAAGCTGAAAATATTTACTACCATCTGCTCCTGAACGGAGAAAGTTGGTTGACCCTGCTCTAGGAAGCATAGAGAGGTTGGGCAGCCTGTCAGTTAGGAGCCCAGACCCTGGAACCAGTCACCCAAGCCACTGGCTTGTGTGTGACCTTGAGTTAGATACTTAATCTGTCTGAACCCATTTCCTCATTTGAGCCATTGGGGGCAGTGACAGTAGATACCCACAGGAGTACTATGAGGGGTTCCGGTAAAGTGCAGGAACACAGCCTGGCCCCTGGAGAATGTTGTTACACATGGTCTGACATACCGGCCCCAGAAGGGTGTGGGCAGGGTTTGGGCCTGGCTCACCGAGGGACCTCTGTGTTTATGATACGGATTTGCAGGGGCCTTGCTTCCCTGGAGGTGGGGTGGTTTTCTGACCCCACTGTAGTTCCAACCTGGGCACACCCACGCAGTGGTAGTGTCCCTTATCCCTCAGCCCCAGTGCTTCAGTAGGACAGACTTGGCAGGGTGTCAGGTGGGAGGGAGGCCAGCCCATGGTGCCTGGCTGGGACCAGGAGCAGGGCACATGTTTGTGGTGGATGTGGCATGATTAACCTCTCTCAGTCTGGGTTGATCTCTCACACTCCCAGTTCAGACCCCACCTAGGGAGAGCCTCTTCGGAGAACGCTGGCCCAGACAGTGGGCCTGGTCACAGCTCAGCCGTTGTTTCTGTTACTGCAGGGAAAAGGAACACAGTTCTGCTGACCCCAATCTGTGGGACCCCAGCACAGCCTCCCGGCCACCACCCCCTTTGTGTCCACCTCCACTGAATTGTCGCAGCAGCCTGCTAACCCCTTTCGTGCTTCCTGTCCCCACCTCTCTGGGCCATGTGCACATAGCCCCCGAATACACCAGCTATGTGACAAAGCTGTGCTCTCTAGGTTGGTTTCTGGGGGTGGGGCACAGAGGCCTCCGGTTCCTGCCTTTTCTGTGGCTCACCCACTGACTGAATAAAGGGTGGCTTGAGAGGGTGGTATCTGCCTATAAGTTTGCCCGCAGGTTTCCATACAGACAGGGCTGTGCCTGTGGGGGGGCCTATTCGTCATTGCTGGGTCTGGTCCCCAGGAGATCTGTGCCCCTTTCCCAAGGGGAGAAGCTGTCCCAGGACACTCTCCCCGTGGGGAACCATGAGGGAGCCAGGAAGCAGGGTGTATGTTTCAGTTGTGCTCTGCTTGGCCACAGGTGACCACGGACAGTGGGTGAGCCTGAGCTCTATGTGCAGCAGGCCACGGGCAGGTAGAAGCACAGTGCCACCACCTCTACCCACTGTCCTGAGGACCCATCCTGGTGAAAGAAGGTGTGAGGAGGGGAGAGGGCAACAGCGTGTAAGAAGGCCCAGAGCTGGGCCGTTGCAGAAGGGTTGATGGTGGCCATGGGGAAGGGGCTGGGGAGTAGAGAGGCTGATGAATGAGGGGTACAGGTCATGTGACTGCCAGTCCAGGAGCTTGGGACTTCTGAGGCTTTTGAAAACAGGTAGGAACATGACCCACCTATTTTTCTTTTCTGTCAAATATTTACCAAACACTTCCTATGTAGCAGGGACCGGCCTGTGGTGTGGCATAGCTGTGACTTACACAAAAGCTGGCTTCACTAGCTTTGGGTGCCACTGTTGTGATGGGACAGGTCAGGTTGCCGTCAGCCCCAGCTGCTCTGGCCCAAGCCCAGCATCTCTAGATGCCGCTGAACTTCACTCAGCAGCAGATCCTTGTGGTTGCCGGCCCTGCTTCAGGTTGCAAGGGGCGCTGGGGCAACCGGTGGGTTGCCAGGCTGCCTTGTAAACAGAGGCCCTCACTGGTCTGTCTGCTGTCACCCTGGCTTATCTCCTGCCCCAAGGGGTGTGGGCAGGGGCACCATGCCAAGGTTTGGTGTTTCTTCCTGGGACCTACTTATAGCTGGACTTAGGAGTACCTTTCGTGAGTTCTCTGTGGGTGCTGCATGGCTGTGAGCCTGCGGCACTGCCTTCACCCCCACCCAGTTCAGTGGAACCTAGCCCCTGAGGTGTGAGGCAGGCAGCTTGGCAGAACCCGCCCTCTGGCTCGGGCAGCCCTCTTCCAGGGTCTGGCCTAGTGCTCAGACTACACAGGAGGAGAGCAAGGGGCCCAGTGAACACCTGTAGGCACTTTACAATCTCCCATTGGGAACAGTTTCTTCTATTGAGGTTTTTTCTATTTGTGTGATGAAAAACATTTTAAGGTGTATAGTTCAGTGGCATTGAGTACATTCCCACTATCGTGTCACCATCACCTTTATCTAGTTCCAAAACATGTTCATCAACCCCAAGAAAACCTGTATCCATTAAGCAGTCATTCCTCATCCTCCCTCCTCCCATCCCCTGGTAACCACCAGTTTGCTTTTTGTCTCTGGATTTGTCAGTTCTGGATACTTCATATTAATGGAATCGTGTATATGTGACCTTTTGTGTCTGGCTTTTTTTTCACTGGCCATAATGTTTCTGAACTTCATCCATCTGGTAGACATATCAGGCTCCATTCCTTCTTATGGCTGAATAATATTTCTTTGCATGGATGCAGCACGTTTTGTTTATCCATTCAGCAGTCGAACATTTGAGTTATTTCTGCTTGTTGGCTGTTGTGAATAGCACTACTTTGAGTATTTGCACACAGGTATTTGCTTGAATACCTGTTTTCAGTTCTTTCAGCTCTAGCTACGAGTGGGATTGTTGTGTCAAATGGAAACTGTATTTTTAACTTTGTGAGGAATCGCCAAACTGTTTTCACCATTTTCTACTGCTACCAAGCAGGATACAAGTATTTCAGTTTCCCCACATTCTTGCCAATACTTGTTATTTTCACCTTGTTTTTTTTAAATTTCTTAAATATTTTATTTATTTATTTTTAGAGAGAGGGGAAGGGAAGGAGAAAGAGAGGGAGAGAAACCTCAATGTGTGGTTTGAGGTTTCTCACATACCCCCTACTGGGGACCTGGTCCACAACCCAGGCATGTGCCCCGACTGGGAATCCAACCAGCAGCCCTCTGGTTCTCAGTCCCGCGCGGATTGAGCCACAACAGCCAGGGCTTTTTTGTTTGTTTGTTTTAAATTATAGCCATCCTAGTGGGTGTGAAGTGATATCTCATAGTCATTTTGATTTGTATTTCCTAATGAGTAATGATGTCTTTTCATGGACTTGTTGGCTGTTTGTGTGTCTTTGGAAAAACATGTCTCTTTGAGTCCTTTGCACACTTTTGGATTGGGTTGTTATCTTTTTGTTCTTAAGAGTTCTTTGTAGCCCTGGCTGGTGTAGCTCAGTGGATTGAGAGTGGGCTGTGAACCAAAGGGTCGCAGTTCGATTCCCAGTCAGGGCACATGCCTGGGTTGTGGGCCAGGTCCCCAGTGGGGCCATGTGGGAGGTGGCCACACATTGATGTTTCTCTGCCTCTCTTTCTCCTTCCCTTCCCCTCTCTCTAAAAGTAAAGAAATAAAATATTTTTAAAAAAGAGTTCTTTGTAGCCCTGACCACGTGGCTCACTTGGTTGGACATCATTCCACAAAGCGAAAGGTCACCAGTTTGATTTCCAGTTGAGGCACATGCCTGGGTTGCAGTTTTGGTCCCCAGTTGGGGTATGCACAAGAAGCAACTGATCAATGTTTCTCTCTCGTATTGGTGTTTCTCTCCCTTTCTTCCTCCCTTACCTTCTTTCTAAAAATAAATAAATAATTATTTTTAAAAAGAGTTCTTTGTGTATTCTGGGTGCTAGTATATACAGGCTTATGATTTGCAAATACTTTCTCCCATTTACATTTTGATGAAGTCTAATTTATATAGTTTTTCTTTTGATACTCTTGTTTTTGGTGCCACGTCTAGAAAGTTTTGCCAAATCCTTTGCCAAATTATGAAGACTTACTCCATTGTTTTCTTTTAGCAGTTTTATAGTTTTCACTCTTACATTTAGGTCATTAACCCATTTGAGTTAGGTTTTATGTGTGGTATGAGGTAGGGATCCAACTTCATTCTTTTCATGTGGAGATCCAGTTATCCCAGCACCATTCTTTGAAGATACTCCTTTCTGCCCACTGAATGTTCTTGGCACCCTTGTTAAAAATCAGTTGATTGTAAATGAAAGGGATTTTTTTGGACTCTAATTCTGTTTCATTGATTTATATGTCTGGCCTTTTGCCAGGACTATTCTTTTTTGATTACTGTACCTTTATAGTAAGTTTTGAAATCAGGAAGTGTGAGTCTTTCAATTTTTTTTTTCCCAAGACTGTTCTGGCCCCCAGCTGATGTTCAGTTGGTTGGGCTTTGTCCCGTGAACCAAAGGGTCACCAATTTGATTCCTGGTTGGGGCACAGGCCTGGGTTGTGGGTTTGGTCCCCGGTCAGGGCATGTACAGGAGACAACCAATCAGTTTTTCTCACATTGATATTTTTTGCCCTCTCTTTCTCCCTCCCTTCCCCTATCTCTAAAATAAAATTTAAAAAAATATTTTTTAAAGACCATTTTGGTGAGTCTGGGTGATGGGGAACGTTTGTACTTGTGCTTCTCTCTATACATGGATTTCGTTGTTGATCTGATGAGCCATTCCAAAGCATGCTGTAAACACCACCAGAATCCACTTGCAATTCTTCTACGTGCGTCTTCTAAGAATAAGGGCATTCTCCTACAGAACCACACTGCTGTCATCACCTCCAAATCATTTAAAATTATTGTATCTATAGTTCGCACTTACATTTCCCTGGATGTCCTTTGTAGCTCTTGAAAAGTTTTTTCTTAGGCTCCAGTCTAGGTCACACTGGGCATTTGATGGTCTTGTCTCCTTAATCTCCCTTTTTCTGGAATAGTTCCCAGCAATTTTGGTATTTTCTGACATTGGCCTTTTTGAAGAGACAAGGCTGCCTCATGATTTGTCACTGTCTGTTGTCTCCTTGTGATGAGACCAGGGTAAAATTTTGCTAAGAATGCATGACATGCCACGCTTGTCCTGCTGTGTTATGCCAGGGCCACAGTGTTGTATGAGTTTGTCCTGGCCCTGGTAACGCTAAATTTACCATTGGGCTGAAGTGGGTACACCTGTTGTGTGTGTCAGTTGAATGAATGATTAGTAACAGTAATAGTGGCAGGCATGTAGATGCAGTGCTTCCCGTGTGCACTGGACTCTGTGCCTGCCCCATCATTAGCCCCATTTGACAGATGAGAAAACTGAGGCTCAGAGAGGCCAAGTGACCTGCCCGTGTGCCACACTAATCATCACAGGCAGGACGTGAACCCAGGCTGTCTGGCTGTAGTGGCCACGCTCATGATCACTATGCTGCACAAATGCAAGGAGAAGAAGGTTCAGCTGAAGGAAGTAGAGGTGCTACCAACAATTCACTCTTCACTCCCATCTCAGCACCAATAGTCCCCCCTTCCTCTCTATGTGACATGGAAGAATTGGCAAATGAATGCCTGACTCTCTCATTTGGGCCTGGGCCCCTGCCAGGGTCCTGGGACCCTCTGACCCTACCAAAGTTGCCCTTCTGTCACTGTGTCTTCCCACTTAAGTGCCCACTGGATGAGCAATGAGCCTGTCAGCAGGATGTGCTCTGTGAGGGAATGTCCTAGGCCAGGATATCTACCTGGGCCCCACAGCTCCCGGCACTCCCTGTCTCAGCCCTGGTTGCCCTGTGGACAACAGTCCTCTCCCACTGGACAGGCTGTGTCCCTGTGTCCCCACCGCCTGATTGGTCACCACCTTGTCCTCTGCATGGGCTGGGCAGGCAGGGCACATGGCAGCACTTTCAGGGAGGGATTTGTGGCACCTTGGAAAAATTGGAAACAAGGGAAGGGGGTGGGTGGTGAGGACAAGACTCAACGGCATTTTACAGGGAGCCTTGCTCACTGGCCCAGGGACTGCTACCTCATGCCTGCCTCTCTCCTTATAGATGAAGATGTATGTGTGTTCAAGTGCTCAGTGTCCCGCGAGACGGAGTGCAGCCGCGTGGGCAAGCAGTCCTTCATCATCACCCTGGGCTGCAACAGTGTTCTCATCCAGTTTGCTACACCCAATGGTATGCATTCTTTCTGTCCCAGTGGCACGGCAAGCTCCCAGGGCTGGGGGTCTTAGGCTCTGGGCTATGGTTGGTGGGGGCTTGGACCCTAGTTAAATTGTGGCCCATCCATCTGTCCCAGTGAAGGCCCCACTGTTGTTCAAAATCCTATTCCCATGTAGAGATTTGTCCCTGGGCAGCACTTTCTCGGTTCCTAGAACTCTCTGCATCAGACCTTCCCTCAATTGCTCCTTTGGGTCCTGGACCTGGCTCATATGTCCTCTCCTCCAACAGGCCTGTTCTAACCTCCTGGCTGGGCTGCCCCCCAGGCCTCTAGGAGGAGCCTGTCAGGTGGGGTCTGGGGCCTGGCCTTCCCGACAGCAGAGGATGGGGGAGAGACAAAGTCCTGAGGCAGGCAGTGGCTCTGTTGGGAGCACAGAAAAAAGTCAGTGAAAGGTTTTAAACAGACCTGTCTGAGAGGATGCAAGCAGACATACGGGGTTACTGAGGAGGCCTGTGGTGGCTCGGGGTTGTGGGGTAGCCATGGAGGTGGTCAGATGTCCAGGGCTGGAGACTGCCTGAGATCCAGCCACTGGGCTTGGTCACTGCAGAGCAGAGGGCAGTGGTTCTGGTGGGTGGCACAAAGGCTGCTGTGGGAGAACTCAGGTTGGAGAAGCCCTCTGTCCACGGCCACCCAACTCCCAGGAATTGCCTCACTTGGCTCTGTGCCCCTATGGCCCAGACCAGCCTCAGGCTACCCACACCCTGTGCACAAAACACTAACTCTACATCCTGCCCCCTAGTTCCTGGCACATGTCCTTCTACTTTCTGTCTCTGTTATTTTCTTCTCCTTTTTTTTTACTCGATACAATGTAGCAGTCATCATTCTATGCTAACAAATACAGTTAATTTTAAAGGCTACATAACATCCAGTCCAGGAGACCCAGGGTGATTGGTTCTCTGAAGTGCTTCTGTGTCCACTCACATCCATCAGTCCCCTGTTATGGGATATTGAGGTGATATCCCTTGTGTCCACTGCCATTCACAGACCACTGCTGTGCACTGCTGGGTGGACTTGCTAGGGTGAGTCCCAGCAGTCTGACACCCAGGTCAGCAGGCCTGGGCCCTGCAAAGGCTTCAGCCACGCTGCCCTTTGGTGAGGTGGCGCCCAGGCCCATGGCTACCAGCTGCATGGAGCACATTCACTCTCAAGTGCAAGATGCCTGCCTTCTTGTGTCAGGCACCAAGTGGCGGGCTTGGCTGCCCTTCTTTTCCTTTAGTTTTATCATCGTTTTTGGAAAAAAGAAATCGCCAAATCACACGTGCTCAATGCAGGAAAGTTAGGGTATGCAGCTAGACAGAGAGCCACTGGCCCATTCAAACCCTCTCACCCCCCAAAATTGCCATGTGTGACCCAGCTTCCCCCTTCCAGATTTCTGTTCCTTCTACAACATCCTGAAGACCTGCCGGGGCCATACCCTGGAGCGGTCGGTATTCAGTGAGCGGACGGAGGAGTCCTCCGCCGTGCAGTATTTCCAGGTGGGTACATGTGGTCTCCGAACAGGTCATCGCCAACTGATGGCCCCTGGGAGGCCGCGAAGCACAGGGCAGGCCCACCTGGGTTCACGTCCTGGCTCTGCCCCTTACTAGCTGCGTAACCTTGGGCAGGTTTCCTCCGCTTGCTGGGCCTCAGTTTCCTCATCTGTGAAACGGAGATGCCAGGGCCTGCCTTAGGAGGGTTGCTAGAAGGACTTGAATGCAGGTGGAGTTCAAGTCCACAGGCGTTTTGAGTAATGACAGCACAGATAGAATGTACCGACCACATAGGGCATGCTAGGCACTGGTCCAAGTGCTTTCACATGTATGGAAGCGCTTGAGCCCTCCCAACAACTCTAGGAGGTAAGTACTATTATTGTCCCCATTTTGCAGATGAGAAAACTGACTCAGAGAGGTTAAGTGACTTGCTCCAAGTCACACAGCTATTATGCAACAGAGCCAAGATGGGAAGCCAGGCCTGCCTGATGCCAAAGCCTGTGCCCCTGCCCAGGTGCCACGCTGCCTCCTGATCGCCCGTTGTCTTACAGAGAGACCCCGCAGCACCTCACCCGCCTGGCGCTCTGAGTCCTAGGGTTCTGTTTGATCTACGCTGCTTCTTTGGGGTTCCTAAGATGGGGCAGCTGGCCCCTGATCCCAGAACTCTGCCTGTGGCAAATCTTGAGTTCTGCTGGTGGATTCCAGGTCCACGTGGCATCCAGCTGTGTCCTTTGGCCATGGTGACGGTGGAGGTTACCCTCCTGGGGGCTGCCTCTGGTTTCTCACTCCCTCTCCTGGAGTAGCCAGCAGCTGCCAGAGGGGTTTAGCCAGCAGAGAGGGTGAAGCCTTCTGCGGGCAGTTTGTGCCCGAGGTGACCCTTCTGCTGTCTCAGGTCAGCCATGGCCTGGGCCATTTGTGCCACCGCGTGCCCTGTGCCATTGGCATGTCTCTGTTCCAGTTTTATGGCTACCTGTCCCAGCAGCAGAACATGATGCAGGACTACGTGCGGACAGGCACCTACCAGCGAGCGATACTACAGAACCACACTGACTTCAAGGACAAGGTGAGCAGGGCCTGCTTTGCCTCCCTCCGCCCTCTCACCATACCCCTTCCCTCAGGCTCTGTGCCCACCTCAGTACAATAGCTACCTCTTTCTTTTTCCTTTGCTCTTGGATTTTAGCTTTAACTTTTTCAGGTTACAAAAACAAAATCTACTTTTTGTAAAATCTCAAAGAACCCATCATGCACCATATGGACAGGAAAGGCTTCTGTCATTTCCCTCCGCAGCAGCCATGGCCCAGTCTCCCCGTGCACGGACTGGCACATGTGCATTAGAGCTACTTAATATTGCATGCAGGGTCCGACACAAATAATGCCCCTTTTTAAAATTACAAAATTATAAGCATGTCATTCTGTAACATAACAATATCACACTCAAGCACATCATATGACATTGTAGGTGAAACGTTCAAATTGCTGTCCTCCTCATGCGAGACATTCCCTTAGCCTACCAGCCACACTCAGGCAGGCATTACTTCTGCCAGACCCTACCCTGTGTGTGTGTGTGTGTGTGTGTGTGTGTGTGTGTGTGTGTGTGTGTGTGTATGTGTGTGTGATAGGGTTGTGTTTTCCTACATACTCTTCACACAGAATTCTCTTTCCCCACCTAATAGTGTGTCTAGGGCCTCACTCTCAAATCACATGGATGTAGTATAATTTATCTAGTTACTTCTCTAATTCCTTTTAAGATTTTTTAATATTACCAAGTTTTATACAGTGAGTCCTCATTTAATGTCATTGATAGGTTCATTTACTTTAAGTGAAATGGCACATGAGGAAACCAGTTCTACCCTTGGTTAATTGATTTCTGTGCCATCTCACCAACATTGTAACGAGTGACGTTGGGTGAAATGTTATTTGAGGAGGTGCTCTATGCTCATGATTAAAAAGAGAAAGCAGTACCAAAGTGTCTGTGTTCATAAGTGAGAGTTTATTCCTTTCCCCACCGTTTTGAACCCAGTGAGAGCTTGTGTTTTCCTTGATTTATCTTTGGGGGCTCTCAACATGACCCACGTGACCAAGGCATGGTCGTTGCCTTGGTCATGTTCCCCTAGCATTGCTGAGAATTCCCTCAGGACACTAAGCCCCCTGGGCCCCAGGACCTGATCCCTGCAGCCTAGGAAGAAGCCCTGGACACAGCAGCATGCATGTGGGGACCATCCGTGTCCCCAGCTTCCTCCTAGTTGCTGGCGTGTGCTCTGCTGGAGCAGTGCTTGGGGCCTGGAAAGTGCACGCTCCTTCAGCAAAGTTTCCTCCAGCTCTCCTGGGATGGCAGTGCATTTATTTTATAGTTCATCCAGAGCTCTGAGAGGCGCTGCCACCTGATTTTCCCAGCGCCCCTCTGGACACTCCCTCTGTGCTCGCCACTGCACCTAGACCAGTTCTGCAAATACCTGTCACCCCCAGGAACTTTTGTCCTAATTCTGCTGACACAGACACAATCAGACAAACCTAGAATGAGGGATGATCTCCCACACACTAGCATGGACTGTTCTAAGAGATCATGGCCTTGGGGCCAATAGCCCTTGAGAGGGTGCCCACCGAGCCCGGGTCTGGGGCAGCTCATGTGGCCCAGCCCAACCACTGGCTGATTCCCCGGGCTAGGGTCATTATGCAACCAGAAGACACTGCCATTGACACCCTACTACCTCCTGGGCCTCTTTCTCCCCTGCAAGGGCTGCAGTGGTCCCAGAAGGATACCTCTCAGTTGTTGCACCATTTTCTGGGGAGGATCATTGTACTCAGCCCAGCAGATGCAGGGTCCGTGCAGCCCATGGGATTGGGGCTGAGTAAACTTTCCCTGGGAGCCCCTCCCAGGATTTAGGAATGCCCTGTGGGGCCTGCCATCAGGGGCTGCCCACCTCCTGCCCTCTGTGTGGGCCTCAGCGGTCATGCTGCGGGGCTCAGAGGTGTCTTTACCTAGCAAGCACTCATTCCCACAGCAACTGCAGTCTCGCTTGTGACAGCCAGGTGTCCACCATGCCGCACAGAAAGATCACAGCCCAGTCAGTCCTGGAATTGGGTCTGAGAGCATGTGATGATTTTAACATCCTAGCTGTCTTCAGAAATCCTGTTCTACCATCAGATCCAGAACTGGGGGCTCCTGTGTGCCCCAGGTTGCTCAGAAACCAACCTGTTGTCAGCTGGCCTGTGCCAAGGGAGGCAGGCTGCAGGGCCCGGGTGCTCTTAGCTGCCTGGGTCTGCAGGGAGCCAGAGCCTGGTGATATGCACATCGTGATGATCACCATCCCTTCACTGGTGTCTTCTTCTCACTGCCCCATCCTTCCTCAGATTGTTCTAGATGTTGGCTGTGGCTCTGGGATCCTGTCGTTTTTTGCTGCCCAAGCTGGAGCAAGGAAGATCTATGCTGTGGAGGCCAGCACCATGGCCCAGCATGCTGAGGTCAGCGGCCCACTGGGACCCCAGCCAGTCCTTGTCCTTCAGCTCTGTGCCTGTGCCAGCCTGGGAAACTGGCCCTGCTGGGAGCCCCCAGGAGAGGAGACGTGACCCCTGGGTTCAGGGGGATCTGTGGACATCACCTCTCTTTGGTCTCTTGTCCTCAAAATCTGGGCCTGAGGTGGTGTCCCCTCCATGACTGGTGGTCACCTACTGGGTTCAGGGGTGGTTTGGGGTCTTTAGAGGCTTGACAGCCTTCTGCCTCAAGGGACTTTGCAGTCACACAGACCAGGGTGGGATCTTGGACCTGGCCAATGGCCTGTCGCTTTGAACCACACTTCCCACATCTTTGAAATGCGGGTAACAACATGGCTTTATTTCATTAGTTTAAGCTGTCACTTTTTCATTCGTTGTTGGTTTGTTTTTTTGTTGTTTTGCTTTTTACACTGAAACCTTCATTCACAAGGTTCAAAACCTACAAACCACAAAAGGGTAAACAGTGACACTGATCCCCTCCCCACCACTCACTCCCAGCTGCCCAGTCCCCACACCAGGGTTGCAGGGAGGGACATCTGTGCCAGCTCTGCTGAGCTATTGGGTGGCTCCATCAGCAAGCGTGTGCTCTCCTCTGCCTGCTCAGCTCACACAAATGGTAACCCACCACCATCTTGCACCTGCTCTGTTCCCTTAACAGTTTGCCTGCTACTGTATCATCCTATAAAGAGCTTCCTTACTCTTTCTAGTGGCCACAGAGCATCCTTTGCCTGGACGGACCACCATTTGTGTAGACACATTATTGCCACTTAGGCTGCTTTCCAGTCCTTGCAGCACAAGCAGATGCTGTGCTGAACTCCTCATACACGTGTCACTTCTCCTATGTGAGGTCATGTTCACAGGACACATTTCTAGCACTGGAGTAGCTGGGGTGGACAGTGTGTCCCAGGATAGCTTCAGTGGCTTTAGCAAAGCCTATCATCCCCATCTTTCCCCCCATTAGCAGTTGGTTGCCCCATCAGGGTAGGGGTGATGTTAGGGGTCCAGGAGCTGCAGTGGGAAGAAGCTGAGGGAGAACTGAGGCCATGGCTGATCATGGCTCTGGGTAGGGTGCCAACTAAGGAGGCAGAGGGAAATGGGTGGCTACATGGCAATGGAGGTCCTCCCTTCCCTGAGGATGCGTGGTGGATGGGTGGGGGCAGAGACCCCCGTGACCCCTCTGGCCTGCCCACCCACAGGTCCTGGTGAAGAGTAACAACCTCACCGACCGCATCGTGGTCATCCCCGGGAAGGTAGAAGAGGTCTCGCTCCCTGAGCAGGTGGATATCATTATCTCAGAGCCCATGGGCTACATGCTCTTCAATGAGCGCATGCTCGAGAGCTACCTCCACGCCAAGAAGTACCTGAGGCCTGGTGGTGAGTGTCCCTGCTGGCACGTGGCCTGGCACCACAGGCATGCCCACTGGGGCTCCTTGGGGTGCCCCTGGCTGCTACTCAGTGGGCACAGTTGTGGTTCAGCTCTCTGCTGGCCTGTTTTAGCGGCCTGCAGTGCTAAGGGCACCTGAGCCTTCATGCCTCCCTTGCTCCCTCCCTCCCCAGCCCCCTGCCACTCCCTATGCCCAGCCTACCCCAGATAAGGCCACACAGCCACCTGCTTAGCCTGCCTGGCCACGGTACTGAGGGAACCCTCAGGTCCCCTGAGAGCTTGCAGGCTGCCTGTCATCTCATGCCCTGTGTCATGGGGATAGTGTTTGGCTGGGAATGTGGCAGGTGTGGAAGATGTCCTGTGGTGCTCAGAGGAGCTGACCTGTCATCTGCATTCCTAGCCCAGTAACTGCACCCTCGGCTGGCCAGCCCCTGCACTCCTCCAAGCCAGGGAGATGGGGCAAGGATCAGTGTGGAACAGGGGCAGTCTACTCTCTGGCATGCCTGTTGGTGGCCCATGTTTGTATCGCTCTGCCTGCCCGTCCATTCTCCTTGGTTCCTGGGTCAATGTGGGACTGTGCCCCGCCCTGGGGTGGGGTTTGTGCCCAGTTCTGAACATCTGCTGGTGTGTCTATTTCTTGGTTCAGGTTGTGTGTCTTTGAGTATTTCTGTACAAGCACAGGTAGTGTGTGTGCACATGTACACGTGGCACTGGAGGACCTGGCCAGGACAGCAGTGTGGGAACCCAGCAGACTGGTGGCCCCATGGTGGGGCGGGGGTTGGTCTCTGGGGGAGCACCTCTGGCCTTCCTGGATCCAGGCTGCAGGGACCTGCCTTGGGCTTCACTCCTGGTGGTGGGTGGTGACTGCCCTTTCCCACAGCGGTGTCCTGTGTCCCAGATATGAGTGTGGGAAGCTAGGCTTCCCCAGGGGTTGAGTGCACCCCATTCTCCTCCTACCCTTTAGGTGGCTAAGCCTGCTGCAGGGGTGGCCCAGGAGAGTGGGCTCGTCCTTATGGGACATAAGGACAGACAAGAGGCAGGCTCTGGTGGGCAGCTGCACATTCCACCCCACTGTTCAAGCAGCCTGCCCAGGATAAGGCCTGGGGCCAGCGATGCCCCCTTGTTCTGTCCGCATGGGTGTCCTTTGTTCCACCTCAGGAAGCTCTTTGGGGGGATTGAAAGGAACCCACTTCCCAGCTGCACACATACAGGTGTCTTCAGGGCTGGAGCACTTTCCCATGATGCTCTAGGTGACTGGCAGACCTCCTGTGTAGGCAGCCTAGTGAATGGCCTCTGGGCCAAAGTAGAGCATTTCCCCTCCCCCGCCCCAGCCTGACTACTGCTAGTGCCTCAGCTCCCACCTCCCTCTGCCCACCATGTAGGAAGAGGGAGGGAGGCCCACATCTGGAGGCCAGGTGACTCTCCCCTAGACTTACTGAGGGAGCTGCTGACCCTGACTCATACAACCCTTGATTCACACAGATGGAGGACACTGCTACCCCTCCTATTTCAAGCCATGTACCAGACCAGGGTGGCCAGAAGGTCCACCCTGCCTGCCAGAGCCTGGGCAGCCCCAGCAGCAGGGCTTCAGGTTACCCTCCACCCAGCCTCTGGCCTTCCCCGAGGTCCCTATGGCATAGCCTGGGACTCAGCCTTCCTTTGTTCAGAGCACTTTGCTTTCCCAGTTTCCCCGGCCGCACGTCCATGGATGATGGTGCATAAAGTGGCACTGCCTGGCTTATGGAGCAGGACCCTTGGCACCACTTGATTACCCTGAGGCTCTGGCAGGTTCCTTCCTGTCTCCCTTGGGACCTCAGTCCCAGCTATGGGACTTCAGGACAGGCACTCCTACTCCCTGGCTGGCCGTCTAGGTTTGGTGAGATGGTGCATGTAAAGTGCTCATCATGGCCACTGGCAGAGTAGTTGTTCAGTACCTCTGTGTTGCACAAAATGCATGAATGAATGAATGAATGAATGAGAGGCTGGGAAGGCCCAAGGTTGGGGGTCCTGGGGCTCTTTGGAGGCTCTGCCTGGCCCTGCAGAATGTCCCACCATGACGCCAGCACCCCTCCGTGCCTCCCAGGAAACATGTTCCCTACCATTGGTGATGTCCACCTCGCACCTTTCACGGATGAACAGCTCTACATGGAGCAGTTCACTAAGGCCAACTTCTGGTGAGTGCCCTGCGTGTGACCTGCCTTCTCAGGGATGGCTCTGCCTCTTCTTCCTCATTCTAAATAGGACCTGAACGACCTGGGCTGGACAAGGGCCAACTGGGAGAGAAGGCAGGCTGCTTACCTGCCTCTCTGCTGCTGGTGACGTTGCCGTGGGGGTGGGGGGCTTTTTGCAGGTACCAGCCATCCTTCCATGGAGTGGACCTGTCGGCCCTCCGAGGCGCCGCTGTGGACGAGTATTTCCGGCAGCCTGTAGTGGTAAGTCACCCTGGGTGATACTGCAGTTAACACTGGGCACAGCCCTCACGTGGGGTGACAGGAGGGGGTAGGCACAGGCTTTCCTGTCAGGCCTTGTGCAAGCTGTGTAGCCCTGGGGCAGCCACTCTTCCTCTGAGCTCTCACTTCTGCCTCTGTACAGAGCTGCCCCACAGAGAGGCTGGGAATGAAGTGGTGATGCATGCAGAGCATTTAGCACACAGTAAGCGTGCGGTACATGTAAACTGTAATTAGATGAACTGAGCCTTGGTGAACTGATTCTTTATGATTAAAATCAATTATTGAGATTTTTAAACTGACATGTAGACCCATGACACAAAAATCAAGAAAGTATAGAAGTGAAAAGCCTCCCTACTCTCATCCCCAGACACAGAGTTCTCCTTCATATAGGCAAACAATACTTCTTGTGTATCTTTTCAGAAGTTTTACAACTAAATGTGCATATATATACTTTTTTCTCCAAATATATATAGCATAATCAACATAGTGTTCTGTCTTACTTTTTGTGGTCAGAGAACATAAACTATGATTTTAGCCCCTTGAAATTTTTTTAGTTTCTTTATACCCAGTATGAGCTCTCTTTTGTTTTCTGTTCTATGTGCACTTGAGAAAATGTATTTTAATTGCTTGTTGAGTACAGAATTAGGTTACTGTCAATTAGGTCACACTTGTTAATCATGTTGGTCAAATCTCTGTCTCTAGTGATTTTTTTTTAATCTGCTTTTCTTATCTATTCCTGATTGTAGATTTGCTTTCCATTTAATTCTGATACTTTTTGCTTTATATTTTTGGACACTACATTATTAGGTGCATACAGGTTTAGGATTATTGTGTCTTCCTGTTGGATTGATCCTTTTGTCTTTATAAAAAGTGTCTCTTTTTATCTCAAGTGGTGTTTCTTACCTTAAAGTTTTTCTGTTTGTTTTTTTTTTTTCCTGATGGTAGTTTAGCTACTCTGGTTTTATTTGGGTTAATCTTTATACAGTATATATTTCTCCATACTTCTATTTTCAACTTTTTTATGTTCCTTATCACTTAAGGTTTGTCTCATGTAAGCAGCATATATGTGGGTTTTGTTTTTTAACCAGGTTAACATTGTCTGTCTTTAAATTAGAACATTTACATTTAAAGTAATTACCACTCTTATGGGTATAAATCTTTCATTTTACAATTTTTCTATTTATCCTGACTGTTGTTTCTTTTTGAACTCTTTCTTGCCTTCTTTTAATACAGTATATATTGTTTTCCCCTCTTGATGTTTCACTAGTTTCGAGAGACTCTTGGGCACTACCTTCACACCCGTCTCTTTCTCCTTCTAGGGTTCTGATTACATGGGCTTTAGAGTTTAGACGTTTACATCCTGTCAGAGATGATTCCAATATTCTTTTCCACATTTCCATCCTATTTTCTCTCAATTGCTTCATTTTCATATTTGCTACTATTTTCCAGTTCTGATCCTTTTTGTGTATCTCATCTGATTTTCTAATTCTTAATTTCAGTTCTAGAATTGTTTTGCTTATTTGTTATTTCAGTTCTTTGTGGAATTGTCCATGTTTTCACCTTTCTTTTTGAACATATTAATTACAAGTCATTGATCACTTTTAGTATCTGGGTAAGTGGTAAGTGTGTTTCTGTTGTCTTTTCTCTTGGTGTTTGGTTCTCATCCTTTGGTCCTGTCTCTTGATGCCTGGTCATGAAATGCCAGAATGAAAAATTATACAGGTTCTGGATGATGTTTTTCCTTCCAAGCATTTGTTTTTTTTTGTTTGTTTGTTTTTGTTTTTCAGACAATTAGCCATATGGACAGACTATTTTGGCCCTATCATGCGTTTGAATGAGATATTTGGTGGCTGCTTTTCTGACTCAGCTGGCATATTTTCTGGCTTCCCTGTAGGGCAGCAGTTCTCAAACATTTTGGTCTTAGGTTCCTTTTACATCTTAACAATGGAGAATGCATCCCAGCCTGCATGGCTCAGTTGGTTGGAACATCGTCCCATAACCAAAACATTGTGGGTTCAATTCCCAGTCAGGGCACATGCCTAGGTTGCAGGTTCAATCCCTGGTCTGAGCACTATGGGAGGCAACTGATTGATGCTTCTGTCTTGCATTGATGTTTCTCTCCCTCTCTCTCTCCTTTCATCTCTCTCTAAAAGCAATGAAAAAATGTTCTCAGCCCTAACCAGTATGGCTCAGTTGGTTGGGCATTGTCCCACAAAGCAAAAAGTTGCTGGTTCAATTCCCTGTCAGGGCACATGCCTAGGTTGTGGGTTCAGTCCCTGGTTGGGGAACCAATGAAAGGTAACTGATCAATTTCTCTCTCTAATCAGTGTTTCTCTCCCCTTCTTTCTCCCTCCCTCCCTCTTTCCAAATAAATAAATAAATAAATAAATAAATAAATAAATAAGTCTTTTAAAAAAGAAAGAAAATGTCCTCAGGTGAGGACAAAAAAAGGAAAAAAAAGAAGACTCCCAAAGAACTTTTGTTAATGTGTATTATATCTATTGACATACTGCCAATGTCTGTTGATATTAAAAACTAAGCTGAGCCCTGACTGGTATGACTCAGTTGGTTGGTCATTGTCCCATCTCACAAAGCTAAAAGTCATAGGTTCAATTCCAGGTCAGGGCACATGCTTAGGTTGTGGGTTCAATGCCTGGTTGGGGCACTTAAGAGAGGCACCCACCAATCCATGTTTCTCTCCCTCTCTTTCTCTCTGCCTTCCCCCTTCTCTAAAAATAAGTGAAATCTAATTTTTTAAAAAACATCCTAAGCCCAAGAAATTTAAAATATTTAATTTGTTTAAAAACAACAGTAGTAAGACCATTACCTATTAACATAAATGTCATTTTTAAGGGGAAAAAAACCTATTCCAATACATTTCAGTAAGAATACTGGCATTTTTAATTTGTAAATCTCTTTAACGCCTGACTTAACAGAAGACAGTTGGACTCTGCTTCTGCATTCCTCTGTTGTAATATCGCAGGTGAGTTAATGAATGAAGAAAGGGAGAAAACATCTGAGTCTTATGAAAATAGATTTGATTGTGGCACTTTGGAAAGGACCACACTTTCAGAACTGCTGCTTTAGGGCGTAGGCTTCAGTGGTTTAAGTGAAGGCGATTCACAGAGCCCCTGGTTTCAGCCTCCCAGCACTATATGCTGCTAAAACTTTCTTTGGCTTTAAGAAAATATTTTATTTATTTACTTTGAGAGAGAGGGGGAGGGAGGGAGGGAGAAGGAGAGGGAGAGAAATATCGATGTGTGAGTCACACTGATGGGCTGCCCAACAGGGGACCCAGTCTGGATGTGTCTCAGCCAGGAATCAAATCCGCATCATTTGGGTTTGCAGGTCAGTGCTTAATCCACTGAACCACACCAGCCAGGGGCACAGCTCAGGAAATGGCAAATGCCACAAAGTGAAATCACATGCAGAACATCCACCTTCCACTTCCACATTTCCCTTCTCTTTAGCATCTTGGCCCCTTGCATCCCAACTTCTATCGTAACCCTGAGCCCCCATTTTGCTTTCCCCACCCAGGAGGCCGCTGAAAGGCCCCCGCACCAAAGGGGAAAGTCACAGGACAAAAAGCATCTCCCTTCTCTCCAGGGTCTTGGCCCTCAAAGCAATGGCTGCTGCTGTTAATCATCAGGGTTTTCAAACAACTGGGTTTTTTTTGTTTGTTTGTTTATTTTTTTTTACTTGGCTCATACAGTTCTTGGCAAGATTGTTAGACAGGAAAATCAGCGTTGTGACTGCATTGGATGGACATGAGCACGTGGTCCTCTAACTTGCTTTTGTGTGGACTTGACAATTTTTCTGGCATCTTCACCTTCTGTTCATAAAGGGCCTCTTCATTCTATTTCACACAGCCTTTTATGGACAGGCCATCAGTCTAATTAGATGGTTTCCAGTGTTGCTGCTACAGACAGTCTCTAATTATATGTGTGAATTAGTACATGTGCACCTCTATCTGTAGGTTCAACTTCTGGAAGTGCAAATCTTTAATGTGTATGAAGGCTTGTCATTTTCAGAGCTGGCATCTAATTGTCCTCCATGGTGTTGGACCAATGCATCCTCTCCCAGCATGCCTGAGAAGGGCAAACTGGTTTGACCTGAGTGGCCTAGAGGCTGTGGCCAGACTCAGAGAGAGGGGTAGGGCTCTACCCTGCTTTGCTAGCCCCTGAGCTTGAAGCCAGGTCACCTCTGTGGTCTCTCCCAGGACACATTTGACATCCGAATCCTGATGGCCAAGTCTGTCAAGTACACGGTGAACTTCTTAGAAGCCAAAGAAGGGGATTTGCACAGGTACCAGCCCTCACACCCCACCTGCTGGGCCATTGCTGGCTCTTGCAGGCATTCTACAGCCCCGGGGCAGGCAAGTGGACCAAAGTCCGGGACTCTGCACCTGGCCACCCTTCTTCTCTGCTAGCAACCCCTGTTCAGCTTCCCCAGCAATCACTGCCCTTTGCCTTCCAGGATAGAAATCCCATTCAAATTCCACATGCTGCATTCCGGGCTGGTTCATGGTCTGGCATTCTGGTTTGATGTCGCATTCATTGGGTCCATGTGAGTAACCAGAGCAGAGCATACCACCCCCAGCCCCCTGGTCTTCCCCTGCACTTGTGAACTCCAGGTGTGGCTGGTTCAGATGCTGATGGGCGTCTGGGAGGGCAGGCTGTCCCCTCCAGGTTCCCCTGTCCCTTCCAAAAGACAATGAGTGCTTGCCTCAAGCCAGAGACTTTTGTGGGAGTGTGTCTACACTGTTCTGACTGTCCTTTACAGGGCCTGGTCAGTATCTTAGCACATCAGGGTGAATAGGCACCCCATAACCATCATCTCCTAGCTGTGTGTGTGTGCGTGACTAGGACTGCCTGGGTGGCCATTCTGTCTTAGCTCCAGGGCCCCAGGGGACCTGCAGAGAAGACAGACACCTAGGGAGAGCTCAAGGTGCATGGGTGGTGGCTCCAGCCCCATTGTTTGTGCCTGTCCCTTCTTGGCAGAATGACTGTGTGGCTGTCCACGGCCCCGACGGAGCCCCTGACCCACTGGTACCAGGTCCGGTGCCTATTCCAGTCACCACTGTTCGCCAAGGCAGGGGACACGCTCTCAGGGACATGTCTGCTTATTGCCAACAAAAGGTGCCAGCTGCCTCCCCAGGCTGGGAGAGGAAGGGGTCCATCTACCCAGCTGGCTTACGGCTGCCTTCCCCTGCCCTCCCCACAGACAGAGCTATGACATCAGTATTGTGGCCCAGGTAGACCAGACGGGCTCCAAATCCAGTAACCTCCTGGATCTGAAAAACCCCTTCTTCAGGTAGGATGGGCTTATGGCCTGCAGGGTTAGGGGGGCACCCTTTTGGCCTGCAGCCCCTCGGCCCTGCCCACGAGTCCACCTCTGGTGCAGATACACAGGCACGACGCCGTCACCCCCACCGGGCTCCCACTACACGTCCCCCTCGGAGAACATGTGGAACACGGGCAGCACCTACAACCTCAGCAGTGGGATGGCTGTGGCTGGTGAGCGGGTCCCCGTGGGGGAGGGGGGAGGTGGCGGGCGGCAGAGCCACTGACTTGACACACCTGCCAGTGCTTCTGGGACAGAGCTGGCAGTTCTAGACCTGCACACAGGGCACTGTCCCCACCCCTGACATCTCCCTCCCTGGACACAGGGATGCCGACTGCCTATGACCTGAGCAGTGTTATCGCCAGCGGCTCTAGCGTGGGCCACAACAACCTGATTCCTTTAGGTGAGTGTGCCTGGATCTGGGGAGGTGGGGGTGGGGTCGCCAGCACCCAGAATGGCCCATGTGCTTGGGCCTTCTGCATCACCTTTTCCTCTTCCTTGGGGTTCCTGGCTGAGGTGCTCCACTCCTCTTTGCCTCGCTCTGCTGCCGCTGCACCCACCTTCCCTGCACCCTGGTGTGAAAGTGTGAGTGGGAGCACCCACCTCAGGCAGAACGTGGGCCTGGGCTGGCTGGGGGCGGTGACGCCGTCTCCCTTCCTTCCTCCCTCTGCTGCGCAGCCAACACGGGGATTGTCAATCACACCCACTCCCGGATGGGCTCCATAATGAGCACGGGGATTGTCCAAGGTAACAGAGCGAACGGGTCTCCAGGGGTGTGAGCACACTGACTGCTGGGCCACCCACTGGCCCTCTCGCCTGCTCTCTCTTTCCCTCTGACTCTGCTGTGGGGCCGGGTGGGCAAGGGGGCAGAACTGGCCCTCAGTGCCCACGCCCCGCTCCACAGGGTCCTCCAGCACCCAAGGCAGCAGTGGCAGCGGATCCAGCGCCCACTATGCAGTCAACAGCCAGTTCACCATGGGCGGCCCAGCCATCTCGATGGCTTCACCCATGTCCATCCCAACCAACACCATGCACTACGGGAGCTAGGCCCCTCCAGTGGGGAATGGACTGACAGCACCAGGAAACCAAATGAAGACCCTGCCCACCCACCCTTCTGCCTGGGCGGCTTTCATCTCTGTACTGGAGAAGCCCAAACACCGGTCACAGCCCTAGCCCTCTTTGCTACGGGAACTTGGATACTTTTTTACACGACATTGCTGCCGCCACCCCCACCCACATCTTGGCCCTGAGCGTGTGTCGCCATATTTTACACAAGATCATGTCATGGGAGCCCTGGCACCCCCTTCTGCCCTCTCCACCCTGACTTGGGCTTAACATCTAATGAAACAGGTGTGTCCAGGCCTGACAGCCACAGGCCCTATGGGGCAGGTGGCAAGGAGCAACTATGGTCCTGCCCAGTTCCCAGCACCTGCCCCCTGCCTGTCTCCAGTGGGAAGGTAGTCCTCACTAGATGGGGCCTCCCCTTCAGCTACCAGGCCTTGGTCACAATGGGCGTGACATGCTGCTTTTTTTAATTTTATTTTTTTACAAAAAGAACCAGTGTCAATCCACAGACCCTCTGAGACACCAGGCCGGCCGGGCCGAGCCAGCAGCCCCCATTCCCAACTCAGAGGCTCAGTGACGAAGGGTGGCCCTGCCAGGTTGTCAGGACAGGGTGGGGCCAGGCCTGGGCAACCCCACAGCCCCTCCTGCAAATGGGTTCACCTCACACTTGAATGTACAACCTACCCCAGCTGTTGGGAAGGCCCTCCATCTGGCCCCTGCCTCTTGCTGCTGTCCTGTCCTTGAGCCCCTCTGGGTTCCACCCTGCCAAGAGCTAGAACAGGAGGCTGGTGGGCCAGTGGGAGTAGGGTCACTTGTCAGCCAAGGGGGGCAGACACAGAAACCTCAAGGAACTGTCATGGAAGGCATCCTTTTTCCTTGTAGCTAACATTAGGCCTGTGTATTTCCCTCAGTATTTGTAGATGCTCTAGTCCCTATTATGATGAATGGCATTTTGGTCTCTTCCCAGCCTGGGAAAGGGCCTTGCAGGGAACTTTCCCTTCCAAAAAAGGAAAAAATAAACAAGGAAAAGTGTTTCAGCACAGGCAATTTTCTTCTAGTTCTGCTCCCCCCATTTCTAACACCCCGCGCCCCACTCGGATGTGATGGAGCCGAAGCTAGGCCCAAGGCCCTGCCAACTGGGCACTCCGGGAAGAGCGGGCACAGCTGAGGCTGGAGTGACCCTCTGCTCTACCACCCCACCCTTGGGGAAGACGAAAGGCCCAGCAGGTAATCCATAGGGCGACAGCTGCACTGGAAGCTCCTTGCTCAGCCACCCTTCTCCCGCCTTTATATAAATTCTCTGAATCACCTTTGCATAGAAAATAAAAGTGTTTGCTTTGTAAGAAAAGTCTGGAAAGTAGCAGAGTGATCTCAAGATGTCAAGGGACCTTTCAGTCATCATCTGGGGGCAGGGCAGGCAGAGGTGTCCCCTCACGCTGGACCTGAAAGAGAAACTCCCACCAGTGGCTCTGTGACTTCTCACCCTGCGGGGAGGAGGCTGGAAGCCCCGCAGCCACAGCTGGAAACAATTCCTCACCTGCAGGTGCAGGCCTTAGGCTGGCATGTGTCTTTGCGGGGTGGGTGTCTGGAGTACATCTGAGGGTAGAGCTGTGGCCTGGGCTGGAGGTGTCACATGCTCCAGAGGCAGTGGCTGGAAAAAGTAAAACTGAACCCAGATCCCTGGGGTTAGCATCATGACCAGTAAGCTGACCGACTCAGAGGCCCCGCTGTGACCACCCCAGACCCGTACCTTACAGCCCAGGGCCAGGAGGGCATGGAGTAGCACGACAACAGATAGCAGCACAGAGGCCACCAACCTGGTGTCCTCACGGACAATGGGCCAAAGGGTGAACACCAGGCCAGCAGCTGACAGGGCTAGAGCCAGCACCCCGAAGAGCCACTGCAGCCATGGGACAGGGATCAGCCACAGGACCTGTGGGCAACACGAGCAGATGGCTACCAGGCTTCTCCACGGCATACAAAGCCCCCACCTCCCAGGGCCATACTCACCACAGTGGGGATGAAGATGAAGAGCGAGTAGCCGTAGACACACACGGTCTCCAGAAAGGTGTAAGGTCCCATGCGCTCCCGGACACCCTTGCGCCACTGCAGGAAGGCCCACAGCGCCAAAGGTACCAGCCAGGCATAGCAGTAGATGGTGATGCCAGCCACAGTCACTGGGAGGCACGGCAGGCAGTCACCCCCGGGGCCCCATGGCACTCCTCAGCCCCACCAGGTGCTGGGCGTTGCCTGCTTTGCTCACCCTTGTGGAACTGGGGGCTGTAGTGAATGGAGGTGTCCCTCCTGTGAGCCAGCACCACCGTCAGGTTGCTGGTGATGGCCAGAACAAAGGCCAGTGTGGCGCAGATCCAGAAGGGGCCTGCGGACAGGGTGTAGTCAGGGTCCCAGGCACAGAGCTTCCAGAACAGGTGACTTGTCCTGTTTTGTCCTAGCCTTTCCAAGCTCTGGGCTACCCCCATGCCCACTGTTCCATCGACGCAACTTACACTCACTGACAACCCAGTGGTTGAACCCAGTGCTGGCTCAGTCCTCATCTTTCTCGGCTGTTCGACAGCCTTTGATGTAGCTGATTCCCCCCCACTCCCCAGAAACACTCCACATTCCTGGCTTCTGTCTCATGTCACTGACAACTTCTTAACCTCTTTGATTCCCTGACCTGACGATGTGGAGCCAGCTGGGCCCACTCCTTGTTCCCTCTGTGTTTGCCCCTTGCCTGATCTTGTCCAACCTCAGGGTTTTATGCAACCTCTAGGCCAATAGCTCCCAAATGTCTCATGTCTGAGCCTTTGCCCTGAACCTTGGACTTGACATTCAATGTTTCCACATGCGCACCTTCCTTTTCACCCAACCACACTCACTCTCCCCTCAAACCTGCCCAGATTTTCTCACTGATAAATAGCAACTCCATGCTTCTCTTGGTCCAGGAAAAAGCCTTCGCACCCTCCTGGGCTCCTCTCTTCCCATCCCATTATCCAGTGGGTCAGCAAATTCTGTCAGCTCTACCCCTTCAAGATGTAGGCCAGAATCCACCCACTCTTCTCTCCCTGGCACCAGCCCTGCCCCCATAGCAGTCATCTCTTCTCTGGTCTCCCTGCTTCTGCCCTCATGCTTGGCAGTGGCCAGAGGGCACCTAAGAACACTTAACTAAGCTCCCTTCTCCCCAAACCTTAGGCGGTCTGTGTGATCAGTCACCTAGGTGGTGACCTACCAGTTTTTTCTGCTCCAGTGACAATGCTGCCCTGCAGTTCAGGTGTGTTTCCTCCATAGGGCTTACGTCTCTTCTGGAATGTTCTTCTAACTCTCCCCACCCCCAACCCTGACACAACAAGGCTCATTCCCTCATCCTCCTCAGAGGGACCTTCCCTGACCAACCCAACCCATGAAAGTAGCAACTCTCAGCCTCTAAACCAGGGGTGTCAAACTCATTTTCACCAGAGGCCACATCAGCCTTGTGGTTGCCTTCAAAGGGCCAAATGTAATTTGAGAACTGTACAAACGTAACTACTCCTTAACTAGGGGCCAGGAGCTTGGTACTGCTGCTAGGTAGAAACAAGGTGCCGGGCTGGATAAAACAAGTTGGAGGGCCGGATTTGGCCCTTGGTCCTTGTGTTTGCCACCTGTGCTCTAAACAACCAATTCTCTTCACCCACTGCAACCCTTTATGTCTCTGCCTCCTTGACGTGTGTGTTTCACACCCCCCATGAGGGACTCTGCTTTCCACATTCGCTGAATGAAGAATGAGCTGAAAGCACAAAACTCACCATACAGGTCCGGGCGATTCCGCAGATGATGCCGTACAAAGCTGTGGCCAGGCCAGGGCAGCAGCGACCCTTTAATTCGGTCCAGGACCTGGGGGCAAGGCCAGGCCCAGGATGGACATCTGCTGGGGCTCCTCACCACCCCCAGAGAAAAGAGGCCAAGCTATTCTCCTGACCTTAGAGGCTTCTTCCCTGCTGCCCTCCCATTTCCTCTCTCCACCCTGCTCGAATAAGCACTTCCCTCTGGGATTTTCATGGGCTATTCCCATGGCCTGAGCCCCTTCCCCTAGCCAGCCCCCACTCAGTATATTAGTATCGCACCATTCTGAAGGACTTCGGAGCCTGCCATCTTCCTCTTTGTTAGGCTGCCCTGGACTGCTGCCCCCGCTGCTTTTCCTAATCCCAGCAAGGAGGGTCACCAAGTCCTGGGTGTTCTCCTTCCCGCATCTCTCTCCAATAGGGTCTCTACTCTGTAGCCCTGGTTTACTATCATCTCCCACCCTACCTGGGGCCTCCAATCCACCTTCATGTTGCACATCTGCTCATTCCATTCAAGCATCTCCTACTCTATACCCTTCTGTGACTCCCTAGCACCCTCAGCACAAAACCCAAACTCCTTAACATACTTCACCTGGCTTCTGCCTGGCTCTCCCCCACCTCTCACACTCCAGCCAGCCAGAGTGACTGATAGCTACTGTATAGTTCCCGCCTTCTCTCATCTTTGGTCTCCTGTATATGACGTTCCCTGTGTCTGGAACACACTTATGCTTCCTTCCACTCTGTGTGGCTAAGTTTTCCTTCTTTAAGTCTCAGTAAATTCCATACCACCTTCAAGCAGCCCTTCTCTAACCCACCATAACATACGTCTCTTAGGTTCCCCAAAGCCCCACTCTTTACGTCATAATCCTTACAGCACACCACAGTTACTTCTGCTAGCCTGGGTGGAATCTCCTGTGTTCCCACGTGTGTATCTCTAGCACCCTGCCCAGGGCTTGGTGCACAGGAAGTACTCAGTACAGAGTAGCTGAACCCTAAGCATGACTCCAAACCCCATCCCACCAGCATCCCAAACCTGACCTGTGCAGTGTCCACATCAAAGAAGCTCTGATAGTAGCCAAAGGTCCAGAATCCTGGCTGCTGCTTCTCCTCCTGTAGAAGCTGCACAGTGTGGGCTTTCAGTGCCTGCCTTCCAGCCTGGGTCAACCTGGGTCTGGAAGGAGGTAGGGCACAGGGACTTATGTGACTCACCATGGTCTCATCACTCTCTTCCACCTCATCCTCTGCACCATAGCTTCCATCTGAGCCCACAGCCAGAGCTACATGCCCCTTTGGGGTCTGCTGATCACTTCTGGTGGTAGCCACATCTGGGGTCTCTGCCAGCAGATTAGTGGCTTCTTCGAACTCTATTGGGAATAAATACAGGACACAGGCATGTTTGGTTGGGGGAAGTCAAGACAATTTGGTTTGGCCCACTACTCATCTGGGGACCAAGCCTCTTATTTGTGGCCACCTCAGTGCTCTCCCCACCTCAGGGCCTGGCTTCCTCAATTTTGGGGAGTGAGGATGGAAGTGTTCCTTCACACCTAACAAGTGATGGCAACTGAGGGCTGGTTCTGGAACTTTGTCAGGTTTGAGGTCTGAGTTCGGGGCTGGAGCGGAGTTCGAGTTTAGACTGGGTTTCACGCCTAGGGTCAGTATTCACAGATGCCTACGGCTCGGGTTAGATATGAGTCGGGACTTAGATATGAGGTCCTGACAAGCAGAGGGGGTAGGTCGGGCACTCACCATGAAAGGCCAGCTCGTCGCTCGCTGCCATGATCATTCAGGGGCGTCACCGCATCCCGCTCTGAAGACAGAGGCCAATCAGGTCCGCACCCAATCCCACTCGGCGCCCCGCCCGGAGTCTGTCCCTCAGCCCCCAGTCCAGCTTGGCTCTTAACGGTACCCACCTAGGAGTTAACTGCCGCCCCTGCCCCAGTCCCACAGGTGCAAGACGCCCTACTCAACAGAGTCCGTCTCAGCCGGCGTGGCCAGGTGTTTCTGCGCCTGCGCGACCGCCTACCAGCCAGTCAATTCGACTCGTTTCAGACAGCAACATCCGGCGCCGGTCCGTTTTCTATCCTCTTCCGATAGGAAACCACTGCCGGCAATATTGACGCTTGCTCAGATGAGACTCCCGGGCCTTTTACTTCGCGTACCTGTTATTTCTCTTCGGAAAACGGAGGTCAAGCCGGAAGGGAATGGCGGCAGCCGCTCTAAAAAGACTTTGGTCGCGAAACCCTGGGGAGGCTGGGGACTCGGCAGCCGCGAAGCCAGGCGTATGGGCGAGGTTGGGTAAGTAGCGGCAGGATGGGTGGCCGCGGCGGAGACAGGGGGCGTAGTGAGTGGCCGCAGCGGCCGGAACCCTCTCATCTCGCTTCCTTTCCCATAGGTGCCTGGACTCGCGCACTGCTCCGGGACTACGTGGAGGCTTGCGGGGACGCGGCGGCGGCGGCGCGGGCCCGGCCCGGCCGCGCGGCAGTGTACTTGGGATTGCTGGGCGGCGCGGCGACCTGCTGCGCGCTGGTGCCCAGCGAACAGGCCTTCGAGGAGGCGCTGCTCGACGCGTCGGGGACCCTGCTGCTGCTGGCGCCCGCCACGCGAAACCGCGACTCGGAAGCGTATGTGCAGCAGCTGCTCTGGCTGCGGGGCCGCGGGCGACTGCGCCACGTGAATCTGGGTCTCTGCTCACTGGTTTACGAGGCTCCCTACGACGCCCAGGCCAGCCTTTACCAGGCCCGCTGCCGCTATCTGCAGCCCCGTTGGGCGGAGTTCCCAGACCGGATCTTGGACGTGGGCTTCGTGGGCCGCTGGTGGGTGCTGGGGGCTCGGATGCGCGACTGCGACATCAACGACGATGAGTTCCTCCACCTGCCAGCACATTTGCGCGTCGTCGGGGCCGATCAGCTGCATTCGGAAGCCAATGAGCGGCTTTTTGACGAGAAGTATCAGCCCGTTGTGCTCACCGACGATCAGGTGGATCAAGCGCTATGGGAGGAGCAGGTCTTGCAGAAGGAGAAGAAGGACAAGCTGGCCCTGAGCCAAGCCGAGTCTCTGATAGGGAGGGCCGGAGATGAAACCCAATGAGGCATGGATCTAGACCCAGCTCCAAGCCTTGGCAGACTGTTTGACTGGGACTGTGCAGTTGGTGTGAGTGAGCCTCAAGTGCAGAGTGACTGAAATAAATTATATGCAGAGTGTTCTCGCTGGGTTTTCACAAAATCCGGGAGCCGTTGTCCCTCTCGCATTTTTCCCAACGCTGAAGCTAACTCAGCTTTTTTGGTTCCCAGACCGGCACTCAATCCACTGAGCCACACCAGCCAGGGCTTAATTCAGAGCCTTTTTGGTCTAGGAGTTGGGGAGAGCAGAAGCAACAAGACCATATAATGTTAATCACTGCCAGAGTTAGTAGTGGGCTTTATAGTAACTAAGCTTTTTTTATTGGGCCTTTTGGCCCCCCTGACTGAGGCATTATATCTGACAGGTGACTCCCAGGCTCTCCTAAAACCATTCAGATTTTTGTTTTAAATTTTAAGCTGCAATGTTTATACTCTAATTTTCATGAGTAGCATTTTTGTTTTAATTTACTTTGAAATAATTACAATACCAGAGTAAACTGGAAAAATAATACAGGGCACCCTTTGTACTCTTCATTCGGCTTCCCCTAAATGGTACTGCTTTTATATAAGCAGTGCCAAACTAGAGATTGACATTGGTATGACTTGGGATTTTACAGGGAAACTTTTTTGCAAAACAACCTGCTTTTACCATTTGTGTATTAATAGTGATGTTAAAGTGAGTTGGAATGATAAAACATTTTCTGACCTGGAAATCTATATGGAATCGTACATTCTGGTTATGTTATACTTAAAACACAATCCTATGAAAAAGAACATGTTAGCTGACAATTAGCTAGGTTATGGTGGTAATACTTTAAAAACTAAACATACAGAGTGAGACTAACTTTCTCACCTAGGTGGCCTGTGGCCAGTTACTACAACCAGGAGCTGAAACAGCCAGCTTTGTTATGATTTTGTGTTCTTGTGCTTTGCTTCTAAGTTTTGGTACTTAGAACTTTTACTTGTACTATGGGTGTGCTGGACAAATGGTAATTTTTAAATCCTTGTTTTGGGGGCAAAGGAACATCACAGCCTGCATTTCCATTTTCCTCAGAAAAAAGTGAGGGTCAAAAAATTTTATTTTTTCCAAGACAGTGGCAGAACCATGATTCAAACTGTAACTCCCAGCCCTGTTGCTTAATTCTGAAACGTATGGCACCGTCTTTGATCCTAACAACATACTGTTAGAAATTATTAAATACTGTTATCAGTAAACATTAATTAAACTGGAATGCAGAAATAAATGAATTCTAAAATGCAATGAATGTGATACTAAATTTTAGTCATACAGGGTCCGGCACAAATAATGCCCCTTTTTCATTACAAAGTCAAAAGCATGTAGTTCTGTAATATAATATCACATTCAAACACACCATATGACATTTTAGGTAAAATGTTCAAATTAAAACTATAAATTATTACACCCATATTATTACCCAACCAACCACACTCAAGCAGGCATTACTTCTGCCAGACCCCTGAATACTGTTACTTGCCAAAGGTGCTGTACCTAAATTCTGATGATTTTGTGCAAGAGAGATTAGCCAACTTTAGGGAAGGATTTAAGACACTGGCATCAAAGTGAGACTTGCTCCTTACCATGGTCAGATGTGTTGAAAGAGGACTGCACATCTTCACTGAGTCTATTATGTGCTACTTCGGACTTCTGCCAGGGTGTGTTCCATGCAGACGCCCTGTAGCTGTGAAGCTCAGCAGTGGTTGACAACAGGCTACATGTAAACAACTCACAATGTATTCATAGGAAATGAGGGGCTTGGTATAGGCTTGCTGTTGGTGTGGCTTTGTCTTTTTTGGGAGGGTTGACCTTTCCCAGGGGAGTACTACCCTCTCTGGTAGCTCTGGCCTCCTGAGTTTGATGTAAGGTGTGTGGACTGGAGCTGGTAGACTGGACATGGGACCAGGTGTTCATGCTCTGCATCTTGGGGCAAATACAGGACAGGTCCAGGTCTTGTTCGCTGCTGAGCTCTCAACTCCCCGTAGTTAGTACTTAGCCAAGTGTGAGCCCCAGCAAATGTTGAAATCCTTAGATGACACTTGAATCATATTTTATTAACCAATGTCACCCCAGTAAATTCAATAAAAAATAATAAAAGACTTGAGTGAGGTACTGCACTTGCCCACCATGGCTGAGAACTGGTATGGCCTGGCTGGGGAGTGGGAAGAGGACCAAGGCTGGCTCCCCATGGTCAGCCGAGGGAAAAGGACCTCAAGTCTCAGCCCTGATGGGTGCCAGAAGCAGCACAGTGAATGTACAGTAGGACCTGGGAAAGAAGTGGGCTTTAAAGCAGGGTTTGAATCTCAGCTTTCACACTAGCTTTGTGACTAATCCGGACCATAGCAATTAGGCAAGAAAGGAAGAAAAGCATCTAAAATGTAAAGGCATCCAAATGATAACATGTACAACTGTCACTATAGTTACATGCCACTTAATGATGGTGATGTTTTCTGAGAAATGTATTGTTAATGGATTCTGTCCTTGTGCAAACATCATAGAGTACAGTTACACAGACCTAGATGGTATAGCCTGCTGCGCACCTAGGCCATGTGTTAGAGCCTATTTGCTCTTAGGCTACAAACATACAGCATGTTACTATACTGAATACTGTAGACAATTATAATACAAAAGTATTTGTGGTTTTAGACAGATCTAAACAAAAGGTATGGCAAAAAATATGGTATAAAGGATAAAAATTGATACACCAATATAGGGCACTTAATAGGCACTTACCATGAATGTAAACAAACAAACAAACAAACAAAACCCTGAATAACTACAGTTATCTTGAAAGAACAAAGTTGGAGGCATCACATGCCCTGATTTCAAACTATATTACAAGGCTACAGTAATCAAAACAGTATGATACTGGCATAAAAACAGACAGGTCAGTGGAACAGAAGAGAGGCCAGAAATAGACCCACCCATATATGATTAATTTATGAAAAAGGAGCCAAGAATATACAGTGGGGAAAATCAACTCGAAATGGATTAAAGACTCCAGAAAACTTGAAGGAAATACACGGTAAGCTCCTTGACATCAGTCTTGGTGATGATTTTTTGGATTTGACACCAAAAGCAAAGAAGAAAAGAAAAGTGGGATTACATCAAAATAAAAAGCTACACAGCAAAAGAAACCATGGACAAAACGAAAAAGCAACCTGATGAGTGAGAAAATTTTGCAAAACACATCTCATGAGGGGTTAATGTGCAAAATATATAGACTCATACAATCAGTGGCAAAAAAAAAATTGAAAAATGGGTAAAGGATCTGAGTAGACATTTTTCAAAAAAGACATACAGATGGCCAGCAGGTACATGAAAATGTGCTCGACATCAGTAACCATCAGGGAAGTGCAAACCAAAGCCACAATGAGATGGCAACTTATACCCATCAGAATGGCTATTATCCAAAAGGCTAGAAATAACACGCATTGGTGCACTGCTAGTGGGAATGTAAATTGATGCAGCCACTACAGAAAACAGTATGGAGTTTCCTTAAAGAAAATTGAAAATAACTACCATGCGATCCAGCAATTCCACTTCTGGATATTTATCTGAAGTAAACACTAACCTGAAAAGTTATCTGCACCCACATGTCCGCTGCAGCATTATTTATAATAACCAAGATATGGAAGTACCCTAGATATCCATCAATAAATGAATGAAGAAAACATGGTATATACACACAATGGAATATTCAGCCATAAAATGAAGGAATCTTCCTTTTGTGCGTGGCAGCCAAAGTGCAGGGAACACTGTGAAGGCCTGGGGCAAGCTGGGAGAGCACAAGGGCTGGGGCGCTGCCTGCCCACCCTGGAGTCCCAGCACCGCCCCTCTACCACATGGCATCTTTGCGCCTAACCACGTTGTTGCTAAGTGCAGCTTCTGGTATTTTGTGTCTCAACTGAAGAAAATGAAGGAATCTTTAGGGGAAATTGTCTTATGATGGCAGGTGTTTGAAAAATCCCCACTTCGGGCAAAGAACTTTGGCTTTTGTCTGTGCTGTGACTCCTGCAGTGGCACTCACCACGTACACTGGGAGAACTGGGACCTGACCAAGGCTGGCGCTGCCTCCAGTGCTACGGGGACACCGGGCCCCAGCACTGTGCTGCACCCACTGAATCCAGAAGATGAAGGTGGAGATCATGGCCGTGTGCCACCAAGGGCAGTCAGGCAGTTCCAAGACTCCCAATATCAAGTTTGCACGGCCGTACCCGGTCCTTCGTCACCAGTGCAAGCCATGTTTCACCACCAAGAGGCCCAACACCTTCTTTCAGATACAGGGCCTCCCTGTGCCCTGGTCTGTCCAAATGAACTTGGGGAAACCGCAGGGTGGGCGGGGCAGGGGGGGAGGAAGAAAATCTTGCCATTTGCAAGATGGACCTTCAAGTATTATGGTTAGTAAAATAAGTCTAAGACAAGTCCCGTATGGTCTCCCCTAATGAGATATTAGAACAGACTGGTTGCTGCTAGAGGGTGGGGCGTGGGGGCAGCAGTGAAATGGGTGAAGGGAGTCAAAGGTGCAGACTTCCAGTTACAAATAAGTCATGGGGATGTCATGGACAGCTTGGTGACTATAGTTAATAATATTGTATTAAATTTTTTTAAAAAGTAGGGTTTGAATCTCAGTTTTCACACTGGCTTCCCCTGACCTGGGGACAGAGTAAGGGACCTCTCCTGGCCTCAAGTTACTTATCTGTAAATGGGAATGGTTCTGCTCAGGACTGTTAGGAAGGAGGAGGAGGAGGAGGAGG
>PVKU01001362.1:0-44874 GCA_004027475.1 Anoura caudifer
TTTCTATCCTTTTTAGGTAGGCCTGTATCGCTGTGAACTTCCTTCTGAGGACTGCCTTCGCTATGTCCCATAAGTTTTGGGTGATTGTGAGTTCATTTTCATTTGTTTCCAGAAACTTTTTGATTTCTTCCACAATTTTATTCTTGACCCATTCATTGTTTAATAGCATGGTATTCAATCTCCATGATTTTGAGTGTTTGGGTGTTTCTCCTTGGGGTTGGTTTCTAGTTTCAGTCCCTTGTGATCAGAGAAAATGCTTGGTATGATTTCAATTTTCTTGAATTTGTTGAGGCTTGTTTTGTGTCCTATCATGTGGTCTATCTTTGAAAATGTTCCATGTACATTTGAAAAGAACGTGTATTTAGCTTCTTTGGGATGAAAGGCTCCATATGTATCAGTTAAGTCCATTTCTTCCAGAGTGTTGTTCAATGCCACAATATCTTTGTTGATTTTTTGTTTGGAAGATCTGTCCATTTTTGACAGTGGGGTGTTAAAATCCCCTACTATAATTGTGTTGCTGTCAATATCTTAGAGGACTTTCCTGAAGTCCTCTAAGATTTTCTTTATGTATTTAGGTGCTCCTATGTTGGGGGCATATATATTTATGATGTTTCTGTCTTCTTGGTGGATTCTTCCCTTGAGTATTATGAAGTGACCTTCTGGGTCTCTCTTTATGGCCCTTCTTTTGAAGTCTATTTTGTCTGATGTGAGTATTGCTTCCCCAGCTTTTTTTCCCTGTCCATTTGCTTGGAAAATTTGTTTCCAGCCCTTCACTTTCAGTCTGTGTAGGTCATTTGTCCTGAGGTGGGTCTCGTGTAGGCAGCATATGTGTGGGTCATGCTTTCTTATCCATTCAGCTTTTCTGTGTGTTTTGATTGGAGCATTCAATCCATTTACGTTTAAGGTTATTATTGATAGGTACTAACTCATTGCCATTTTTGTACCTGTGTTTCTCTCTCTCTCTTTCTCTCTCTCTGTGTCTCTGTCTCTTTCTCTCTCTCTCTCTCTCTTCCTTCCTTCCTTTCCTTAAAGCAATCCCTTTAGCATCTCTTGCAGAACTGGTTTGGTAGAGGTATATTCTTTTAGGGAAGCTCCTTATTTGGCTTTCTATCTTTTTTTGTAAAGATTTAATTTATTTTATCTTTAGAGGGGAAGGGAAGGAGAGAGGGAGAGAAATATCAATGTGTGGTTGCCTCTCATGTGTCCACAGCTGGGAACTGGCCTGCAACTCAGGCATGTGCCCTGAGTGGGAATTGAAGCACGATCCTTTGGTTCACAGGCCTGTGCTCAATCCACTGAGCTACACCAGCCAGGACTGGCCTTCTATCTTGATTGAAAGCCTTGCTGGGTAAAGTAGTCTTGGTTGCAGGCCTTTGGTTCTCATTACTTGGAATATTTCTTGCCATTCTCCTCTGGCTTGGAGCATTTCCATTGAGGTCAGCTGCTAAGCTTATCGGGGCTCCCTTGTATGTTACTTCCTTTTTCTCCCTTGCTGCCTTTAAGATTCTCTCTTTGTCTTGGACTTTTGCTATTATAATTATGATGTATCTTGAAGTGGGCCTCTTTGGGTTCCTCTTGATTGGGACTCTCTGTGATTCCTGGATTTGTGTGACTTTTTCTGTCATCAAATTAGGGAAGTTTCCATCATTACTTTTTCAAACAGGTTTTCTATCCCTTGCTCTTCTTCTCCTTCTGGAATCGCTATTATATGGATATTATTATGTTTTATATTGTCTTGCATTTCTCTTAATCCCTCTTCATTCTTTCTGAGCCTCTTTTCCCTTTATTGCTCTTTCTGGGTGTTTTTTTTCTACTTTGTCCTGCAACTTGCTGATCCGATCTTCTGCTTCATTGATTCTGCTTTTGACTCCTTCCACTGTGTTCTTCAGTTCAGAAATTGTATTCTTCATTTCCTCTTGGCCCTTGTTGATAGTTTTTGTTTCATTTTTCATGTTGTTATAGTTTGCAGTGAGTTCATCATAGCTTCCCTGTAGTTTCTGGTAGCTCTTTGAGGGATCATGGAACTTCCTAACAACCATTGCTTTGAACTCAATATCTGATAGTTGAGTTGCTTCTCTTTCATTTAGTGTTCTTTCTGGGGCTTCCTCCTTTTCTTTCATTTGGGGATTGTTTCTTTGTCTTCCCATTGTTTGTGAGACTCTTCTTGTCAGCCTCAGCTTCTTGAATTGATCTATTCTGGCTCCCTGGGTTTATGTTGTGAATTTCTGTGGTAGAATACCTGTGAGATTCAGTGGTGCAGTCTCCTTTGGGTACCCTGGTGTTCACAGCTTCCACTGTCTCAGCTGTTGAAATGCCCCCTCTTTGGTCCAACTCTGGTTTTTTCACAGTTCCAGGGTTTTTTTTTATCTCACCTAGGATCATGGGTGTGAGCTCTGGGTCTTCCACAAAGCCCCCTCCTCCGGTCTCAGGGTCACGTCCGGTTGCAGAGTCACCTCTGGTCCCAGTTCCAGGGCTGCCTCTCCAGATATTCTTAACCGAATGGCTCCCTCATGCTGCCCCATGTAGCCGCTGCCACTCCAGCTGGCAGGGCACCAGTGCGACCAGCCCGCCTGCAGCCCTGGCAGTGGAGCATGCCCTCCATGTGTTTCTTTAATGTGAGATACTGACAGCATCATTTCTTCCAGAGCATCTTCCTACTTTTCATCACAACCACTTTTCTCTTTTTTTATGGCAAGTCTGTCCTCACTAAGTTCCTCTGGCTGCACAAATTAAATGTTGGCAAGGCCAACATTCCTGTGGTGATCCATTTCTTCTATAATTTCACTTATATTTAATTCAAATTTCACCTCTACATTATTAGTTTTTATTTCTTTGCTGAACTTTAATCTCTGTGGACCAATTTCTTCTCACCATCATTCATTTTTGTAAAATGCTACACAGGTTTAGGAGGCAGAGGGGCAACACAGCTACACACTTTTCCGCCTGTGTGTGACCTGAGTAACAGATGCTCAGTGAGCAATGCCCCAAAGACAGACTTTAAAAGAAGTGATATAACTGGTCACAGATCTTGATGCCCATCTGTTATTTACATAATGATCTGTATGCTAAAAATCAATCAGTGGTAACTGAAATTTGAACTGTACTGGTTGGAGGACTGAAGTTATTTAACTAAACCATGGTAACTGAAATGTGTGGAGCAAAGCCATGCAAAATGAGGATGCTTGCACTTTCTTTTTGGTAGATGAAAGATCCTTACATAGTAGATTTTAATAATACCACAGAGTTCATTCTGGCCCCCATTCTGTTGGTCCTAAGTAAATACAACCAACCATTGTCATTAGGCTATTCAGCATGTAAGTTCTAAAAATGTCAAGTAGTGTTACTTAGGAAAGAGTAGGGCAGATGTGCTTCTAATATTATATTCTTCCCAGTGACACAAATATTTTTAAATGTTTATCTATATCTCTTATTAGCAAATACAGATTAATAGACACAAATTTTCAATTATCACCTGTCCTATTATGTCAGTCATCTCTGGGTAGTTCTAAGTATAAATTAAATATAAAAACAACTAGAGTTTAAATGGGCAATCGGTGTTTGAAAAGACATTCAATATCACTAATCATCAGAGAAATACAATTAAAACCACAATCAGATATCACCTCACACCTGTCAGAACGGCTATCATCACTAAATTGACAAACAAGTATTGGCAAGGATGTGGAGAAAAGTGGACCCTCCTGCACTGTTGATGGTGTAACCACTGCAGGAAGCAGTATGGAGTTTCCTCAAAAAATTAAAAATAAAACTACCTGATGTCCCAGCAATTCCACTTCCTAGTATTTATCCCCCCAAAATCCAAAACATTAATTCAAATAGATATATGCATCCCTATGTTCACTGCAGTATTATTTATAAGAGTCAAGATATGGAAGCAATCTAAGTGCCCATCAATAAATGTCTGGATAAAGCTGTGGTACTTACATACAATGAAATATTACTCAGCCTTAAAAAAGAATGAAACCTTACTATTTGCATCAACCTAGAGGTCAATATGCCAAGTGAAATAAGTTGGTTAGAGAAAGACAAATAGTATATGATTGTAATTAACTGTGGAATCTAAAGAATAAAATTAATGAATAAACAAAACAGAAACAAACTAATAGATACAGAGAACAAACTGATGGTTGCCAGCTGGGAAGGGCTTGGGAGGCAGGGTAAAAAAGTGAAGGGATTTAAGAAGTACAAATTGGCAGTTACAAAATAGTCACAGGGATGTATTACAAATACAGCATAGGGAAAATAGTCAACATTATTGTAATAACTATGTATGGTATCAGGTGGGTACTAGACTTATCAGTAGGATCACTTTTTGTAAATTATATAAAAGTCTAACCATTATGCTGTATACCTGCAACTAATATAATATTTGATGTCAATTGTAATTGAAATTGTTCTTAATTCTTTAAACTAGAAACTGTAAGATTAGCATGCAATTTTCTACTTCTCCATCCTTCACTCACAGAGCCTCTTGCTCACTTTGCCTTCAAACTATTATTTGGTTACCATCTTGTATTTAACAAGCTCCTCATGGCGTGATGGTAAATACCTTTATAGGTTAAGTTCCCTTTTAAAAATTTCCCTGGAAATTCTCCTGCCCCAATTGATTCTCCTAGTATTAAATTTTAAATACCTGCTTTCTGTCAAGATGTACCCACTTAGATGCTACAAGTTCTTTCCACCCTAAATAATTATATTCCACTCCAGTCCAGGTGAAGATATTCTTTAATTTAACTGGTGACTATGCCTTTCCTTTGGCTTCAACTGGAGCATGCCTACTTCTCCAAATGTGTGATTACTATTTATTCTCCTCCACTGAGTCTGTGATTATTATTTTCAGGTCCTCCATAATGACTCTAGAGAGAAAACAAAAGTAATGGAAAATTTTAAAACTAACTTTAAAAAGCCAGTAACACTGATCCTAAAAAAGAAAGAAAAAAATGTCCCAACGTTCCAGGCTGTTATGGGACTCTTAAAAAGCAACATCCAACCAAATAAATGTTAACCTAATAGTGAATATATCGTTTTCCTAGCAGAAGATAATACTCCAAACTTTCTTTGATGTCTTCTATTTTAAAATGAAAATCATTTCATTGAAGAAGTTTTAAACTGATGAAAGTGAGTGTAGTACCTAAAGACTGCCACACTGAGGCGTGTGGTGCATTGTTTTGTGACTGGCTTTCAGATCACGACTTACCTAAGTCTTCCTGATAGGTAATAATTGTAGTCAAGACATCACACTTGTAAAGCCCAGATGGAACTTAATTAGCAAGCATCTCCTTTTCTGTGCGTGTGGGTGGTGTGAATGGATTGCAAAAAAGAGTCCTACCCATTAGAAGGGAAGCGCACTCCTTTATGGTTAACACATGTCAGAACGATAGGAAGTAGAAAGTCACATAGTCATCTCTTTTCTAGAAACCCCGCCTAAACCATGAGAGAGAAGTGATCTATGTCCTATTACCTAAAGCATTCGACCAAGGAGGTCTCTCAGTCATCCTGTGCAGTACTGAATAGTCATCATAGTGTGGTCACTCTCGCTTTCACCAGAAGGAGAACGGCTACAATTTCTAGAACTACAAAAATCACAAGTATGGCATATGTGAGACAATGACACCCTGTTCATTTTTCAGAGGAAGAACACATTCTGGCAAGTCTTGGAAATTAAGTCCACGTTAGAACGGAATACTAGAGAACAGCTTCCTTACTTAAGGAAGTGTTATATTCCAAATATTATCTGGAAGTGAAGAGCTTTAAAATGAGGCCATATCAATGGCCTCAATATATTACATATAGAACAAAATTTGACAAAAGAAAAAATAACAAAACTAATAATGTCAATTTTTTAACACAACTCAATTACTAAGACAACATACAGGCAACAATTTTAGTTAGAATATAGATGATATAAACAATGTGATTATAAACTTAACCTAATAAATATATATAGAATCTATACCCAATAATTGGAGAATACATATTCCTTTCAAGCATAACTGGAACATTTGTAAAACTTAACTACATGTTCATCCACAAAGCAAGGTTTAAGAAATAGCAAAGACTCTGTATCATATAGACCATACTCTTTGACTATAATGACTATAATGCAGTTGTTAAAAATTATTTATAAAATATGACTTTAAGAAGAAAACTCACATAGTTTAACATAAAATACTTATGAATAACTCATGGTTTAAAGAAATCAAGAAAAAATAATATTTACAATTGAATGGAAACAAAACTCTTATATATCAAAACACCTAGAACATAGCTAATATAGTAATGAAGGGGAATGTATAGTTTTAAATACATATACTAGAAAAGAATTAGGTCTCCAAATTAATGAGCTAAGCTTTCAATTCAAGAAATTAGAAAAGAAAAAAGTGTCAACAAAAGAAAGAAACAAAAATCAATGAAAAAGAAGGCAAAGATATGTATCTTCCCTATTGTATCTTTGTTTTATATTTAATTAATTTCTGCTCTAGGCCTACATGGTTTACTCCCCAAGTAACAACAGAGAGACATAACACTGAAACCAACACCAGACAAGAACAGAATACGAAACCATAGGCCTATCTCACTCAGGAGTATAGATGTAAATACTAGCAATCTGAACCCAGCCAATGTAGTCAGAATACATATTTTAACCAAATGGGCTTACACCAGGCATGCAGGGACAATTAAACAGTAGAAAACTACTTAATAAAATTGACCATAGCAACAAATAATATGATCTTAATAATCTTTCCTCATGTTCAACATCTGTTGATGACAAAAAATTAAAAAACAACCTAGGATAGGGCAGAACATTTTTAATATGTTCAACCTTGACTTTAAAACTAATGTAAAGAGAGAAGGGTAAAAAATAGCCAAGAGAGCTCTGAAGTGTGACAAAATGCTACCACACTCAGCAGATTCTGTGTAAACTGAGGTTTACCTTGATACTTGACAGAGAAGGTGCTAACTCACTAAGGAAAAGACAAACCATCCAAATGAATACAGTGGCACAACTGGCCTTCCATAATGGAGAAATAAATTAGTTTAATAAATCCCAACCTCACATCATGTAAAGAATCATTTCTAGGAGGTTTAAGGCCTACATTTGAAAAACAAGCTTGAAAACACCCTTTTGAATGTGGGTGGGAGAGAGTGTGCGGGGGGGAGGAGAATAAAGGAGGAGAAATGGGGTAACTGTAATAGCATAATCAGTAAAATATATTTTTAAAAGAAAGAAGGAAAATACAGGATATTTTTATGATCTTCAGGCAAAGATAAGTTCTTAAAGAAAACATATACATTTAGTGGTGATAACTTAAAAATCTACGTACAACAAGGACATGATAAAAATAGGAAACAATGAGTTTCAAGAAAGGAAGATGTTCATGATGCATATAACCCAATGATTAACAGCAGAATATAAGAAGAATAAGAGTTTAATACAAAAATAGGTAAAAATATAAGTGAGCAATTTATATTTAGAATGGCCTATTATTATATAAAAAGCTATTTAATATATTTTGTAATCAGCAAAATATGAAGAAAAAAACAAAACAACTTCATACCCTTAAATTTTTAAAATTAAGAGTTTAACAATACCAAGGGTTGGTAAGTTTGTAGAGCAATGGGAATTCTCATTCACTGCAGATGAGAGTATTTTTGATTTAGAGAGAAAAAGGCAACAGTAAAGTGGAAGGTATGTAAATCCATGATTCAGCAAATCCATTCCTACATATATAACATCAAAAACTCTCACACGTCTAGGAAAAATGTGCAAAAATGTTCATGGCGACACTGTAACAATGAAATATCAGAAGCGACCTAAGTGTTCATTAACAAATTAAGAGATCAATATGTTGTTTGTCTACCTATAATGGAATACTAGTTGAAATAAATAAATGATCAACTTAGTAAGTGTCAAAAATATAATATTGGGGAGAGCGGCAGACTGAACATTGACACATCTTGATGCATGAAATCTCAAAGCATACACATACATATTGCTCGTGAATCTATATACGCATATATGTAGCAAAGCAAAATATGCATGGGAAAGGTAATATCAAATTTAGGACAGTGATTAGCTTGGTGGAGGGGAGGAAAATGGAATCAGGGAGTGGATAAAAGGAAGCTTTAGTTTTATCTACATTGTCTCAAAAGATTTGATAAATATGGAAAGATGTGTTTGCTAGGCACAAAGGTATGATATTCTTTTCTGTACTTTCTCTATTTACTTAAAATATATTGTAATTTTAAAAAGGAAGTTAGGAATATTCTTTTAAATACAAAAGTATAATGGTCACTTGCATTGAAGGAGGAGAAGGCAGGATAAGAGAACATTCTCATGAAAATCTCGAGCATAGCCTGGTGGCTAGGTGCTGACAGGACCCATAATCCATGCTTGGGAAAGGTGAGACATCCCAAGCTTGGACTGCGACAGACGAGCCAAGGTTCCAGTGCCGGTAGGATAAATTACCATGACTTTTTCCTATCCTTTTCTGCCTTGCTGCCCCAGCTTGTTTTTCTCCCACCTCTTCTGTTCTCCTTTCTAAAGTGGCATGGAAAGCCACTTTAAGGGGGGAATGTCACTAACCATGTAGCTCTGTCACTACCATCCCCAACGGGCTTCCTCCAAGCCCTGGGGATCCTCCATTCATTAAATGAAAACAAAATTTCTAGATAGGGACAATTGATTGTATATCAGAGATATTCCTCTAGTTTGAAACATTAGACAATTGATGGAAACTCAAACATATATGAAAATTCTACTAAAGCTATTTGGCCAACAAATTATCACTGAACCTTAAATAACAGAGAACAGGAGAAAATCACATTAATGTTTATCAACTTATGATGATTCCATAGATATTTATATTTAATAACATTGTATTTAATAACTCTTTTCTTATGTTCTTAAATATATCCTTATGTCTCCATCATTCTATCTAATATAGTGATTGTTTCTGGTAACAACTTGTATTATTGAATTGCTCCCTATGAACAGAATTCTCACCATGTAAATACAGAGTGCTGCTTATGATGGATTCAGAAATTCTACTTAATTAAGTGTAAAGGAAGATTGAAATTTTAAGTATTAAATTTTCCAAGGAAGTATGTACATAATATTTAAGGATTATTTTATTTTCCATTGCAATCCAAATGGGCATAAAATTAAAAGTAATTCTCCTTCCTTATGTTGTCCCCCAGTCCTGCTCCCCAGAGGCAGCCATTGCTATAAAATTCCTACATGTTCTTCTAAGATACTTTATACATAGACAAACATGCATTAAAAAGAACTTTTAAAAAAAGGGATGGTATTTCAAAATGTCTTCACTTGACTTGGTATATTCAATGTTTTCCTCCTGAGGCAAAGTCTATAAAGCAGAATCTTCAGAGCTGGGGTCAGACACAGCAGAAGTAACACCCAGTTACAAGAACAAGGTGACAGAGATGTTACATTGTTCACCAAGCTTTTTATAGAAAAGCCAGGAGAGAACCAAATGTCCATGCAATAAGTTCTAAGGCATAAATCTGGCACCAGTTAGACAGACAATTAAGTGACATATATAACTAGCTTGTGTATCATGTAAAGATATCAAAATATATTTAGATGTTTTGTCCACAATGGAATGGAATCTTATAAAGAACAGATTATACAAATTTGTTGCTTTCTTAACCTAAAATGTAGCCATATCTAAAAAACATTAATTGGGCAAGAGGCTGCCCAATTAATGTTTTACCACCTTTGCTAAAATGTTATTCATAATACAGAATTTGAGACAAAAGTCTCATCAAAGAATACAAGTATATGATGTCAAAGAGCATAGTTCATATTATGTTGTTGCTTTTTAACTCAACATATTTGATATTTCCATGGAGAGAAAGGATTTTCATATTTTTTTTCTAAATCTGTATTTGGAATCAATTTATAAGAAAACTGTCACCTTTGTCTTTTAGGCTCTTCTAACATATAGGAGTGATCCAATTATGAGAAAAATGATGAATCATCTGTATTTCTATATCATGCCTGTGTTTAACGTTGATGGATACCATTTCAGCTGGACCAATGTAAGTCACTTTACCTATCCAATCAGAGAGAGAGACTGAATAAATCATAGAAAACTGTCACAGAACAGGAAAGAACCTTGTGGGCAGCCAGCCCCGTGATCCAGAGCTACAAAAGAAACCTCTACTCCTCCACCATCATAGCAACCTTTTGATTTTGTTTGTATGCATAGCTTTGCATAAATTTCATGTAAATAAATATTTCTCTTTTAAAATAAATTGTGAAAAATCACTAGTTCACTCCAGCTTATTTGATTTGCCTATAAAGAAATGAGGCTGAGCTAAGGTAAGAGGCAGCAAGTTTGTGGCAGATAGTGGAGCGTGAACCTTGGGGTCCAGTCTTCTTCCCACACCCTGAATTGGTCTGTTCCAGAAGGAACTCTCCCCTTCAGTGTGGGGATTCATTCACTGATTGTGCTACTAAAATGCTTGTGAATAATCTCTTAACTATTCTTTCTCCAACTATGTTTTTAATTACATTGTAGGATCGATTTTGGAGAAAAACAAGGTCAAGGAACTCAAGGTTTCGGTGCCGCGGAGTTGATGCCAATCGGAACTGGAGAGTGAAATGGTGCGGTAAGTTGGGGACTCATTGAGATTCAGATCCGAAGGTTCCACAGCTTTTACACTCAGAAATGATGAGCTCGTTAGGACTCTAATGTATGGCTGGTGTTTTTCCATACGTAAAAACCTAATAGAGAAAAACATGAATATGTACATTGTAGCTATAATTTGCAAAACAAAATGAAAGCGCTTTTAAATATGTAAACATGAAGGATTTAAATCTATCAACCCAATCATGAAAACTGAAAATTTAAACAACGATGTAAAAGCAGGAAACTAAGGAATACAGTCTCTGTCATTCAGAAACTAAAACAGGAAGTTTGGTTTGTGGTACAAATCTGGTTAAGTGTCTTCATGCTTTCACTGAGAGTGGCGATGATCCTGCTGTCATCTGTCTGATGACCAAAGCTGCCAGATCCCCGCTGAGAACCCACCAATCTGCCAGCTCGGCACTAATTCACCACACACACAGAAACTATATTTCTCCTACATTACCTGCTTCATTGGTACATACCTTTCAAGCAAGAAAATGATGTCATTTTGAGAAAGGGAACTTGCAAAATAAAAAAGCAGGTAGGGTACTAGAGAGAGAATTAGCCATAGCTCGTGTAGAGGAGGCAAAACTTTACCTCTACTGACCTTGAGTTTTTAGCTGGGACTCTTAAACAAAAACACAGTTGAACAAGAGAAAAACAGTTTATCAACATGTACAGTGCATGTCACATGGGAGAAACCTCATGAAAAGTAACTCAAAATCACAACTTAGAACTCTGGCTTACACAGCATCTCCCACAGAGAGCAAAACATTTGAGGAGAAATGGCAGGACAGAGGAAAGTAATTTTAGGCTTCCGAGGACAGCAATCTGTGGGAGGATAAATATCTGGGGGAAAATTCATGGAGTAAAGTTGCTTTAGATTCCTCACAGGTGCACAGGTGCTGATAAGAGTCTATCTCCAAGATAAGAAGAATTTACAGCAGGTCTTTAGGCGGAAAAGGGGAAGGTACAGAGATCTTTCCCTGCATTTCCTGCTGCTTCATTGTCTTCAGCTCAAAATAATCTTTAGGTCAAAGGGGCATATTTGGTGGTGACATATTTTGGTGTCCTTCACTGGTATTATACTTGCCAACAGAAGAGAAGGAAAGGAGAAGTGGTATCAAAAGTCCTACCTTAACTCCTTCAAAATACCGGCCATTGCATAATAGAAAGTCTTTGTCTCTTAGAAATGAGGCCTATCATAGATGGCTCGCTCTGTGACACTTTGGGCTCTGTATTACATGCTACTCCTCCTGTCCCCACCAGCCTCAGACAGAATGGGCATGGGCTTAGACTCCCCCCACACCTCCCTCTGGGCAACCTCCCTTCATCAGTTAGAATTGGCAAATAAGAATTGGGTAGAGCAGAAAAAGAATATGGTTCTAGAGTATGAGGTATGGTTTTATTCTACCAGTATTGTTCAAAAGATTTGGGTAATTTTCCATAATCTATATAATAATAATAATACCTACCTCAAAGGGTTCTTATAGGAATTAAAGGAATGTACACATGTTTAATGCCTAATTTAGACCTAGCTCCAAACAGTGACCTTTCTCCCCCTCCAGAATAGTCAATGCACCTCTGAGCCTCAGGTCAATTGTAAAACCACCTTTTCCTTCAGGGGAGTGTTGTGCTGATGAGCCATGGGGAAAGAAAAAGCATTGCCTAAATACTATAAAGTGGTATTACTGATGACTGTTTAGTGTTAAGATATTTTTCTTCAACCTGGACTGAGACAACAAGCTTATTCACATTAACTCCCTAAGGCTGCTGATTTTTTTTTTTAATTCTCTTTTCCCCCTCTCTGATGGGACCATTGTGCATGCTCACAGGGATGTGTCCCGTTTCACTAATTGACTGCTACCCACACCCATACATGTGTCATACACAGGAGGCCCACAACCATCTGAGTGAGTGCCCCGAGTGGGTAACTGAGCTCAGTAACACTAGCAGACCAGCCAGCTCCGCCTGTGTAAGGTTAGACTCTTGTTTATATCCAGTTACAAATAACTGTCCTGCTTCCCGGGGTTCTTCTTCCCTTACCCAGCTTGTTTCCTCCATACATATGCCTTCTTTGATTTCTTTCAACTGCTGTCCCAACTAGAATTCCTTTGATTCTTCCCATTTTTGAATCATTCTGATTCTTTCTGTAAGTCAACACTTAAGATCTTGACAAGGGACTATGACATATGGAATTGCGAAATGACCTTAATAGGCTATTGTAAGTGATGTGGAAATGCAGACAGCCTGTCTGGGATCATCTCTCCTTCCAAACATCTCCCGAGGAGATTCAGCTGATTTGGCAGGCAGGCAGATGTGGCCTTCCTCCCTCGCAGCATCCGACCCGTTCCCCCACAGCTACCGGTGTGGTCAAGGGGATGGTGAACTTCACTGAGGGAACCACTCTTAGGTCAAGGGCATTGAATGCAATAAGTGAAATCCCAAAGTGAACCTCCAGATAAGCATCCACAGTATAAATGATATAAATGATATGGAAATGCCCAGGCCCATTGAAAACAACTGCTTCTTTCTCTTAAGTCAGTGAGTCTCAAACTTAAAGTGTACAACACAAAACTGCTTTTTACCATAAAAATTCTGACCCATAAGTGTTGTGCTTTAGTGCACTTAGTGTGGAGTAGAGAGCTTACAGCATATACATGGAAACAAGTACATCTTCCCAATACCTCATAGCTCCCCCTGGGGGCCTTCAGGCCCTGAAATGGATATCATGGCTCTGAAAGTCCAGCGGAGGGACTCAAGTCAGAGTAGTGGTGGAAACTAGGAATACATATATCAATTGTATGCATTCATTTTGAAAAGTTAACTGAGCACATACTCTCTACTAGGGACATTAGGTTTTCTTCCCATCTTTCTATGCACTCTTTTTAGAGAATGCTGTGAACACTGCTTTTCTCTCTCTCTTTTTTTTTTTTTTTTTGAAAGATTTTATTTATAGATTTTTACAGAGAGGGGAAGGGAAGAAGAAAGAGAGGGAGAGAAACATCAATGTGTGGTTGCCTCTTGCACACTCCATACTGGAGACCTGGCCTGCAGCACAGGCATGTGCCCTGACTGGGAATTGAACTGGTGACCCTTTGGTTCACAGGCCCATGCTCAATCCACTGAGCTACACTAGCCAGGGCATGCTTTCTTCCAAATTGGAATAAATCCAGAAGAGAAGCAAAAGGTTTGGATGATATCCATACTTATGCTTTAATCCCTTTGTAAATCAAGTGTTGCCTAAACATAAATTACTATTGCAACTACCTACAGAATGAAAGAACATGTTTGAAAATTGTATATCTGATAAGGGAGTTGTATTCAAAATATTAAAAGAACTCTTACAACTCAACAATAAAAAGACATATGAGCCAATTTTAAATGCACAAATTATTAGAACAAACATTTCTCCAAAGAAGATATACAAATAGTAATAAGCATAAAAAGATGCTCGATATCACTAGCTATCAGGGAAATGCACATCAAGGTACCACTTCACACTTACCAAGATGGCTATAATAAAAAAGAAAGACAATCACAAATGTTGGTGAGGGTATGGAAAAATTAGAATACTCCCAATTACTGGTGGGAATGTAAAATGATGTAGCCACTTATTTGGGAAAACTGTTTAATAGCCCTGACTGGTGTAGCTCACTTGGTTAGGCATTCTCCTGAAAACCAAAAGGTCATGGGTTCAATTCCTAGTCAGGGTACATGCCTGGGTTGTGGGTTCGGTCCACAGTAGGGGTGTGTGCGAGAGGCAACCAATGTTTTTGTCTCACAACGATGTTTCTCTCCCTCTCTTTCTCTCCCTTCCCCTACCTCTAAAATATCAAGAAAAATAATTTTTTTAACTGTTTAATAGTTCCTTGGAAAATTAAACACCAAGTTACCATAAAGCCTAGCAATTCCACCACTAGGTATATACCTAAAAGAAATAAAAACATTTGTCATACATTGACTTGCACATGAATGTTTGTAGCAACATTATTCATACCAGCCAAACAGTGGAAATAATGCAAATGTCTATCAACTAATGGATAGATAAACCAAATATGGTATATCCATACAATGGAATATGCTTTGGCTGTAAAAAATAAGTACTGGTGCATGGAAGAACCTGAAAACATTATGCTAAGTGAAATGAGCTACTCACAAAGTAACAAATATTATATGATTACATTTATAGGAAATGTCCAAAATAGGCAAGTCCATAGAGAGAGAGAGTAGATTAGCAGTTACCAAGGGCTGGGGAGAGCGGGCAAAGGGGAGTGACTGCCAGTAGATAAGGGGTTTCCTTTGGAGAAAATAGAAACACAGGGGTGGGAAAAAGTAAGTTAATAATAACGCATAATACACTAATTAATAAATAATAGCACATGAATAACCTGCACTTCATGTATGCTCAACTGTAAACCTATATACGCCAGCCCCTATGTTTTGGAATTAGATAGTGGTGATGATTGAGAATATACTAAAATGCATTGAATTGTACACTTCAAAATAGAGAATTTTATGGTATGTGAATTATGACTCCATAAAGCTGTTCTAAAAATTTTAATTGCCATTTAGGAGCTAGTTAGGCACTTAATGAAATATAACTACTTTTTTTAGAACACTCAATCACCTAATATTGTAAATTAGGTGTAATATGGGGAAAACCATATTTTCTTACAGCCCAGTTACTATGTCCCTCTCCATACATGCCCTTCTCCTGACCAAACCCTCTTACTCTTTCAAAAAAAAGGGGGGATCTGTGTAGTTGGACAAATATTTTGATAGATCACCTGAGATGATGAAGGAAATTACTCCATACCAGTTGTTTTCAGCCAATGCCTATGAGAAAATAGATGGTCGCTCCATCTTTCTAAGAGAGTGAGTTCTTCCAACTGAAGGGCTTTGGGTTAGAGCTGTTCTAGCTGAATTGCTATAAAAGTATATGAGTTTCAGAGACTAAATTTGGGGCAAAAAGAGAGGGTTTAAAAAAAAAGAAAGGTAACATTGCTAAAATATCTAGAAAGGGACTTTGGAACTTAAAGATGTCTAATGAGGATTTTAATTAAAATTTTAATTAAATCCTCATCAGTATTGCATAACCACCACCATTGATAATATTCAGTACAATCTGCTACACTGACTATGGTTTGTGTAATTGGACTTGCTATTTGGGGATGTGAGAAAGCGCTGAGATGGGCCTCCAGGTGAGCTCAGGGAGAGAACTCACCCTCATCAAATTTTCAGAGGCATAGAACTCACAACAGGAATGCACTGCCTTACAAGACAATGAATTTATATCATTGAGATTTACAGACAGGAGTTGGATAACTTGGGTCTGAGAATGACATATAGATGGAATAGATATCAGCTAGATGGTTGAACTTGACCCCTAAAACCCCTGCCACTTCTGTTAAGGGTGATTCTAACACATTATATATTAATCCAATTTTAAATCAGAATAAATGTATAAGCCACCTTCTGTAATGCAAGGTGCTGTAAGTTGTACCAGAAAGCTGTGAAAAATTTAATGAGTCCTTATCTAATGCCCAAGGAATTATTTGGGATTCTACAGAAGTATAAAGGGAAAAATCTGTTGACTTGTTCTATTTGCTTTATAACCAATTCCATGTAAAAAGATAATTAATCACCTAAAATCTCTTACAGAAGTCAATAGAGAAATTTTAAAATCAGAGAATCAGTGAGTTAAATTACTATGCTCACTTAACAGAGAGTAAAGGGCATAGAATCCTAAAGATTTAGAAATTTAGATCATACAGGGTTTGCTCACTGGTGTTGTTGATACATGGCTAACATTTATTAAAGATTCACCATGTAGACCTGGCTAGTGTGGCTCCATGGATTGCGTGCCGGCCTGCAAACAAAAAGGTTGCCAGTTCGATTCCTGGTGAGAGTACATGCCTGGGTTTCAGGCCAGATCCCAGGTAGAGGGTACACAAGAGGCAACCACTCATTGATGTTTCTCTCCCTCTCTTTCTCCCTCCCTTCCCCTCTCCCTAAAAATAAATAAATAAAATCTTTTTTAAAAAAAGATTCACCATGTGCTTTGCATGTACTGAGTTCTCAAGATGGTAGTATTTATCCCTATTTAAGTGATGAAGAAACTAATATTTAGAGAAATTTGGAAACATGCTTCAAATTACACAAAAATTGAGCCAGTATGAGAAGCCAAGTCTGCTTCTAGTGCCCCTGTTTCTAGTCATTAGTGTGACCCTTAGGCACCAACTTACCATGATCAGTCACTCCGGTTGGTCAGAGCTGAACAGTGTGTGTCTACAAAGGAGTAGTTGATACCAAAATAATAGTAAGGCTGGGCCTGTTTAACCAAAATGATGAAACACAGACAAGAGAGAGATGGGGAATATATGGTAAGAAAAAAGGACAGGAAGATTCCTCAGTCGCTATTTACGATCTTGGGACACCTCATTACCAAGCTGGTAGTTTGAATCTGCATAGGATGTCAGGTGTATGATTGCCAGCTCTCTGGGGAGACTTTTTTCTCCTAGCCAGAGGTTGATATCTTCCCACAGAGGCAGACTGCTCTGTAGCACACACTTCAATAGAAAGTGTCGCTCTTTCAGGGCCCCAGGTGTATGGTTGGGTCTTGTTCCCCCTCCTGTGTATTGAGAATCTAAATCCTGGTCCAGGCCTTCTGCCTCCGCATTCAGCCGTTGAAACAAGCCTGAGAATGGTTGCAGCTTTCGCTTCAGCTTTCTTATTCCAGCTCTCTCTCCCTGTCTGTTCCTTCAGGAGCGTTTTAGAGAACTCTGTGTATTTACACGGATTTATTGAACGCTTAGAGGTGTTTCTAGCAGGAGCTTTATCACCGTATCTGCCACAATTCTGCCACCTACCTGAAAACCCAGCGATCAATTTAGACATGAACACAATGAGAATTAGTGTTGGCCTGACTTCTTGGTGATGGTTTTAAGACCTTCTATCATCCCCATAATTGCCTAAAACAATCCCACCTGTACCTGATCATATAGAATTTACCAGTGCCAGGCACCTTTCTTTCTTATTTGCTGCCTCCTACAAGTAGCACCAGAGCAATACTGTCACAGTTTCAAATTAAAGGTTTCCAAATAAAAATATGCATCTTTAAGGTATTTCTTACTCTGGTTCCAAATGTGGCTTTTTAAATCCTTATATAATATAGCCCTGGTGAAATTTGGGAAAAGTTGACAATGGATGTTGAAACTCAGGAAGAACTGGTTCGTACTGATTTTTCTGGTTTTCTCGTTAGTTTAGGTGTTTTCTCTTTAAGTTTCTCTTGTAATGAAGTCTCCAGTGCGCATCCTGGTCAGTACTCTCCATCCATTCCGACCTCTTTCTAGTGTGACTTCCTGTACCGAGGAGGCCAGAAAAGAGAAAGACTGCATTTCCTAGAACCGCTTGGAGCTAGGGGACTGGGTGTGTTCTACCATTTAGCTGCCCTCATGTGAGGCTTTAAATACGGAAGGAAGATGGAGGTCATTTTCTGATGGCTTCTATTGTCCCTGCTGACCAGCACCATGGTGGGGAGTGTGGTTTACCTGAGGCAGCTTCCTCGTCACCACTCTTCCCTGAATCTGCTACTCCACATCGTAGAAAAGCCCCTCCTGGTAACCTGCACATTGCCTCTCGAGGGCTCAAAGTGGAGTTTCTTACCCAGTTACTCTGAAAGACCCTAACGCCTTTAAAGAATAATCCTCTGTGCTTAAACTAGCCAGGGTGGATTCTGTGCCCTCTCATGAAGCCTCGACCAGTGCAGAGCCTCTCAGAAACATTTCATTTCCCAGTGCACACCTATTACCTCGGCCAAGAAGTTTACGCTTTCATAAGCTCTTTCTGATATTCTGTTCAATTTTTCTTTTTTTTTCTTTGTTTTCATTATTGTTACTATCTCTCCCACCTTTTCATATTCAATTATCATCCATACTATTGTGACCTTTTAAAATAATGTACCGATTAGAAATACTAGTAGCTATTACCTCTACCTTCTTAGCATTACTCAGCCAAAGAATATATTGTCCATTCCTCTTAGTGCTCCTCTAATTTATCAACTTTCAACATGTTTTTGCAAATTTTGTTCTTTCTAGGATAGAAGGTTTTAAGACTGAACTGAAAATCCTTCTGTTTCTAAAGCTAAAGAAGATACAAAAAAACCTCTTATTTTCTTCTCTTGCTATAGAAACCCATTTTGCTAATCCAGATACCAGTTATATGAAAAACTCTTCATCTCTCTGTTTTATGTTTCATGTTTCTTATGCAAGACATACCCAAATACTTTTAAAAAATCAGTTTTCTGGGTTTTGTTTTTTTTTTTTTAATTGATGTTGAAGTACAGCTGTCTCCATTTTCACCCTACCATGGCCCCCAGCCCCACCCATCCCCACCTCTCACCCTCAAACCTACCCTATTTGGCTTTGTCCATGTGTCTTTTATACATGTTCCTTGAAGGCCCTTCCCCTGTTATCCCCCATTATCCCTCTCCCCCCCACCCATCTGGTTACACAGTTTGTTCTTTATTTCAATGTCTCTGGTTATATTTTGCTTGCTTGTTTGTTTTGTTGATTAGGTTCCACTTATAGGTGAGATCATCTGGTATTTGTCTTTCACCACCTGGCTTATTTCGCTTAGCATAATGCTCTCCAGTTCCATCCATGCTGTTGTGAAGGGTAGAAGTTCCTTCTTTCTTTCTGCTGTGTAGTATCCCATTGTATAAATGTACCATAGTTTTTTAATCCACTCATTTACTAGTGGGCACTTTGGTTGCTTCTAGCACCTGCTATTGTAAATTGTACTGCTATAAAAATCAGCATTCTGTAACCACAAATTAAATTATGTTTGATACTGATTGTGTGTGCGTATACAAAATGATATGTTGTTTTATTTCTCTGATCATTCTTGGGTAAATATGTAATAATTGTCATGTGAAGGATAATATCTTAGTTTACTTATAACATCTATTCCAACATTACAAACAAATATCTTTGTTAAAGTTTTTCAGAATGATGTTACAGAGTTTTAAAACCTTTTACAAATAGCTCATTTTTGTAAGTCACTGAAGTAAGTAGCATTTAAAAATAGTTTTTAAGTTATGCATAATAGAGGTCCCAGAATCACTCCATCAGCTCCTTGGACACTGGGCTACTGATAGTTCATTTGGTCACATAATTTGAAGTGATTCTGAAACCCTGTATTTTATTGCACCTGTTTCAGTAGGTAACATTCCCAGGCTGCTCAATCTTGAGAAGGCCTCTGGTCTTGCCTTGGGCATACAAGGAAGGCTCTTAAAACTTTTATCTATTACTTCTTTTTTCACTATGCTGGTTGCTTTTCAGCATTATTGCATTTCCAAGTTTACCAAAAACAAACTACATCTCCCTGATAATTTTCCTCCAGCTATATCATTTGCATTTGACAAGTTGTGTTATTTTTTTTTATTTTAGTAAATTTCATGTATATCTAACTGCTTTGAATTTTTGGTTCTTGTGACTGTTTTTAACATCTCATAAGCATTGAAGACTTATGCTCCTTCTGGGTCACTAACATTAATGATTTTCCTTGGGTTCAGATTCCCAATTCCCTTTTAATCTATATGCTTATTTTTAATCCACATTTGTTTTGAACTAACTTTCTATTATTAAAACAATCTCTTTTGCATGCTATTCTTACATACAGAAATAGGAAAACCATGATATTCTTTTTACCCACTGCTTTTTATAATTATCTGAAATGCCATCCTACGCTGAATAATACTGTCTTCTAAAGCAGCACTTCCCAAACCTCACAAAACCCTAGTGGTCCAGGAGAAGTTATTTGGTGCCCCCAAAATGACTGTATCAGTCATTTCAGGCTGCTATAACAAAATACCAGAGACTAACTGGGTGGCTTATTAAAAAGCAAATATTTACTTTTCACAGTTCTGCATGCCGGGAAGTTCAGGATCATGGAACCAGCCAGCCAATTCAGTGTTTAGTGAGGGCATCTCATATCATAGATAACAGCTCCTCACTGTGTTCTCCCATGATGGAAGGTGCGAGAGAGCCCTCTGGAATCTCTTTTATGGGGTTATTAGTTCCATTAATGAGGGCTTCACCTCATGACCTAATTACCACCACAGACCCAACCTACTAATACCTTCACATTGGACATTAGAATTTCCACACATGAATTCAGGAGGGACAAACTTTCAAACCATAGTCATAAATGACCTTATGATGGTAGTATTTTTAAGCTGTAAGAAAAAAAGTTTTTTTACATCATAAGAAAAAATGCCAAATACATTGTGTGTACTGGTCATCTGAGGTTATCAGATGCATGCCTGAATTTATTCACTCATTTATTCAGCCACTAGTTGCTGAGCTGGTTATTGGGAAAAAGCAATAAACAAAACAAAGTCAGGTTGTCATTCATTATGTGAAGAACAATAATATAATGCCAGGAGAATAATGGAGCCCACCAGGGGTGGGGTGAGTTAGCTGTTGTACATGTGTAGGGAAGACCACTGTGATAGGTGAGAGAGTGAACGGGGTCTGGGGACAGAGCAGGCAGAGGGAATGGTAGTGTCCAGGCTCTGGGTTGGGAGCATCTCTGATGTGTTCAAGGAAGAACAAGAGGGCTGCATGACTGCAACTGAGCGAGCGGGGCGGGGTGGGAGATGAAGTCAGAGCAGAGCCAGATACAAGATGATGGGTGTCCAGCATCTTAGGAAGGACTTTGGATTCTTTTCAGAGTGGGAAACCGCTGGAGAGTTTTGAATTGAAAGGTGATAAGATAATCATTCTGACTACTCTACCAAATGGATTGTTGAGTACAGATATTTAGATTCAAATTATACTTACATAGTCAATAATATTGTAATAACTATGTATAACTTATTGGTGTGATCACTTTGTGAGTTATATAAATGTGTAATCACTATGTTGTACACCTAAACTAATATAATATTGTATTTCAACTGTAATTGAAACATTTTTAATTTAAATGAGAGAGACTCCTTCAAAATAATGAAAATGTCTATCCAAATCTTTTAAAAATGATACTTTCCTGTTGGTAACTGCCCTGCCTGGTTTCAGGAACTGTAACCACCCCCCCACCCCTCACCCATGGCCAAGGCTGAGTGATTGACCTTCAGACCATAAGCCACTAAGGAGACAAAGCTTATCTCCCTGGCAGGGGCACTGCCTCTGCTCCTTTTACTTCACCCTGCCTGCCCCCCAATGTTTGATCAGTTAGCCAATGATGGGTAAGATTCCTCAAGGGAGAGATGACCTAAGATAGGCACGATCATGGGGGCCCCCAGGGAAGGACTTGGGGGCTACAGAAAAAGGGATGATGGACCCTCACCCCTCAGCTTTGACATATCCTGAGTCCTCATTCTATCTGCAAGAAGTCTCCTAATCTCTTGGCTGCCTTACTTCCCTTGCCTAACTTAAGCTTGAATCAATGACTTAAGCCTGAAACAATGCTGGAGGTAAGTGCCACCCTGTGCTGGAAAGGGTGGGTTCCCTAGGATGAGCAGGCCTAAGAAAAGAATGCATGAAATCCTGTGAAACCTACTTTGCTAATACCCTCAATTTAAATGATGAGGGTCCAAGCAGGAAGTGAGTATGTTGCTCAAAGTTTTATGGCTCTTTAACTATCTGACCCTGACTCAGAATAAGCCCTCAGAGTTCTTTGAATGTTATCTATTGTTTAATCATTTCTGCCGGATAATGACTGATGAGCTTTACGCATACACCCTGTATTCCTATGCAAATTGAACCCAATAAAAGCTTGTCAAGGCAAGGGTTGGAGTGCTCTTCTCTTGAGAGAGAAGCTGTGCCATCCCTTTTCCTCCACAGGACTCGGTAGTCCATGTGAATTTGTCTTGTATCTCATCCATAACACCACGGACACTGCAGGCTGGAGTCTGCGTCACTTTCCCACTTGAAAGAATTATTTTCAAAATATAAATTAACCACGTCTTTAGACAACCATGACATATATGAGGGGGAACCCAAAAAAACCCTGGAATTATCTTCTGGCGGGCGGGCCCCTTGCAGTACAGGCTTCCCCCACTAGGTGAGTCTTCCAGGAACCCATCTGTATCAGTGTACCAGCTGGCATTGTTGTAAGAGGCTGTGTTTGGCTTTGGTGAATTCTTTTTGAAGACTCTTTCAACACACTTGCCCATTTCATGATGGGTGATTTACAAGAGTGTACCTGCCCACACCATGCTGAGTGTCAGCAGTTTTTGACCCAGAACAGCAGGACCCCCATCCCCCACCCTCCCTATTCACCAGATCTCACCCCTACTGACTTGTTTTTGTTTCTCTGAATGAAAAAAGCCTTCAAAGGGAAATATTTTGCAGATGTAGAAGAGGTGAAAAAAAATGGCAGAAGCCCTAAAAGGCATCAAAATCTATGAGTTCAAAAACTGTTTAGAGCAGTGGGAAAAATGCCTCAAATAGGTGTATTGCATCAAATGGAGAGCACTGTGAAGGTGACTGAAGTTTAAACATGTAAGAATAAATACACAATCTTTTATAAATAAATTCCAGTTTTCTGGGGTTCCCCCTCATATCATAATCAATTCCAAATGTGGATATATCTTTATTAAGTAAAGAACTAAGTGTTTTTTTTAAGGAGCCAAAATTAAGATAAGCAACCATGCAAGAAAAAATATTTGCAGTAAATATATGAAATAAAGTTTTGCTATCAGTTTTATATAAACCTTCAGAATCAAACATTACATAATAAAATAATTGAGCCCATATGAAATATGAAAAAAAAAAACCTCAAAGCTCTAGAGGTTAAATTTTTTTAATTACAATTCATGAACATAAACCAACATGATAAAATGGGCAAACCCCTCTAATGAAAAATGATACTAAAATAAACAAGGTAATAGTTCATCTATTAAATTATTCCTCAAAATGTTTAACCTAACGTGATAACCTAACCAATGTGAAAATCTAAGCTGGAAGCAATGGTAAAACTGGGAGAACATGTATCTCTGGAGACATCAGAAAGTAATTTGACCAGATACATCAGAAATACCATTCATTCTTCCGTTCATAAAAAAAAAAAAACACACAAACTGTACTGCGTGCACTCTGTTTGTCATGCTGCACTAGGCACCTGGGAAGCAGGGGCAAATCCAGCACACTTCCTGTCCTCATCAGAATTTAAACCATCGAAGCCGGGGTAAGTGAAGAGAAGAAAGAGAAAGGAGAAAAGAGTGAAGAGAAAAAGAAAAGAAAGAAAAAAATGAAATAAAATGTTATAGATACTATGTAGAAATATGCATGCTGTATCTATGTAGATATATATAAATATGCATGTGATACAGTGGAAATATAATGAAAGAAGGGACCAATTCTACTTGATAAAGTCAGAAAAATCTTCATAGAAGAGATTGCAGACTTACGTAGGCCAAACTGTCGGTCAGAAGCTAAACAGAGCAAAGGATTCAATGTCAAGAGTGTATCCAGGTAGGAGAAACAGGTGTGTCCTTGAGGAAAATATGCGGCATGAAACAGAAAGAGCTGTTGTGAGGATGTCAGGTGGTCCTGCCTAGCTGGAAGGAAGGAGGGCCGGAAGGACTGGTGAGAGATGAGGCAGGAGAGGTCCCGGGTTCGTGATGGACAGGCTGAGATGCAGTGTTGTGCTGAGCTCTGCAGATTTTATTCCAGCAGCCATGCCTGTCAAACTGAACTGAGACTATATGTATATGGAGTTATGCCACAAAGAGAGTCACAAAGAGTCATAGCAAACCTTCAGGCCATGTCAGTTTCACTTGAAGATTTCAGAAGGAGAATGATTTAATGTTAAAAAAGCAAATATATAATTGAGCGGAGTGGACAATCCACGTGATTCCTAAGGTAAAACAGAGATTTCAAAGAGGTTATGGACTTATAGTCTATGTTGACTTTGCCTGTTAGGGGTGTTTTGATGGAAGAGTTTGACGAACGCTGGATAATTGGAAGCCTTTCAAGGGAGAGGTAATTAGAAGCTCTTAAACCTAGGAAGAAAATGACTGATCTGAGTGTTACTGGAGCAGAAGTAGGACAGGTTAGTAATACAGCAGGACCGGAATCCAGGAGGGTGTGGCAAGAATGCAGAGTTCAGAAACAGCAGCATTCGCTTAGGCCCCTGCGAGAAGTAGACGATGAAGTTCAGAGGGAAACGGGAAGTTCTAGCTGACTCCTCATCTGGCTGGAGTGACTGCTGGGTAGAGGTGCATGAGAAAACAGACAATATCATACATTCTTTTGAGAGTGGGAACGGGTACAACTTCTGTGGGAGGGTATTTGGCAATGTCGACAAAACAAAAAATACACATCCTTTGACTATTTCAGTAATTCTACTTTTAGAAGTTTATCCTATCGCTATAGTTACATGTGTAGAAAATAACTCATACAAGGATACTCATTGCAGCACTCTTTATAACAAAAGGTTAGAGGTATCCCAAGTGTCCATCAACAAAGGGCTAGTAAAGTAAATTACTCTATAATTATACAGTAAAATATAAATAGCCAGAATTATACAGCTATTTTATGTACTCACATGAAAAAATATCCAGGATTATACACATAGAGCTGAATGATGCAAGGTTTAAGATCTAAAAATATAAATAGTATTGCTCTTTGTGCAAAAAAGTTTTTTTCAAAGATGGACATAGTAAAACTGGCTTTTTAGTTATAAATGCATAGACTAAACCTGGCGTAAAACAAGAAAGTAGTCAAAGTGACCTCTTCTGGGGAAAAGAAATTGATGGCTAGACAGGTGAAGGGGGGAACAATTTACATGGTATAACCATGTACATGTGTTGGCCACTCAAAAAAATTAAAAGCAGTAAAAATAAGTTACTATTCTTTCCTTAAAAAATAAAAACCAGAAATGCAATTTTAACTAAAGTCAAGGTTCAGAATGCACTATTACCATTCGAAGCACTTCTCCTTTCGTGTTAGTTTTTGTTATTTAGCCTAATTATTAGCAAAACATGGCGGGGGGGGCCTAAAGGAGGCAGATCACGGGTCTGTGAAGAAGTCTCATTGCCCCCCTCCCAGCATCACACCTCACTGAGGCCACTCGCCACCCCCACCAAATGGAGTGGGGGTGGGGAATGCAAAGTTGGAGTTCCCACTCAACTATATAGTGTCCAATCTGAGAAGTACCAAATGCACTGTCCTCCTTCCCCATTTCTCTTGATATTCCCCTAGAAGGGCTGAATATGAAATACAGAGAAAAAGTAAAGGTTTACACCACTTCAAAACATTTTATAAAAATTTGTTTTATTATGTAGAAAAATAGAAAGTGTATATCAGCAAAAAGATTTTAATTCGTGTGACATTTTCCCTAGCATACAATGTCAGTTTTCTTACACTGACACCTACTTAAAATGAGGTTCTGGTGTGCCATTCCAGCCTGTGCCATTTCGAGAGATTCTAGAATGGCGTTCCAGCAAGTTCCATGACAAAAATAGCAGTAATTTATCTCATTCAGCACCCTTAGATTGGGAAGGTGCATTGGCAACAAAGACAAAGTAGTAATATGATTCAAAATTAATTGATTACCTTTTCTTTTTATATATTATCATTCTCAGGTATATTCTTATTCTCAGGTGTAATTTTATTTACATATATTTTGAGTGTATATGCCAGAAACCTAGAAAACAACATTGTGGATCAGGCTCTTGTGCAAGCTCTTACCTTTTATTATAACCTTAGATTGTAATAAAACTGACCTTCAGCTCCAAAGCACAAATGCAATTTTGATGTAACAGGCTATGAGGGACCTTGCTGTAGGACAGAGCGATTCACTCAGTAAACATTTATTGAGCCTCTGCCATGAGCAAAGCACAATGCCAGGCAAATAGGAACACTATTCAGTCCTTGTTCTTGGGAACTCGCAGCCCAGTGAGGGAGCCTGGCTTGTAAACAACCAGCTGTGAGCTGAGACAGCTGGAGAGCTTACAACTAGAGGCATGAGACAGTGTCACACTCGCAGAGGAGAGAGGAAGGAGAAATTCTACTGGGGTGAGAGTGGGCAAGCAGCAGACAGGCAGCTTTTGAACTGAGCCTCCCAGGCATGAAAGGATTTTGATAGGTTTCAAGAGGAACCGGCCAGTCTAGGCTGAAGGAAGAGGAGAAACAAAGGCAAAGAGGTGTAGGAGGAATTCATGGAGTAGAACGGGCTCTGGGAGGGGTGGGGCTGCAGCTGCTGAGAGGGTCATACAGAAAAGAACATGAGCCTAAAAAACGGTCCATTGGTGGAGGCTGGACACTATGCCGAGGGGTTTGCACTGATGCTGTTACCCCTGAGAAGCCAATGAGGGTTTGGGAGTAGTTGGAGGAGATAACATGATCTAACACCATCTATTTGTGGTTTAGACAAGTACGCTGATAGCTGTATGAAGGATGGATTAAAGTGTGTAGTAGCAGGGAGACCAAAAGGGTATGGTGGTGTCCAGGTGAGAGATTATGCATGCCAAAATTAGGCAGAGACAGAGAGGAGAGGTCTGAGAAGATTCTGGAAGGCAGAGCCGTGGAACATGATGACTGACTGGGGGTGGGGGGAGCAGGGGAGATGGGGACACTGTGGGAGTTAAAGAGGACTCTAAGATCTTCAGCCAAAAAAATAAATCCCCTACACATCCAGGTAAAGAGCTTTGACCCCCAAACCAAAGAAAGTTAGTAGAGAGAAAAGAGAAAAAAAGAAGAATTTTCTGGAGGCATCCTCTAGTCTCGTAAATTTATTACCTTATTTAATAAATATTTCAAGGGCGGTATGCTAGGTATAAGACATATAAACAAGAAAAAGACATAATTCCTGCCTGCAAGATTGGCAGTTTAGTAAAAATGCAATTACATTAAACTGTGATAAATGCTGTATAGAGATAAAAGGTGCTTGTAAGAGTATATTAGTGCCCTTTCACTGCTCTAACAAATCACCACAAATGTGGTGGCTTAACACAACACTTATTTTCTTAAGGTTCTAGAGGCCTGAAGTCCAAAATGGATTTCAGCGGGCTGAAGGTCAGGCAAACCACACTCCTTGGTTTGGGGGTGGGGGGTAGTTCTAGAGGAGAATCATTTCCTTGTCTTTCCCAGCTTCTGGTAGCCACACCTGGATCCCTTATCTTGTGACCTCTTCCTCCACCTTCAAGCCAGTGACAGAGCTTCTGCCCTCAGCTTCCCCCGATCCTGCCACAAGCCTTCTCTTCTGTGTATAATGAAATGTCCCTCCTATAGGACACTTGTGGTTACATTTAGGGCCTACCCAGATAATCCAGGAGGGTCACCCCAATTCAAGAACCTTCATTCATCGCATCTGCAAAGGCACTTTCCCAGATAAAGTAACATTCACAGATTCCATGGATTAGGACCTCAGAATCTTTGGGGGCCGTTACTCAGGCAGCCACAAGGGTTGTAGAGAAAAGGCCCCTGATCTGGTCCCTTCATCTTGAAGGCAGTCATTGACCATTGGAAAGTTTTAGGCAAAGAAATTGCATATTAATGTTTGCAGTGAAATTGAGGACTTCTGAGGATCAGATTGAAGAAGAGCCTGGAGTCAGAGAACCCCCTACGATAACCCAGGAGAGTTTTGACTAAGACAATAGCAGGTGGGGGGGTGTATTGGAAAGAAATTAAAACAATGGCCTCCACGGCCCTTTGAAGATTGTTGGAGGCAGTAAGTGATTTCTGTTTGGGCAATCAGGAACCCTGCACCAAGATTTGTAATACAACAGCAGAAACCAATATGGGGAGGGGTTGGAGGACTTTAAGTAGTAAGGGAAATTTTTATCTAAGGGCAATACGTTCTGAAAATTAAACAACTTGCCAGCTAAGTTTTAGATTGCAATCCATTCTCCAAAACTGCCTCTAAGAACAAAAACATCAATCAAGTCACGCAACATTTATCACTGAATTTTACCCTCTCATCCGTAGGACAGAATCTAAGGATGTTAAAGAAAAGTGAGTATATAATTACAATAGAATTTTTTTTTCATCTGGACTGGAACCACAAACTATCAATGCTGGAAAGAGTCCTGGGAATCATTTTCTATCCAACAGTTCTCAGCTTCTTTCTCCCACTACCCCAAGCCCAACCGATGAGGAGAGCGTACCCCTGTGGGCACCTCTGAGCACACCCACTCTTATTGGCCGTTTCTCTCCCCCATTGTAAGAGCATATTGGAATAAAATAACAGTTATTTATCAGGACAACTAAACCAATTATTTGAGTTAAATCATTCTAGAACATGTAACTAGCTGCTGTATGACACCCCCCTGCCCGAAAACACAACTGATAGCCACCACGTGAAAACCACTGACTCAGGTCCCTGGTCTGCCCAGGACAGATGCAGCCAGAGCTCTTTAGCAGTGCCAGTCCGTGTTGCAGCCCGGTCCTGTGATTTTTTTCAGTCCGTTGCTGCTTCTAGTGCCCCTTTCCTCTCCATTTGTCCTCTAAAGACCCCCTTCCTCCACATTTTACAATCCTTCCTGATTTTACAATCCTTCATTTCACAATCAATCCCAATTTTAGAGAGAGAAGGAAGGACAAAGGTTCATAGAAGCAATAAAATCTTTACTGTTTTGTCCTTTATTTTTAAGATCCCATTTTTTTCAGGTCCCATCCATCTTGGGTCCCACCAAGTCCCTGCTGTTGCAGTCTCCGCAGGGCTCCGAATCCCCCTGCTCCCTCTCCCACCTCTGTGCTCCGTGGACTCAGTCTGCACTGCACCCTTGACCACTGTCTTCCACCTACATCGTCTTGTCCTCAAATTTCCTCCCAGGTGTGCATCTTGTCTCCTTTCTAGATTTATAAGATCCCTGTAGTTTCACACCTCAGTACTCAACAGCTAAAGAGGTAATGTATGTGGCATGGAAGTTAAATTGCTGAAATGTTCAGAACAGATATGTATGCTGTTTTATTTGACAAGACGAAAATCTCTCCCTCTGCACTGCAGAGATCTGTTATATATTCTGCTCTTGTTCTGCATGTGAAGATGGCCAAGAGAATTTTGTCTCAGCTCCAGAAACAATGTATTGGCTCCCCTAAACTAAGGGGAAACGAGTCAGCTTTAGATTCTCATGCTCCTAAAACCTAAGTTTCAGGTTTTATGCTTCTTGTCCTTCTCCCTTAAAAGCCTGTTTTATCATAGTTTCCAGGGTATTGTATCTTTTTCTGGGTGTTTTTTACTTGTTTTCTTGAGATGCTGTCCAGTGCTTTTCCTTTCTGCTATCTTGATCTTCTATAGTACAGCAGATATTTCTGATCCGAATCTGTGTAATTGAAGCCAGGTCTGTACAAGACTCTTCAAATTGTGTGTCCAGCTTGGCTGCTTAAAATCACAAAGGGACGTACTGTTCGATAATTCTTGTGAGCTGTCCCTCTGCATTTTAGTAAAGCTGGAATAGTGCCCCCAAAGGCTATAAATAAAATTAGATCATTTTAGTGTCTTTCTTTCCACCTGAATTAATTTCTTTCCTTTTTAGAGGCCCCACTATTCATATTCTGTTCCTATTTTTTAAAGACAGGGTTGGTATAAGAGATGAGTAAGGCAAAAACACAGGCAGAGAGAATTTTGAATGTGCTATCCCACTCTGCTGAATCAATACTTAATCTGTGGTAAATACCATTGGCAGAATGCCAAGCCGTAAAATAAACCGTAAAATGCTATAGCATATTCCAGTATCTAATGTGCTTCTTAGGCAAACAGCATTAAATCGAGGCACGGCCCTTCCTAATATTACACAGTTTAGTTTGCGCATGATAATTAGGAAGTAAAACGCTGCTTTATTTTCTTATGTGCCCCATATTGAGCAAACACTGTGCTAGGCCCAGTGAGTACGGAGATGGGTGTGCAGACCATTTTTGCACAGGACACTCTTCCCTGGATGCTCTGGCTGACACCTGTGATCTTTAAGTCTGCTCAAAAGTCAGTTTCTGGGAACCTTCATCACCAACTTACAATTGCAACCCACCTCCCCAGAATTCCTGACCTTTTACACCCCTCTATTTTTTTCCTCTTCTCCACAGCATTTTTTTTGCTATACAGTGTAATTCACTTATTTCCTATGGTTATTGTTGATTTCCCCCCACCCCCACCCCTAGCACCACCACTAAAATGTGAGCTCCACAAGGCAGGACCCGTTGTTTTGCTCATCAGTGCATCCCAGTGTGTGGTATGCACATAGTAAAAACTTGTTGAATAAATAAAAGTATCAACATGTAAGTAATTGTTGAAGAAGCTATATTCATTGAAGAAAGAAATAATTGAAAAAATTGACTAAAGTCAAAACAATTGGATATTCCTCCTTTTAAGTGACTGATAGAGGAAGAGAAACTCACAAAGAGGACTGAGAAGGCAAGAACAGTGGTTCTTGAAGAGTGGTTGGAAAACATATATGTGTGTCAAAAACCAGAGGAGAATACCATTTTAAGCAGGAGGTCAGGCTCTATGAAAAGTCAGGTAAGGTCACCCCCACCCCGGCCCTCCAGAAGCCACTGTCCCTTGCCCCGCCTTGCTGGCCATGCTATACCCTTCGTGGCCGGCGTCCACCTTCCACATACCTCTGCTCACTCTGCCTCTTCCTCAAAGCCTCCCTACGGTAAGCAGTTCTCTCCAGTTGCAAATATGTCTCCATTCATTCTTTGGAAGAAAGTTTACCGGAACACAAATACAGTTTTGTGCAGTTTAAGAGGAAATTTAATGGCCCTGTTTCTGCTATGACCTATTTAAAGCTTACTCGTGAAGCCATCACTCTGCATGTTGTTGAGGGCCAAAGAGGATTTCTACCCCTGTGCATGAAGAATTTGGGGCTCATCACCTGTATATAAGAATTTTACAGACCTCATTTCCTTTCTGAAACTGTTTACATTTGTTAAAGTACCCATTATAACTTAGGGTAAACTCAGAGTTTCAGATTTGAAATTATTCAAGAAATATTTAGGTAATAGAATGTTCTCATGGACTGACAGGCATTTGAAGATACCTTATTGGTGTTGTTGCCCTAGCATGTCCTCAGCCTTCCATAGAGATGAACTGGGGTTTAGCTGTTTAATCAAAAAAACAGTCCAATGCAACAGGACAAGGTGCAAGCACCTTCTCTGAGCAGCGTAAGCGTCACTTATCCATTCAGCAACATTTAAAGAATTGTGAAGGTATCCATTCTACTAAGTACTTGGGAATAATAGGTCATGATCTTTAAAACAAATGAGCTCACCCTCTAAAGAAGAGAAGAGTCCATACAAATAAATATCTACAGCACAACATAAGTGCTACCAGATTTACAGGCAGACACGATCATCTCTAGAATTATTCTATATTCTATACTCCACTGCTTTTGCCACTCTATGTTGGAGCTGTACTACCTGTGCTAGTATGGAATGTTATAAAAAAAACTCAAACCTGCCCAGCAAAGATTGGTGTTGGCTGGATCTAGTGAGGATGCTGAGAATAAGGCTAGTAGTTTTGGGTCCACAAGAGGGTCTCACTGAGGCTACACTGCAGGGTGCTATATCTACCACCCACGTATCCACCTTTAGCCCTAACTGCTCCCTATTCCAAACGAAACGTGTAACTGTGGTCTCATTTTCCAAATAATTATCCCTCTTGCAACTCAGTCTCGAAGGAGAAAAGCATTCAATTTGGTATTTCTTCCCTTAAAAAGGGTAGAACTTAAAAAGTTGAGAAAAAGTAAGTATCTAGCCTCCATGAAATTCAGGAGTAGCTTATAGTTATAATCCACACAGAGAATGAAAAATGAAAATACTGAAGAATTAAATGTCTTCTTTGACACTTTGAACAAAGCAAATAGTTTATCTTTAGCAACTTGGACTGTTTAGTTATTTAGAAGAGTATTTGATTTTCTGAGGAAATGTCAATGGAGCCATTACTCGTTATCCTAAATATATGGTGGGCATAATTTGTAAGGAAAGTTATCAGAACAATATGTTTATATAGCATGTAAATTGGAAGTTAAAATTCGCTTGATGGGTCATGCTATTTTGGTAGCACATGAGTCCCTAGATGGAGTTTAAAGGAACTAGTTCCAGTTATATTAGATGGAGTTGGAGGTGGAGGGGAGGAGGGAGAGGGTGGACGGACACTGCTGGTTCCATGGAGTGGTTTCCACAGCACTCTGAAATGGCCATTTGAAAACAATTCTCAATTCACAATAGTAGCAACAGTAACAGCAATAAAGAAAATATACTAAAAATTGTTAAAATATGAATGAACATAAAACACAATCTGAGCAAACGGAATAGCATAACAGGTCCTTTGATTGCATGGCTCAACCTAGTAACATCCTCCCCAAATCAGTAGAAATTGAATGCAATCCTAATTAGAATCTCAGTGGGGTTTTTCATTTTGTTTTCAGCTCTTGGGAATTGATAAAATTATCATAAAGTTTATATGAAAAAATAGATCCTAAAAAGGCAATAAAATTGCAAAATAAAAGGACAGTAAGGGGCACTTGTCTTGCCTGATATCAGGGCATTCTGAAACACTACTATAGATTGATAGGGTAACATATAGAAAGAGACAAATAGATCAGAAGAATAGAACAGAGAATCTAGGAATAGATCCACCAATGCAATAGACTTTGATACCTTAATTCCTGTTCTCTATTTTCAAATGTCTCTTCTTGTTTCTCTACTATTTTCTGTTGAATGGGTCAAAGTAACTTCTGCAAGCTGTGAAGTTTGTGTTCTATTTTTCTTCTTCTTGTGGTTATTCCTAACTTATTAAAATCCATGCTTAGCTTTGTTTTTCTCCATCAATTTCTAAATTTAATCAATAGCTATATCTCCTTTGTGAAAGACACTAATCACTTAGTGTACTTTTACTTCTGGTCCCTCACCCTCCATCATTCCATCAGTTTTTTATATTCTTGAATTTGATACTAGATCATTATACTTTTGTTCCCTTGGGACATTGCTTATTTAGACAATAGATCTTACTAAATGTCTTACTCTCCAGTAATTCTCATATCAAGTGTCTTCTCTGGAGTTGTTCATCATCTTGTTGGAACACTTTCTCTCAGGATGTTTACAAGTTATGTCTGTATAGTATACCTTCTGAGGAATTTCATGCCAAAAAATATCTTTATTTTGCTCTCATATTTCAAGGAGAGTTTAGTTAAATATAAAAGTCTGGATTGAAATTTCTTTTAAAAGAAAGAAGGAGCTCCTACCCTTTGCAACAGCATGGATGGAACTCAAATTTCTTTTAAAAAAATACTTTGGAAATATTACTCTAGTGCTGTTATTAAAAAGGTAAATGTGAATTTAATTCTTATTCCTTCATAGGTGACCTATTTCTATCTCTCTAGAATTGTTTCCTGTTTTTAAATTTCACTTTGGGTGTCAACGAGTTGATATTTTCCTTTTAATTTTCCTTGTTTGGTACACAATAAGTTCATTCAATCCTTCTAATTGTGGGAAAATTTTAATTAGCAGTACTTCAACTATTTAACTTCTGTTTATTTTTTTTCTCTTTTAGGGCTCCTATTAATCAGATGTTGACAGTTACTCTAATTTTTTACCCTTTAATTTTTCTCTAATTTTTCTAGTTTTTTGTTTCTTCTTAATGCCTCTGGGAATGTTTCAAACCCACTCCATCTCATTAATTCACTCCTCAACTGCATTTATTCAATCCAAGGAATATTTTTTATTTCCATTTTATCTGATTGGTTCTTTTTATAACTTGTTATCCCTGTTTAATGTTTCTAGTGCCTTCCTGCATGCTCTTGAGAATATTTATTTGGACTATAATAAATTCTTGTTGCTCTAGCTCATCAGTTCTGCTCCCTCTAGAATTAGTTGTTTGGTTTGTGATTTCTGCTTTCCAGTGTTTTACATCAGTGTTCATCAGATGTCTCTCTATTTTTCCTATTCCTTTTGGAGTATTGGCTACAGTTCTTACATTAAGTTCTCAGTTCCATCCATATTCCATTTCGCTTCAGAGGATTCTCCAGAATTAGACTCAACGGAGGAAAGCCACAATTTCTTTAAGATCCCCATCTCAACTCTCCTATAGCATAAACTAGTCTTACTGCCCTCAAGATTTAGTCTGGTTTGACATGGTTGTCTCTTCATGTTAAGTAGAATTAGACTATGTCACAGGATCACCAAACATTTTCCATTTGTTTATGAAAAAAGTTACAGTTTTCTAAGGGTATGGGATATTTCCCATATCCCTTTTTCCATGGTAAATGGGAATTTCCCATATTCCCATTTCTAGGTATAATAATGGCTCAAAATGGCAAATAACTATGAAAAATATAACTATTTCCAAAATTTGTTGGAACCTTAATAGTTTGTGATTGTTGCAGTGAATCTTATTTTTCCTTCCCCTTCATAGACCTATATAACATAATTTTGTATTTCAAAATTATTAAAATTTAGTTTTGAGGATTTCTTAACAAAACCCTATCAAACCCCTAAAGTGGGTTTTATAAAACCTGTTTGGATACTGGTGATCTAATAATATAATAGAAATTGGTTTGGTATGCTCTGCAGAAGTGTTTGTCTTGTTTCTGTGCTCTTACTACATCAATATTTGTATCTCACCAGACACCTGGATAGATGTCTAGCCTTTTCTTTTGATTTGACATTTATTTATTCAACAAATATTCACTGAACACTTGCCATACTATTGTTTTAATCACCAGGTGCCCCACAAAAAGGGCACGGTCCCTGCCTTCCCAGAGCATTACAGTCTAACAGACTCCTGATTGAATGCAAGTTCTGTCAGAGCGAGTGCTTCTGTGTTGTTTTCCAGTGTATCCCAGGTACCTAGAACGGTGTAACTATTGGTTGAAGGATAAATAAGTAAATGTTGACATTAATTACAAGTGTGTTAAGCATTATGGAGAGAAAGTACAGGTGTTGTGGAGTATATAAGTGAGAGGATTTACCTTCTGTAGGGGATCACATAGAACTAGTTCTCCAACTGATAGAGCTACCTCTTTAAAGTGGTTTTTGCAGGCTCACTTAAATAATCAGAACCTATTTCCTGTTCAGGCCACCCCCCCATTATGCATGAAGGTTTGAACCACCTTGGATTTTTCAATAATTGATTTCTGTAAGTGAGTGATTAGATTAATTGCTTAGTAATACCCTATGCTTATAGAAATAAAAGAAAAATCACAGTTTAATAGTGCAGATTTGACAGTGACCAGAGGGGAGAGGGGAGGGAATTTCAGGGGAAAAGAGGAAGGATTTACAGGAACAAGTATAAAGGACACATGGACAAAAACTAGAGGGGGTGGAAATGGGAGGGAGGGGGAAGGGCTGGGGAGTGGGCTGGGATGGAAATAAGAGGCAGAAAACTGTACTTGAACAACAATTAAAATAAAATTTAACAAAAAATTCAGATTTGTGTTTCTTGCCTGCCCACTCGCCCACCCCATCTTCTTTTCTAACTTGCAGCTGAAGGAGCTTCCATGCACCCATGCGATGATACTTACTGTGGACCTTTCCCAGAATCTGAACCGGAAGTGAAAGCTGTAGCTAACTTCCTTCGAAAACACAAGAAGCACATTAGAGCTTACCTCTCCTTTCATGCATATGCTCAAATGTTGCTGTATCCCTATTCTTACAAATATGCAACAATCCCCAATTTTAGCTGCGTGGTAAGTATTTGACCTCTGTACCTGTGTGCTGGGCTTCCTGCTTTTCTAATGCTAAGATGATGCTAAGTAGTCATGATAATAGCAAACATATATTGTGTTTATCCTAATCAGCATTTGATGTTTAGTAGCTCATTTACTTTTATAATAATATAAGGTGAAAAACTGTTCCTGTCCTCATTTTACCAAGAAGGAAACTGAAACCTAGACAAATCAAATACTAATTAGACTAAGAACACACAGCTACTAAGTGCCAGGACGCAGCCCCAAATCCAGCTCCAGTGCTGTTGCTTTTAACCACTGTGCTTTGCTGCTTCTCAGATGCAATCATTTCAAACCTATTTACATTCTCACCAGAGGTTATACAGAAAATGTCAGGATGGATTTGGTATTACAGCTTCAGTCACATGTGCAGAGCTATGATTAACTTTATTGAATAAATAATTGCTCATAAATTATGGTCTGACTCTCATTAATTAAAAGCAAGTTTTAATTTATAAGTGCTATTTGCTTAATGCAACTAAGTCTCTGGGTGTGTATCTGACAAGTTAGCACTGAGAATCAACAGCCTTTCTGGCATAAGATTACTTAAAAGTGAAAAAGTAGTGTTCCTTTCTCTCTTCATCTCAATAGCCCACCAAACTACCCAATATGGGCATAATTCCTTCTAAAGGGGGTCTGGTCCACAGCCTAGAGTAGCTAAAGGCCTATTAAGTTCGAAACCAGAACAAACTAATATATAGTGTTAGAGGTGAGGAAGAGGGAGGGCACAGTGCTTGAGAAGAGGCTTGGGAGGGCTCTTGGGTTGCTGTTGATGTTCTGTTCCTTGACCTGGATGGGATTACACAAGTGTGTGCGATTTGTGATTATTTGTTGAGCTATGAATTTAAAATTTGTATGGTCTTCTATATGCATGTTATACTTAAATTTAAAAGGTTTTATAAAACAGAAGGGTCTCCTTTCTCCCTATACCTTAAACTCTAAGTCCTGTTGCTTGGGGTTTTAGGAATTCTTGAGCTAGAGGCTCAGGACTGGAAGGAATAGGGAACATGAAGAAGTCAGGAGAAGGCCTGGGGGAAGGTTTCTGTCTGAAAGAATTTTGTTCTTGGCATTCCTAGCAAAAATTCTGAGCAAATTCTCTCTCTTGAGAAATATTGTGAATGAGGCTCTGGTCAGGTAGCTGAGTTGGTTAGAGTGTTGTCCCAATATGTCAAGGTTGCAGGTTCAGTCCCTAGTCAGGATGTATATAAGAATCAACCAATGAATGCATAAGTAAGAAGAAGAACTGGACATCTCTCTCTCTCCCTTCTTCTCTCTCTAAAATCAAAAAAATAAAAAAATTGGAAAAGAAATACCATGAATGTGGTTCTTGATTTCATAGTGCTCTTCTTTAGCTACTCCAAGGGTCCAACAGGAATTCTGTTGTCATTGGTGTTGCTCTGGCACCCTAACCACCTTGTTTCACAATGTTTCTATAGGCAACCATCCAGTCCTTTTTAAACTGGACAGTGTCTGTTTATATGCTCACAAAACATTACATGGAGGATGCACTACATTCAAACTATTACATGAGAATGTTCTCCATAGTTTAATTCATCTTCCCACTAGGAATGAAGCCTATCTTCTCTTTGCTTTGGGTTTGAGGATGTGATATAAAGAGTAGGTTAGTTTTTCAACCAAAGATGAATTTTGCTCTCAAGGGACACTGGACAATGTTGGAGACATTTTTGATTGTCATAACAGGGCTGGGAGATGCTATTGACAACTAGTGAATAGAAGTTAAGGATTCTGCTCACCATCCTACAATACGCAGGACAGCCTCCCACAACAAAGAATTATTCAGTGTAAACTGTCAGTAGTGCCACTGTTAGGAAATCCTGTTAATGGGTTACATATCAGCAAAATTACTGAAATCAGGATTACAATTCTCAGAAGCAAGGTAGTCTCTGAATCATCGGAAACCATTAAATTTTATTAAAATTGTTAAAAAACATTCCATCAGCATGTAGGAGTCTAAGTTTCTGCTAACATTTTCAAGTCATTCATTAGGTTGCTTTAAATATTGAAATATTTAAATAAAAATATATATTCCTTTCTTGGCTGAGGCGTGATAAGTGAGGCCCAGGCCCTTCTGGACAATTGGAAAGAGAGAGAAATGGAGAAAAGAGAAAGCACTTAAACTCTTTCAAGTAGGTGTCTAGCTGTGCCAACTGGAAAAATAATTCTTTAAAAACATTTGCTGAAGTTTCATTTTTTTGTGGAAGGATATATCTGGACCTCTTATCTACATGCACCCGCACCAAGTGGCAGAAGTGCAGTGAGCCAAAAAGCCCAAAACTGTGCACATGTTTTATGTAAATAGACAGAGTGGGTGTGTTTTTATTTTCTTGATAGATTTTTCCCCTTGGGTTCAGTCACCTGAAATAATGAGGAACAAAAGTCTCCACACCAGCAGAATGCAGTAATCTCCTAAATGCAGAAATATCTGCCCTTGCCATGGAATATTTCTGTGACCATTGGAGATGTTGAAATATTAGAAAATTCTCCATAAAGATACCTCATTATGGTGTTTACACTCCTCTGTTGGCTCCCAAGAGGAAAATGTCATCATCATTGAGATCAATAATAAATTGTCTGCCAGGTTCTGGAGCCTGGTCCCTGAATATCCACAAAGGGTGGCATTTGCCACAAGCGCTGCTTGACGCCTCCCTGAGGTGAGTGAGGATGGTAAGATGAAGCTAGGTCTCACACAGAGCCCCCGTTGCCCAGAGTGCTTCAGCCGACACATTGAATTATTCATGGGCAAATTGAAATGGGAGCATTGTAGACTGGTTTCCACACACTTCTTCACTTCTCACTGGTCATACAATACTTCCCTAGCTCCTTACTGAAATGTGTACTTTTATACCATTTGAAATGTCTCCAGGAGTAGTCGGTATCATTCCAGTTCATGTTAGAATATTCACTTCTTAGTATTTTGACTGCATTGAATATTTTTTCTGGTTTTCGGCTTTGGTAGGAAGACTTCCACCTCAAAATTTCTACATCTTGGAACCACTAGCTAGCTCCGTCAGAGGCATCTGTACCTTTAGAAGTCGTGGAGCATTCTGAAATTGTTCCCATTCTCAGTAGGGATAAACACGTGCCATAAGACAAGTCATTCTTACTGAATTAAAGAGCTTCTTCATTGATCCACATGTCTTTTAAATACCTTGTACATCACCACTGAAGTATGTACTTAGGGATCAATAAGATCATGTTGATACGCTTGCTGACCTATGCTCATTCAACATTGATGCAAAACATATTGATTAAGCATCTATTATGTACAGGCACATGGCTAAATACTGATGGGGGGCCCTGCCCTATCAAGTACTTTGTAATTTATAGAAATAGGTGTCCCTGAACTAATGTGAAGAAGATAGAATGCTACATCAGCACCAGAAGATATGAGTACTTATCCCCTCATCCCAACTCAACCCCCCTTGCTGGGTAACCCCAGCCCGCCCATTCAGCTTCTCTGAGACTTTTCTCATCCGTAAAATAGAAATATTACTAATCACTGGCTTGGTGTGAGGATCAGTCAAAGGAAGTGTGTTCTAAAGCACATTACAAAATGCAGCATGTGACAAAGAGCAGCCTAACATTATTAGATATAGCTATCAACTAATGTGCCCACCCTCATTCTTCACACTGATGACTGATAAGGATCAAACAACATGCCAGTGTTTCCAAAGGTTTCAATGCGATGATGTAAGTGGTATGATTTCTCCATTTTTCCCTCACAGGAATCTGCAGCTTATAAAGCTGTGAATGCACTTCGATCAGTACATGGGGTACGGTATAGATATGGACCCGCCTCCAGCACATTGTGTAAGTTTCCTGGGTATGTTATGTTAGAGTCATTTCTTGAACCAATATCCTGTATAATGACTTCCCTTAAAAAAAAAAGAGAGAATGTGTGTCCCCCACTAAAGTGAATTTTTTGACTACCAAATTAGCCAAGGAAGATGAAGGGAGTTTATATCTGATTTTTTTTACACTGCTGGACAGAAATCACTGTACCAATTTGGATAAATTTGAAGCAGAGAATATTCTAGTCATATAGTAATGACTATAAAGTTGAATTGAGATCTTATGTCAGTAGAAAATATCAAAATAGGCTCCTTAAGCAATTCTAACTACTCTAAGCCTGGAAATAGGCCTTGAGGAAATCACGAAGTAATGTTTCAGCCTGAAAAGAGCTTCCCTTTTATTCTTTTCCCCCACCATTCTTGTTGTGAAATTCCATTTCTTACGTAACATCTTCAGCTGAATTTCCCCTTAAAAGGTGATTGAAATATTTCCTACATAAAGTAAATATTTTAATTAAGAGCAATTGGGTATATGGAAAGAACTTGGACAGTGAATCAGGAGACATGGGTTCTATTCCTGATTCTGCCACTAGTCGGGATGCAATCCTGGCCAAGACAACAATCCCGGGCTGTGGTATCCAAAACTGTTAAATGAGAAATCAGACTAGAACAAGTCCCACAGCCTTCCAAACTCTAGTGAGAAATCTGAAATATTTATGAATATTATGAATGTTTATGTATGCATGTTAAGTTATGCACACACACAGGTCATGTATATGTACAGATAGTGATACCCAATTACACTTAATAGTGAGGTAGTAAATTCCTCTGATGTCTTTAATGGACCTACCATTGCATTCATAACTGTTTACTTTCTTCAGCCTTCAGAAGAGCTTGATTTGTCAATTAACACTACTTATCAAATAAGTTTATCCTAGTAATAGCAATGTCTTAAGTATCAGAACTTTTCTCAAACTCCATGATCAATGGTCCCAGGCTGATCTTTTTAGAACTACTTTTCAATAAAGCCACCATGAGAGGGGGAATATAGTATTTAAAAAATCACATTACAGACTTCTAGTCAAGATGGTGGAGTAGGTAAACTATATGATCACCTCCTCTCATGACCCCATCAAATTACAACTAAATTACAGAACAACCACCCTTGAGGAAAAACTGAAGATTAGCTGAAGGGAAGTCCTATAACTAAGGATATAAAGAAGAAGCACTTGGAGACTGGTAGGAGGAGTGGAGACACAAGATGGGCTGGTCCCACACCCAGGTATGGAGGTTACAAATCAGGAGGGATATCTTGGCTGCAGAGGCCACCCCTGGAGGTGAGCATTCCCGGCCCACATGGGACTCCACAGCCCGGAGCACCTGTGCCAAAAAGAGGAGTCCTCACAACATATATCTGTGAAAATCAGCAGGGACCTACCTGTCCAGGTGATACAGAGAACTGCTGCAGGCCCAGACGTCCTCTTAAAAAGCCCAAACACAGACTCACTCACAAACAGGGAAGGGACAGCAGCTGAAAAAGCACCAGGGACTTATGGGGAGGAAATGAATTGACTGGCTTCTAGGCAAGGGCTGGAGGGGCAGCTCTCTCCAAGGACAGAAGTGCTGGCAGGTGCCATGGTTCCTTTGTTGAACCCTGTCCTAGCTTAGCCTGTATGTACACACAGGCAACAATTCTGAATCTCCACCATCCTGGCTAATACCACTCTTGTCCCACCCTGGTAATTCCCTGAGACCCTGCCCACCCAACTCACACGCCAGCCCAAACTACTTCAAGCAGCTGTTCCACACAAGCAGCCAGACTTGGCCCATGCTGCAGACGTTACTAAAATCTCTCAAAAGTCTACAAACCCAAAACAAGCAATGGCTGGCCTCAGCATGCTCTGCACCTATTGTTAAGTGGCCCCAAGCCCACCACTAGTGGCATCCAGCCTCGATTCACAGCATAGTCTCTCCCAGGCACCTCCAAGCCCAGCACAGGCAGCTAGCAGCTGCAGATCACCTGAACAGACATTGAACCAAAGAAGACATACATAGACATATGAAAAAATCCTCAACATCACTAATCATCAGAGAAATTCTAATTAAAACCAAAATGAGATATCACCTCACACCTGTCAGAAAGACTGTCCTCAATAAATAAACAACAAGTGTTGACAAGGATGTGGAAAAAAGGAGACCCTCCTGCACTGTTGATGGGATTGTAAATTGGCGCAGCCACTGTGGAAAACAGTATGGAGATTCTGCAAAAATTGTAAATTGTAACTACCATATGACCCAGCTATTCCATTTCAAGGTATTATCCAAAGAAATTTACAACACTAATTTGAAAAGATACATACATTCCAATGTTCATTGCAGCATTATTTACAATAGCAAAGATATGGAAGCAACCTAAGTGTCCATCAGTAGGTGGTCAGATAAAGAGGAGGTCACACACAACACACATACGTGTATAATGGAATACTACTCAGCCATAAAAAGGTATGCAATCTTGCCATTTGCAACAACATGGATGGACCTAGAGGATATTATGCTAAGTGAAATAAGTTGGACAGAGAAAAAGAAATATGTATGAATTTTACTTATATGTGGAATCTAAAAGACAAAATAAAAAAACAAAATAGAAACAAACTTACAGATACGGAAAACAAACAGATGGTTGTCAATGGGAGAGAGTTTGGGGCTGGGTATAAAACAGGAAGGGTTTAAGAAGTATAAATTGTCAGTCACAAAATAGTCACTGTTAAGTACAGCATAGACAATGTAATCAATAACATTGTAACAATATTGTAATTGTTCCAGGTAGGTACTAGACTTATCAGAGGGGATATGTTCATAAGGCATATAAATGTGTAACCACTATGCTGTAAACCTGAAACTACTATACTATTGAATATCAACTGTAATTTAAAAATTTACACATTTTGCCCTGGCTGGTGTAGCTCAGTGGATTGAGTGCTAGCCTGGGAACCAAAGGGTTGCTGGTTAAATTCTCAGTCAGGGCACATGCCTCGGTTGCAGGCCAGATCCCCAGTAGGGGGCACTCAAGAGGCAACCACACATTGATGTTTCTCTCCCTCTCATTCTCCCTCCCTTCCCCTCTGTCTAAAAATAAATAAATAAAATATTTTTTAAAAAGAAAAAGTTTTAAATTTAAATAATGGGAAAGATCACATTACCAATTAACACCCATCATATTGACAATTCTAAGACATTAATTTTTAAAAATCTTATACTTCACCTTTGCAGCTTGATATCAAGGCACAGTCATAGTCTGATATTTACTGAGAGGAACATGTTACCATAGAAATTAGGCTGTCACATTGCCTCAAGGTAACTGTTGGCACATATTGTCTTTGACTTTGGCCCCTGTGGCTACTATTTGTAGTGCCAGTGTACTCTAACCCAGAGGGACAATGAAGCCACAACCTCCCTTCTGTCATTAATGGAAGCAAAGGGAGCCTGAGAAACAGCAGAGTCATCTAACTGTCATCTTCACGTAATAATTCTATCTCTAACGTGTCCTGGCAAAATCAGCATAAAAAGTGGTATTATTTGAGTAGGTGAACATGCTCTGAAAATTCTAAAATAATAGTATATGTCAGGCTAGATCGTATAAATCTCAGAAGAAAAGTATAAAAAAGTATATAAAGGTTCTTCTGTGCAACATGTAATTATTCAAAAATTATTAAAAACACGTTAGACTAAAAACTATATTGGGGTATAAAGATGCAAAATAATATCAGCTAATATAGGCTAAGCATATTACTTAATTTTTACAATAACCCTAGGCAGTAAATATTATCATCCCTCTTTCAAAAGGGTCAACCGAGGCACAGAGCAGCCACAGGTGGTGGTATTGGGCACAACTGAGCCCACAGTCCACCTCTATTGCCTGCACTTTCAACTCTGCTGAAAAGCTGGAGCATGTGAGGTCACCAGAGCCAGAAGTAAAGGGCTGTCAGGAAGGACTGTCAACTAGGTTAAATGCTATTGAGATGTTGCAAGTGGGATCTGGGAGAGAAGGAGGGAGGGATTAGGCCTGCTGTCACTGATGACCTTCAAGAACATAGACAGGCATGAACCAGGTTGAAAGTGACTGAGGATGTAGATGGACCTATATATATCAATTCTCTTTTAGTTTTAAAGCAACAGGAAGGAGAACAAGAGGATGGCACATAGAGGATGATAAAACGGAAGTGCTGTGGAAAAGTGGTGCTTGAACATTTTGGGCAATGCAGCTGCAAGATGGGGAGGGGCAGTTAATTAATGAAACAAAGGCCTGGAGAAGGTACCCGCCCCCCAGCAGAGAAGATAGCAACCCACGGTATCAAAAGATGACACATGTAAAAGATAAGCAACATTTCTTCCTCTGAGCTAAAGGGGAGAAGTCAGAGGGCTGTGATGTCAGCAGAGGAGGTGATGAACTAATTGTGCTTTTGGAGTATGGGGACAGCGAGAAAGTGAGGGTCAGGACTAGAAGAGAATGAGAAAAATTCCAGAAGTAGAGGTCTAGAAAAAGGAGCCTAGAGCAGTTTTGGGAGCAGAGAAAGACTTCAGTGATTGGTGTGAATTTATAGCAAAGACTTTCTCCAGCTACCTCACAAGGCATGAAAGCAGAGAAATGGCTGGAGATTGAGAATTAGCAAAATCAACAGAGAAAGGAATGGATGAGTCTTATTAGAGGATC
>PVKU01001362.1:44974-114888 GCA_004027475.1 Anoura caudifer
TTCTATATTGTACACCTTGGAAGTGAAGAACTGAGTGATAAGAGGAAGAAAAGCCCACAGCATGTTTTTTGTGATGGGTGAGTAAAGTGCAGGGGGAGACAAATACTGTTAGAGCTGAGGCTCAGAAATCTGAGGTCACTGCACTGCAAAAGCATCATCACTTAGACTAGATCCTCACGGATGATGGTGGATATGACTTATAAGGTCTATGAGCTCGATGCCAACAAACTACTGTTAAATCATTCTTGTCAAAATGATATTTATTGAAAGAATTTAGTGTAGCTTAGTAATACGTACATTTATGAAAATTATACAGACTCCTTAGTGAAGCTGATTTTTTTTCTTTTTAACTTCTAGATGTGAGTTCTGGTAGCTCAATGGATTGGGCTTACAAAAACGGAATACCCTACACATTTGCTTTTGAACTACGTGACACTGGGCACTTTGGATTTTTACTCCCAGAGGCACTCATCAAACCCACCTGTACAGAGACCATGCTCGCTGTGAAGAATATCACAGTGCACCTACTCAAGAAGTGTCCCTGATAGGACCTGAGGGTCAGGTCAAGCCAGAGGAAAAGCTGATTTTGCACAAGAGCTACTTGACAATGGGTGAAAATTGTTTTTAAAGAGAGGGGCTACTGCTTGGAGTGAACATATCTCTAGACTTTTAAAGGAGTTTCTCATGCAATTCAACTCTCTGAGGCAATTTAAAAAAATGGTAAAAAATAAATAAGAGCATAGCCTAGTTTTTTGTAAGCAAAAGCATTTATTCCATTAGAGTCTCATTGGATTAAGGTGGGGGATATTTTCAATTATTTTCATCTCATGAAATGTACAAATTGAGAATGTCACTTCAATAAACCACCTATTCTCGATTCAGATCTACCAATGATGTTCAGTCACTTGGTTCTCTTGAAATGGCAAGAACTATATTCCTTAACATAATAAATAAAAAATTTTCAAAATCTTGGAGTATTCACAGCTTTATCCCATGGAATTAGTCTACCATATACCTATAAAAATATAGCAAGATGGAGCACTTATGTTTAGATTCTGAAAATATCACTTTTTTAAAATTCTATTTTATTGATGATGCTATTACAGTTCACCTGATTTTCCCCCTTTACCTCCCTCCACTCAGCACCCCTCACTCCTCAGGCAATCCCCCAGCCCTTGTTCATGTCCATAGATCATGCATGTAAGTTCATTGGCTACTCCCTTTCCTATACTGTACTCTACATCCCCATGGCTTTTCTGTAACCACCTATTTGTACTTCTTAAGCCCTTCACCTCTCACCCATTCTCCCATACCCATAGTCCCATCTCTTTACCTTTCATCTTTGGCATTAAATTACAATGTGTCTTGGGGTGGGCCTCTTTGCATCTGTCTTGTTTGAGACTTTCTGTGCTTCCTGGATTTGCATGTCTATTTCCTTCACCAAATTAGGGAAGTTTTCTTTCATTATTCTTTCAGATAGAGTTCCAATTTCTTGCTCTTTCTCTTCTTCTTCTGAAACCCCAATGAAGCAAATATTGGATTACTTAAAGTTGTCCCACAGGCCGCTTACACTATCCTTGATTTTTTGGATTCTCTTTTCTTCTTGTTGCTCTGATTGGTTGTTTTTTGCTTCCTTATGTTCCAAATCATTGATCTGATTCTCAGCTTCACCCACTCTGCTGTTATTTCCATGTAAATTGTTCTTTATTTCAATTACTGTATCCTTTGCTTCTGACTGGATCCTTTTTATACTGTTAAGGTCCTCACTAAGTTCCTTCAGCATCCCTGTAAACAGTATTTTGAACTCTACATCTGACAGATTGCTTGTCTCCATTTCATTTAGCTCTTTTTCAGGAGTTTTGATCTGTTCTTTCACTTGAGCCATGTTTCTTTGCTCATTTTTGCCACCTCCCTGTGTTTGTTTCTATGTATTAGGTAGATCTGCTTTGACTCCATGTCTCAGTAGTGTGGCCTAATGTAGTAGGTGTCCTGTAGGGTCCAGTGGCACAGTCTCCCCTATCACGCAAGCTGGGTATTTAAGGTACACCCTTAGTGTGGGGTGAGTACACCCTCCTCTTGTAGTTGAGCCTTGGTTGCTGCTGGCAGATCAATGGAAGGGATTTACCCAGGCCAGTCAGCTGCAAGGATTGGCTGTGACCTCTTACCACCAACCTTCAGCCTCCATGGAGGATCAGCTGTGCAGGAGCAGAGTGGAGGTGCTCCAACATGGTCTGTAGCTGTCTACTTAATGTACTGGCCCCTGGGATTTCCCAGGTGGATCAGGCCAAGGTCAGCCCCCACCTGTGTTTCACCCAGGGGTACCCTGCCTGAGTTATACAGCAATCTGAGATGGCTAGTACTTGTGCTAGGCTTGGAGATTTCCAGGGGAAGCCAAACTGTGAATCTAGGCAGCTAGTTCCTGGCCTGGGGCTCACTGAGGCCAGCTGTTGCCTGTTTTAGAGGATTTAGGAAGTTGTGAAGCATGAGACAAGACTATTCATATAGAAAAGCAGCTTGGGTGGGCCTGTAAATTGGATGGGGCAGAGTCTCTGGGGATCTCCAAGACAGGTCAAACAGTGTTAGCCAGGTTGATGGAATCTTTCAAAAAGGCACCAGTCTGCAGGATCTATTGGGGGAGGCCCCAGAAAAGGGATAATGGCCACTGCTCACCTTGATGCCAGACACCTCAGCCTCCCCCTGCCTGCCACTGGTGCCCCTCAAGCTGCCAGCCTGTCACCGGAGCCCAGAGGGAGAAAGCCTGAGTAGGTGAGTCCATGTGTGGGTTCTTTAAGAGGAACTGCTTGAGGCTGCAGCAGTTTCTTCAACTGACTCAATCCCTGGTTTTTGCAGCCAGAAATTGTGCAGACTTATCTTCCTGGCACTGGAACCCTGGGCTGGGGGACCTGGTGTGGGGCTGGGACTCCTCGCTCCCGAGATGTCCTTCCTGAATTTTTATCCACCACACGTGGAAGTGGGACCAGCCCGTTCCACATCTGCGTCCCTCCGACCATCTGGCTAAATGTGATTTAATTCCACAGTTGTCACACTTCCAATCAACTCAATTTCTGTCAGTTCTGAGTGACAGTTGTTCTATATTTTAGTTGTAATTTCATTGTTGCTGTTCAGAGGTGAGCCATGTCTACCTACACTGCCATCTTGACTGGAAAAGAAAAAAAAAAAAAAACACTTTTAAAATAGGAGAAAACATGAATTGAGGTGCCAGACACAGCATTAAGAGCTTTACATAATAATCTCACATTATTCCTCAAATACTACAGTAGATACTACTATTATCCTCACTTTTCAAATAAGAAAATTGAGGTTTTTGAAAGGCAAGTTATCTATCTGGACTGCTGGAAATAACTAAAACTTCTGGACAAAATGTAATTTTTTAGATCATCTGTGACAGTTCAGACAAAAAAGTAAGGGAATCTCAGGCCAGGCACTGAGAAAAGGCAGGAACCTAGAAAGCTAAGTGGTGCACCATTATCCTGAGAGCATATGTCACACCAGGTGAGCACCCACTAATTTTCACAGCTTTGTGGGGAATGAGAGCAGAGAAAAAAGCCCAAGGCTCCTCCAAGGTAAAAAGTCTAATAGCAGATTCTTCCACAAGAATTCTGGGAATTCTAAGGGTAAATTACAAAGAACCCTCATACTGCCCACAATGGACCACATGGAAAATGAACAATTTCAAATTTTGGCAAGAGTAAAGAGGGGGAAAATAGCCACTGAGAATTTGGAATCACACATCAACCCTCACCAGGACTTGTGGCCTGAATTCAGCCTACAGGAATCCCCTTCTTTCCAGAAATTCCCTTTATACTACGTGGCTTTTACAAAAGACCTATGTTAGTACTCATTTTCGCTAACCAAAAGAAATCTGAAGAGGATTTTCAAATAAAGATGAAAAGTGAACATGGCATTTCACATTTGTTTTGCATCACAAGCAGCCCCACCAAGCTCCTTCCCAAGGAGCCACACTCAGCATCTCAGCCTCAAGCCACCAGACCTCTGAACTGTGTCTGTGATTATCTGTGCTTCATCTCCATTTATTCTGTGCATCCATTAGCAAGATGTGCCCTGAGGAAATCACTTCTTTACTTAATGCCATTTCAGCTTTTGAAAGGTTCCATAGGAAGAAGCTACTTTTGAATAACTTGGGAAACATACACCTAAATGGTCTGATAAAGCTCTAACCAAGAATTTAATTCAGATTAATCCCAGATTGGTTATATTCTCCAAGTATTTGGTAGAAGCAAATACAAATCCTCTCAAAGGATTTATCTGATGTGTCATGAATACCAGGATAAAAGAGATAAGCTTAAAAATATTCAGAGAGGGGAAAAAACGATCACAAAGGAATGAAGACTAGAGTAGCATGAAACTTCTCAACAGCACCACCGAAGCTTGAAGACCACTAAGATATATATCAGAGTTTTGAGGACATTTTCTACCCTAAAAATCTACACCTAGCAAAACAATCAATGAACTGTCAGGGTAGAATATTTTTATAAAATCGAGGCCCTACCTTTCTCGGGAAACTTGTGAAGAATATGCTTTACCAAAATGAGGGAGTAAATCAAGAGAAAGAAGTAGGATCTCAGAAAATAGGAAATCCAACATAGGAGAAAGTCATGGAAAAAAATCTAAAGATAATGGTGAAGAGAAAATTTCCAGTAACCACTGTATGGGGGGCTTACGGTAAAACTAACTTGGAATAGGAGGAGAACTGAAGACTTCAGATGAAACTCTCCAAGATGAATATGAAACAAAACACAAACATGTTCAGAGGCAATTTTTACTTACATCAGCCAATTTGGGGATGAACTAGTAATAAAAGCACAGAAACAAAGGAAACAGCAAATATATATATAATTGTTAACTCTGATAAAAAACAATGAGTAATGTAAGGGAAGAAATATAATCACAGTATACCATGTGACTTAGCTATAAGTAGTATTTATATTAGAGTTAAATAATGTTAGCTCTAAATATTAATTTAACCCAAAACTGTAATATAAATTTATTGAAAGGAGAGGAGGAAGTAAATGTCTGTGAGGAGAGAGGTATAGGAGAGCCAAATCCCCATCTGCTGTAGCGGGAGGTCAATAGACAACACCTAAAACTGAAAAAGCAATCAAGAAATATCAGCATTTGCATTTAATTTAGAAATAAGAAGGTAAATACTAGAAGAAATAATTTAAAAGATTATGAATTATTGAACTAATGAAAAGGAATTGGGAGTAAGGAAGGATGGAGGAGAGGACTGCTGATTTTAACATGAGACTTGTCATAATATTTGACTGGTTTTATTATTTTTTAATCATACAAAGAATATGCTCCCCTTAAAGGAAGATCTTTTTTTAATGAATCCCCAACAACTCACCATCCAGTTTTTGGTGTTTGTAACATGTACATTGTTTCAGTTAAAAAAATCAAAATTACATTTAAAAATAGTAAATGAGATTATACATGGAATGCCTAGCACAGAACCTAGAGAATGATAGACAAACAGGAAGTGTTCATCCTCTCTATGTTCTATAAATCTAATTTATCTTTTTATCTTGTAGCTCCAGTTATGTGTTTGCAGGAATGGATCTCAGGTAGGTTTGAGGCTCAGTCTGGCTTAGGAATAGTACACCCGGGAATTTAAACTTTAATTCATCCTATCAGGCAGTAAATGCTCAGAAATGACTAGGAATGGAGGGTTGTATAGTTAGTTATTTCTACCCACAGAACAGGCAAAAGCCAAAGTGCTCAGAACAACCAGTACTGGAAGTTCATGAGGATTTTGATATTGGGAAAGTGCTGCTTGTCAAAGGACCTGACAAAGAGGCACACAACTGACTGGTGTCATCTGGTGGCCTTCATGGACCACTGAGGCCAGGAAGCTTTTCCCTTTGATTGGGAGTGAGCTGCTGAGCCCCTGCTCGGACTGCTGTCTGGGTCCAGATCTTTTGCTGGTGTATAGTAATATCTTTCCATCAAACATTATCACCCCTATAACAACCAAATGATAAACAACTCTCAAAATAAGAATTTACAGATAACCCCCAAAATTCATTTTTTATATATTTTTCAAAGATTTTATTTATTTATTTTTAGACAGAAGGGATGGGAGGGAGAAAAGAGGGAGAGAAACATCAATGTGTGGTTGCCTCTCGTGCACTCCCTACTAGGGAACAGGCATGCAACCCAGGCATGTGCCCTGACTGGGAATCAAACCAGCAATGCTTTGGTTCTCAGGCCAGCACTCAATCCACTGAGCCACACCAGCCAGGGCTCATTTTTTTATATTTTTAATTTCCATCTATTCTATGCCCTATGTAATAAAATCTGTCATTAAGTTAAAATCAATAACTTAAATTTATATTATTTTTTTCTTGCCCTTTACTTAGCATAGGTTCTAAGAATATTTTTTCAAAGTCAAAATGAAAACAACAGAAAATCTGGATAATCCACAAATGAGCTGAGCATATACTTTCCTTATTATCACATACGGATTCAAGATAAAATTTGTCTCGATGAAGCTCATGTAAATTCTTTTCACATTTCAGTAACACTATATATTTAAGGCTCAAGTTCTATAAGTGGGTATTTTAATATTTATAGGCTAATCTTTTTAAACTAAGCCACAAAATGTACTGCTGAATGATTTATGTTCAAGACACCCTGCTCAGTGTTATGTGCGTGGACAGGTGCTAGGAGCAAAAAGTGTTGTATTTATGTTGACACTTGCTCAGGAATGTAAGTTAACCAAACTAAAAACAGCACATGCATTTTAAAAATTAGTTTAACCCAGGCAGGTGTGGCTCAGTTGTTTGAAGCGTTGTCCCACAAAATTTGTAGGTTCAATTCCCAGTCAGGGCATATGCCTAAGTAGCAGGTTTGGTTTCCAGTCAGGACAAGAGGCAGCAGCTGATCGATGTTTCTTTCTTTCTCTCTCTCTCTCTCTCTCTCTCTCTCTCTCTCTCTCTCTCTCTCTCCCCCTGCCCCCTTCCCCTCTCTCTCAAATCAGTAAGCATGTCCTCGGGTGAGGATAAAAACAACTAATTTAGCAAGATACTTCCTTTCCATATACTATTATTAAAAGTAATTTTATAGATTGTGGTTATGTTGAGCTATAGCTCTCAACTTAGTTTGAGTGAATTAGTTTCCTAGGTCTACCATAACAAAGTACCACAAATTGGTGGCTAAGACAACAGAAATTTGTCTCACAGTTCTAGAGGCTAGAATTCTAAAATCAAGGTGCCAGGAGGGCTACACTCCCTCTGAAACCTGTAGGAGAATCCTTCCGTGCTTCCTCTTAGTTTCTGGCTGGTTGCCAGCTATCTTTAGTGTTCCTTAGTGACAGGTACAAGTTCAAATTCAGCCTTCCTTTCACATGGCCTTCTTGCTCTGTGTCACTGTACTATCACATGGTAGTGTTCTTACAAGGACACTAGATATTGAATTAGGGGCCCACTCCACTTCAGTATGACCTCATCCTAACTTCTTACATCTGAAGTGACCCAATTTCCAAATAAAGTCACATTATGAGGCACTGGGGAATTACAAGTTCAACATACCTTTTTTAGGGGGAATGAGGGGGACAAACGTTAACCCATAACAGTAAACAAATATCATGAGATATTGATATTGATGAGTCTATTAACAAAGCCAAAAAATGATGACTTTTGCTTTAGTTTAATCATTGTTCTCAAGGCTAACTATTGGGAAATAGCTGCAAAAAATAAAGCATATTTTTTTATGTTCTAACACTCCCTATGAGGTTGTTTTTAATAGACTAGTAATGGGAACAAAATTATTCTTTATAGTTTACTTTCTTAAATAAAGTTATATTCAAATTGACTTCCTTTTCTTAACGTGGGAAATTTGTCAGTTTTAGGTAGTGTCATGTATTACCTTAGCTCTGGATAATTATTTGGGCTGCTGCATCATGAAAAGTATTTACAGCTAAGTTATACTAGATCAAATCTAATTGATTAAATCAGATTTCTGCAATGTTAATTAAAGTATGCTGTAGATTAAGTGAAGTAATTACCTGAGCAATTGCATTTAATAGAATATTTTCATGAATCAGAATATTGCATAATAAACTTGAAAATGCTATACTGAATACCTAATACGTTTCACAAAACAAATGGCTCGGAGAACTGCTAAGATACCCGAGTAGCGCATATGAACATAAATGCAACTTGAAGACCTACAGCAGACTCAAACTCCTCATTAGCAGCGTGCCGCCAATCCCCCCACCATGTCTCTGCAGCCAGGACTTCTAGCACAACTTCTTCTTTCCCTGGTGGGAGTTGTAGGAGTTTCCGCCCAGGGCATCCATCCTTGTTCCACCAGCCCGGGCGAGGTGAGGGAAGCCCATCAAATGATAACTCTAGACTTCATAGTGTATAGACTCTGGAGTACAGTTCACCATACAATTTAGTTATGAGTTAAACAAAAGTGATAGCTTCCCACATAACATAGAAAGAGTGTGTTCTAAGTTTCAAACTGACTCAAGACGAAATGCCTCCCCAGGTTGGGAAGAATGCAAAGTAACAGGAAAACCCAGCCTCTCCAGAAAGTGAGCCAGCTGCCCAGTGTACACGTTCTGGAAGAAAAGATTTATGACCCAATGACTGGTGTTAGGTTTAGTTATTGAATTTCTATTATAGCTATACTTTTGGCACGGACCCCTGCCACACTAGATAGCGTTCTTCAGTAATTTAAAGCTATTCAATACTCTGAGGGAGACTGTCTGCTGTCTGCTGAGCAGAAATTGTGTCTCTAGACGTGTTTAGATGTAGTTATCTGTCTCAAGCAATACTGGTCTGAAAAACTGCGTAAGATTTTCATTTGGTAGAGCAGCAAATGTGAATAGACAGTTTAATGGCTTTGTGCCAGGGTCAACAGAATTTCATAAAAGAATGAATATTTGAAGTGTCACTGCACCTGTCACAATCTATCATGGGAGACACATGAGGATGTACTGAAGAGGTAGCACTGAGCTAGCTAAGGGTGTCCTAGAATCAATCAATTATGTGTGATGATAATATAACTCTGAGTAAAACTGACCCCTAAGGGATTGATTCTGTACTGGGAATTCAAAACTAAATTATTGACTTTTTAGACTCTAAATATGAACATGAGCCTTTATTTCTTTTAAAATACTTGGGAGTCCATTCTACTTTAAGTATTTATTATCTTCAGTCTAGTGCTTTCCTATGGAAGGCATTTTAAGTCACAATCAACATTTTGACCACAGATCTCTCAGCAATGTGCATATTTGGTTAAGACTAGTCAACTATTCCAAGGATAGCCCTGAAAATCACTATTAAAAATGTCCCTATGACTGGATACAAGTTTTTAGTGCACCACTGTCTTTCCCCTCTCCTTCTCCTTCCCTTAAGGGCAAGAGAGAATTCCTAGTTTTGTCCATCCTAATCTCTCTTCTGTCTCCATCCAAGGCAGGTTCTTCCTTACCAGACCAGTTCTCGAGCTTTTGCATGGGGAATTGGGAGGAAAGATAGAACGGAGGGGAGCAAGAGGATCCTTAGATAAGGAAAGGGAACTTTTCCAGGGACTTTGAGGACAGGAGGCATGAGTGATGTATAGGAGAGTAAGGAGGGAATTTTAAGAATCATTGCTGAAGATGTTTTGCAATGTTCAACAAGGACTTTGAAATTGCTGGGCCATATTCTTTTAAATACATCATTATTTGAGAATAAACCATTTGGATCCCAATCTTATAAATATTAAAATCTGTATTGGACATTTAACACAATTCCTGAATAGCTAGGACCTAGAATGCCCTTGCCATGTCTAGGAAATATGAACTCTTAAGAATCCTGCATTGCCAGCCCTCACTGGTGTGGCTCTGTGAATTTGAGCCCTGGCCTATGAACCAGAAAGGTGCCAGGTTTGATTCCCAGTTAGGGCACATGCCTAGGTTGTAGGTCATGTCCCCAGTTGGGAGGATGAGAGAGGTAGCCAGTCTATGCTACTCTTGCACATCAATGTTTTTCTCCCTCTCTTCCCTTCTCAGAAAAATAAATAAATCTTTAAAAAAGAAGAATCCCATGTGCCCAAGATGAAACCCAGAAAATGTTGTTCCCCAATATCTTTTGCAGAATACAGAAATGTGACTTAGGCTCTTCTAAGAATACTTCCGAAGTGAGAGTTACTACGCAATGAGTATAAATTTCCATTTACACAAGATGAGTAAGTTCTAGAGATCTGTGTACAACATCATTCCTGTAGTTAACAATGCTGGATTGTACACTTAAAATTTTGCTAAGAGAATAGATGTCATATCGAATGTTCATAACACAATTTTTTAAATCCATATAGGAAATTTCAAGAAAGGGAAAGAGCAACCTGAGAAAGGAGGCACCACACAGAGTCCATATGGTAGCAAAATGGCAGGCAAGTTCATGCTGCAGAAATGGCGGTGGTGGCGTGAGGATGGCAGCAGTGTCCCTAACGGTTGTTGGGCAGCAGTGGCAGCCATGGTTAATCTCCTCTGGCCAGTTCTGCAGCCTGTCGTTGCCCAGCATTCCTAGACTCTCAGCTTTGAGCTGGTTGTCCCATTAGTATCCACACATTGTAATGAACTCCTTTCCTGTTTAATCAGCTAGCACCAATTTCTGATGCCACACAAACATTGTAGTAAAACTCTTATTGGTTTGCATATGAGAACAATGGCTCAGTTTTCTAGACTTATTCTAGTTTCATGTTTAGCCCTGACATGATGTGCTGGATTATGTTACTTGTACATTTTAATCAGTGGCCTTTAGTTCAAAGTAAGGTTTTGTTTCCAAAATATTAATGAAAATGGCATGAGAGACCATGGAATAAGGTGTTTTCAAAATTCCAAATGTGACTGCCAAATGAGGCCTTTATAAGAGAGGGCACAATGAGACAAGAAGAATATTTGGTTTTATATTTAGAAGAGCGAGGGGTTCAGGTTAGCAGTGCTGAGTTTCGAAGTCATTCTCCAGGGGAGACCTTCTTTAGTTTTTATCTGCAAATTAGTGATAACAAGACCTGTATTACAGGTATAATGTGTGAATTAAAGGATGTAACATCTGAAAACTATCAGTGAAGGGCCCAAGACCTGCATCGTCCATGCCAAGCATAGTTTTCTAAATTTTACAACATATAAAAACATAGACCAGGGAATGAGGGCATATTTTTTTTTTTTTACTGAAAGGAAAAGTATTAATGTAATCAAAGCATGCAAACATCTTCATTGACTATGGATAACTGATCATTAGGATTCTTTCTTTTTTTTAATTTTTAAAATATTTTTTATCCTCACCCAAGGACATATTTTCATTGCTTTTAGAGAAAAAGAGAGAGAGAGAGAGAAGCATTCTCTGGTTGCCTCCCTCCCAAATACACCCAGACCGGGGATCCAATCCACAACATAGGTACTGTGTGCCCTGACCAGGAATCACGCCCACAACCTTTTGGTTACGGGACAAGGCCCCAACCCACTGAGCCACAACGGCCAGGGCAGGGTTCTTTCTTGATCCACTTTTCTCATACTCAAGCTACTGGACACCTTGTTGAACTAAAAGAAATTCATTTCCTTTCCTATATCATGCTGTTGACAAAGTAAGTCAACTACAAAAAAATTCAATAAATATCTCATGTAGAAGGAGGAGATAACTTAAATACAGACTTTAATGTAGGAGGAAATATCCCTATGTGGTGCTCTGCGGTAATAAAGATACTATTCTTAAAAACCTGAACAAGACTAAAAGAGTAATTGAATAAATTAGTAATTTTGTGTATATGGCAAATACCACAGAGGGAAAAAAATCTATGTTTCAAGGGAATTGCATACTTATCCAAAGGTTTACAGAGCAATTATTGTGTGATTGGTACTGTCTCTTGTGAAGAGAGTCCACAAGCAAAACTGTAAATAAAGAATGTAAAGCTTGCATCAGTGCCTACTCTCTTGGCAAATTCCGTGTCCTCTGGATAACCAGCACCCTCTGTTTCCTCCCATTGGCCTGCCTTACCAGATAGGTCTCACGCTCCCGACTTCTCTTCCCACCTCTTCCTACAAAAACTAACCTCTCTGGTGTGCACAAGGAGGAAGTGCTCTCAGCTATCTGTTGGAGGATTTTGGCAGCTCAAGCTGCCAAAACAAATATTGACACCACAGATTGGGTGGATTAAACAACATTCATTTTCTCATAGTTCCAGAGCCTGAAAGTCTAAGACCAGGGTTCTGACCGATTCAGTTCATGCTAAAGCCTCTCTTCCTGGTTTGTCTTTCTTTCATGGGTATGGAGGGGGGTGGTGGATGGAGAAGTGGAGAAGGCAGAGAGAGAAGAGAGGAAGAGAGGGGGCAAGGAGGAGGGAGAGAGGGAGGAGAATAGAGGGAGAAAGGAGGAGGAGAGGGAGAACAAGCCCCACTCTCATGACCTCATTTAACCTTAACTGCTTCCTCAGAGGCCCCATCTCCAAGTACATCTATGCTTGGGGTTAGGGCTTCAACACAGGAATTGGAGGGTGGACAACAAATATTCAGTCTGTAATCAAGGGGATACAGTTAACTCAAATACACCACATTATGAAAGGATTTTAACCCTCTTTGCACAGAATGCACCTTTAGGCAGGGAGCAATTGTTCAGCAACCATAGGAAAGAATTTCTAGTGATTTAGGGGGATAAGGACACCCTAGACTTGTCTTATGGCTCCCAGGTCTACCGTACTCCACTGGGTGCAAGGTGCGTCATCATCCTAGTTTATGGTTGTTTCTTGTTCTCACTTCTTTAGTGCCATTCAGGAGTGGGCAGTAAACCACTTCACTGACAGCTGGGCATGCGGTCACACTGTCCAGTCCCCAAAACTTCAGGCCACTGGCCTTTTCTGGACCTGACCCATGTACAAATTCAAGTTAACAAATAAGAAGGGGGACAGAACCTACACACCCCAATGTTCATAGCAGCACAGTTTTTGTAATAGCCAAGAAAATGAGTGGATCAAAAAACCGTGGTACATTTACACAATGGAATAATATGCAGCAGAAAGAAAGAAGGAGCTCCTACCCTTCACAACAGTATGGATGGAACTGGAGAGCATTATGCTAAGTGAAATAAGCCAGGAAGTGAAAGGCAAATACCATATGATCTCATCTAAAAGTGGAACCTAATCAACAAAACAAACAAGCTAGCAAATTATAACCAGAGACATTGAAATAAAAAACAGACTGACAGTAACCAGTTGGGAGAGGGATAATGGGGAAAAAAGGGGAAGGCTCATCAAGGAACCTCTATAAAGGACACATGGACAAAGCCAAAGAGGGGTAGGATCAAGGGTGGGAAGTGACGATGGGTGGGGCAGGGGGAGTGGTGGTGGGGAAATGGAGACAGCTGTACTTGAACAACAATAAAAAAAAAAGGGGGGGACATTGTCTTCCCTATTCTGGCAGTTTGCCACACAGCTGTATCTGGATTGCATTCCAATTTTCTAAACTGTTGATGCTGGTTGGTGCACACATGGCAACTGACACACAAGCTTGCATATTCTTAACCTTTAAGGTTGTCTTTGTACATTTACCTGCCTTTGGGGGAATTGACCGCAAAGGTGTCCAAATTAAATTATATATTACCATGTAGTAGATACAGATGGTATTTAGAAGTTCTAAAGGTCACTTTGCTTTTTCCTCAAAAACACAGAAAGAAGCAAGATGTATAACATTTTTTCTGTCCTATTCTCACATAGGAATCTGAGCAGCTACTCTCTTAGCAGATATGTAACCTGACAAATTATTCTGTTTTTAATTTTTATTTATTGATTTTAGAGAGTGGGGGAGGGAGGGAGGAAAAGGGAGAGAAAGAGAGAGGAGGAGAGAGAGGGCAGAAAGGAGAGGAGAGAGGGAGAGGGGAGGGAGAGATATCTATTTGTTGTTCCAGTTACTTATGCATTTTTTGTTTGATTCTTGTATGAGCCCTGACGGGAGATTCAACCTGCCAAGCTACCCAGCCAGGGCCTGAATTCTTAAATGTGAAAAAAGTCTTCAGGAACCTTCATTTACCAAAGGTCTGTGCTGCAAGCATTTGTACTCAACAAATTTCAACAAAGGATTTTGTGATAATAATACTTGAAACATAAGTTAAGTTTTTCAAAGTACATAACACTTTCTCCAGTAACCTGACAACATCCCTGGGAATTTGGCCGGGACCCAGAGTGCTCCCGACACAGAAAGCCTTGCTCAATAATAACTTAATGATTGATTAATTGCAATGTAATCATTTCTAAAAATTGACACACAGAACATTTTAGTGATTTCAGTATGGTTTTTCGGTTCAGTTAGTGGCAAAACTGAGACTATTTAAGTCAAGTTCTTTTTTTTTTAACTAATAGAAATTTTAAAATACATGAAGGTAATTTAGTATATTAATCCCTATGGTTCCATCATCCAGTTTTAACAATTATCAATATTTTTTTATCAAACTTATTTCATCTTTCCTCCTCCAACTTTTTTCTTACTGTAGCATTTTAAAACAAATCCTAGATATCATATCATTTCATCCACAAATACTTTAGTATTTAACTCTAATAAGGTAGTCCTTAGATTTTAACATGTACACGTGGTAGATTAAACAATAGCCAAAGGTCTCGATGTCCAACAAAATATTCTAGTAGCCCTTTTTCATTTTTTCCCTATGTATTTCTCTCCCTCAAAGAGTAATCAAAATCAATTTTAATAAGGCAATAAATAGAAAAGTGAAAAATAAAAACCAGTTATCTTGATAGTAGAAATATAAAATATCAGCTTTAAAGTTACTTTAAAATGTTCAGTATGTTCCTGTTCTGTCAAAAAGCACAAGCAAATCCCTCTTCTATCCTATCTTCCTCCAAGAAAATCAGGTCCCTGGAAAAAGTCAGGATGTGGCAATGCTGTTGTGGGTATTCCAAAAGTCCTGAGGCTGCATGAATGCTTTGCATATATATAATTTGCTATGGAAATTATGGTGGTATTTAATACAAGATAAATAAAATTCCTGAGTGTCTCACCTTGTTAAATATTACTCTGGCATGTAATTTAACAAAAGTTTTCTGCTATTACTATTTTATGGGCTTATGGAAATTTTAATCTTATTCTAATTTTCATATGGAATTTTAATTTCACACTCATTAAAAGGCAATCCATTCACTGCAGAGGCAAATAACTCACCTCTAGAGTGTCCATGAAGCCTGAAAACAGAGGCAACTATGTATAATAAATGGCTTATTGATATTACATGACAATACGTGACATTTGATGTGCTGTCTCTCCTCAGTGGTGAATAGTTTAGTGTGCCGGGCAGAGTGGCAATGAACAGAGCACAGCAACACAGCATTTCCAGCAACCCTTGCACGTACCTGTGTGATGCATTGCCTCCTTTCAGGAGCTCTCAGATGAGATCACTGGAATCAGCAGTATCAGTGGCGCCTGGGAACAGCAAAAGTGCAAATTCTGGGGGGCCTCACCCCAGACCTACTGCATCGGAAACTGATTTAACAAGTTCTGTAGGTGGTTCACATGCAAGCTAAAGTTTGAGAACCACAGGCTCAGATTATTCATCTCTGATTTTCGCTGAAGAAAAACAAACAAAAACCCTGCGCTTTCAGCATACCCCAAGCACAGAGCTGACAGACTCAGCAAATAAAAATACAGGAGAACACCAGTTAAATTTGAATTTCAGATTTTTAAAAAGCAAGCTTTTAGTATAATTATACCCCTTGCAGATAGGTCCCATGTAATACCCCACTTATGCAAGGGATATCTAAGTATCCTCATGAACACCTATACTAACAAATTATTTGTTGCTTATTTGATAATCCATCTGAACTTTTCATCCGGTACCCTGAGTTTTTCTGGCATCCACACCCAACGGTGTTCTGATCTGGCCAGCATTCAGCATACTCCACAGAACTGCACCATTCAATCCAGCTTTAGAAATTACCCTACCACCCCCTCACCACTCCGGGTTCATGTGATGGTCGGTCTCGGAGGGACCTTCCCTTGCCTCTCAAGAGCATACACTAATTGGAGGTCACATAACATGGGCAAACAAAGCAGAGTCACCTATTTTTTCCAAACTTTGTGGCCACGGTGTAGGTAGAAATACAGTAAGTCCTCACTTAACATCCTCAATGGTTCTGGAAACTGCAACTTTAAGTAAAACAACATAAAACAAAACCTACTTTACCATAGGCCAAATGATAACAAGAGTTAAGTTTCTACAGCATATTTCTAGTCACAAAAAACATTACCAAACCTCTAACTAAAGACCCAAAACACTTCTAATATTAAGCAGTCAAATCAATGTGGCTAGACGTACATTTAAGATGAATAAAAACAAGTAACGTAATTATTTTCCTACTTGCTTATTCCAGTTCATGGTCACGGTGGCTGGAGCCTGTCCCAGCAGCTCAGGGTACAACGGGGAACCCGCCCTGTAGAGGACACCCTTCGATCCCAGGACCGGACCACCCACACTGCCTCAGACAGGGACATGAGTAGGGCCACCCGCCTATTCACCTCACATGCACATCACCTCATGTGCACATCTTTGGGATGTGGGAGGAACCTGGAGTCCAAGAGAAAACCCGTGCAGACGTGGTCAGAACATGCAAATGGACAGCAGTCCCAGCTGAGCACTTTGGTTTTTCTTATCAACGTTGTAGGGAAACCATAGTGACTGAATCACTTTATTCAAGGACCTGCTATATTGTGTCAGCTGAAGACAAAAGCAAAAAAAAAAAAAAAAATGCATACCAAATCTCATCTAGGTAACTTCATAGAATGTAAAAACCAGTATTTTTCTGTTTCATGCAAGAATCTTTGCTTACAATACAAATAATTAACTATGGACTGAAATGTTTTTATACCCCTTAGCAGAGCGGCATGCTGATGGTGGGTCTTCAAGTCAGAAAATTAAAACCAAACAATTTTGAAATCTAAATCTTTCCTGAATTATTTTATGTAGTCATTTCTCTTTCATTTTTTGAACTGTCATCCTAGTTCTTTTTAAATTTACATAAAATAAAATGCATAGATTTTACATACACACTTCAGTGAGTTTTGACAAACACATACCCCACACCCCGTGAAGATACAGAACCTTTCTTTCATTCTAGAAAAGATCCCCAAGGCCCTTTCTAGTCCAATACCCCCCATCCAGAGGCAACTATTGTTCTGATTTTTATCACCATTGATTAGTTTTGTTTATTCTAGAACTTCATTGAAATTGCTTTCATTTTCACATATTTGAGATATTTTGCTATATGGCAGAGGATTTATAATGTATTTTTATTTATTTATTTTATCTGAAATTGCCTGAAAAGTCCTAAAGGTAGCAACGCATTGCCCTCCCTCAAGGGGAGGGGAGGATGCTGGACATGTATCTGGTCTCAGGGGAGCACTGGAAACTAAGGAAGTGACTAGAGGGACAAGAAAGGGTGGCTTAGGTCAGGGACCCCTGATGGCCTTTTGCAATGGGTCCCCAAATCAAGAAGCACTTGGGCCAGGAGACCCAGGAAGTGATGGCTGTGAGGGGCATGCGGGCGCTGTGCCAGGTGGAGAAGACTCCAGCACCCAGGCTGTGTAAGGCGGGTGCTGCGCCATCACCTGCCTGGCAATGCCCATCCATACGGCCCCTAGTCGCTTAGTGACTAGAGCCGCGCCACTGCCTACATGCTCACAGACATCTGTAACGAAAGCAGGTATCTGCAGCATCCCCAGATCTTTAGGGGCTCCTGTATCCGTACCTTGGGGGCAAACTGGACCACACTGGTCCACCATTAGGTAAGGGCAGAGGAATGGAGATACCCCTGTTCTAGCTAATATAAGCTAAACATTCAAGTTATTTAATATTTCAGTGCTTTTTAAAGTACCCACTGGAGTAGCATCTAATTATCATTTTAAAAGTCTACTACCCAGACAGAACATAAAATGTAAAATGCCAGCAGTATATAATCTAATATTTTCCTCCACGGAAAAAACATCGTTACGATGTTTTCTTTCGCTCCCATTCCTGAGGGATCCAGGGATGAAAGACCATATAAATCCAAGCAGATATATTACTAGTACAAGGTATGGTTAATTTACATAGACATATACAAATGTTATCATTTGGGACAAATTTAGAGAAATACATAGAAAGAATAAAATGCACTTTAAATGTACCCCAAACTGTTAAAGCCAGCTCTTCTTGAATTTCCAGGATGTCTCAAAGGCAAATTTACCTGCAAATCCTTCAGGAAAGACTCCGAAGTCACTCTCATTTACTTCACCAGACATGGAGCCCATCCCTATCAGATCCCAAGGATCTGCACTGCCTTCGAGTCTGATGAGAGAATCCTCATAGTATTATCACGTAACACACGAAGCCTTCCTGTTGCTTTGCTGTTGAAGATGTGGTCCTCCAGGAGCCAGTTCTGATGCAGAGTCTGAGGAACACGATGTTCCTGGAGGATTAACCCCTGTGCAAGTGGGGGCAGAAGCAGGTTGGACTGAGGAAGCAATCGAACTGCCATGCAGACACAACAAACGGAGCCAGGAGCTCTGAGGCGAGCACAGCCTGTGAGACTGTCCCCCACCAGGGCCCAATGGCTGGGCCTCCACGTGCCTGTTTCACTCAGCCACCAGATGCAGCTCCAGGAAGGGAATGACCGAGGGCAAGGTGGCTCTGGGAGAGAAGTAGCCTGAAACAGCTGACAGCTGTAGACTGTTTGCTGACTACCGTAGTCTCCCCAGCTGGACACTAAATCCTTCTTTGAAGGGACCTGCAAGCACGTCACACAGCTGTTCTCCAACTCTGTCTTCAAGAGCCACATGGCTTTCTCACAGTTCCCCAGAGCGCCTGGCTCCCCCTTCTCTTGGAGTGGGTCCGAGTGCCAGGAATGCGTTCCCCGCCCTTTTCACCTGGCTCAGTCCTTTGTGTTCCGCAGATCGCACCCACTCCTTCGGAACACTCATCTCACTTGTAAGTTGTGTAATGTCTTTCCCCACTTAAACACCCTCCGTGAGAGCAGGGGTGATACTGGGCTTGCTTGTGCCGCTCTTCAGTGTTGAGCGATGTGCCAAGCACAGAGTGAGCATTCGGTGTATATTTGATGAGTGGATTAGTTACCTTGATACACCTGGTATTTTAGTTTGGGTTTCCCCAGAAGCAGACCCTAGAGCAAGGATTTGAGTTCAAGCTCTTTATTTGAGAGGTGATTCAAGGACACATTGATGGGTAGGTAGGAAAGCAAGACAAGAAAGGAAAGGCAGCCAATTCATTGCCAATTACCAGTGTGGGCAATGAGCTTAGTCCCGCTGGGGAAATCTGAAAACCGGCACCAAACTTATGCCCTGCAGTCGTCCATCCAATGAGTCTGATTCCATTTACATGAAACGCCCAGAACTGGCCAGGTCATGGAGACAGCAAGTAGATTAGTGGTTGCCGGGGGATGGGGAAGGCGGCACTGGGAGCAGTAACCCCCTAAGAGGTATGGGGTTTTGCAGGGGCAGGGGGAATAAAAATGTTGGTAGTGATGATGGTTGTATGACATTGCAAATATACGAAAAGTAACTGAATTTTATACTTTGATATGAATTTTATGTTATATAAATTATATCTCGATAAAACAAATTACCATAAACAAAGGAAGACACTGGGATCTTTATATGCTGGCTATAAAGTCCATTTATTAGTCAGGGGGTCTGGGGGCTACGGGTGTTCATTTCTGTACCAGGCCCAGCCTGTCCGCGCACAGACAGGAACAGGCTCTGAGACCAGGGCACAGAGATGCAGATACCAGTAGCCTGGAGGCATAATGCCTGAAATGGGAAGGATGAGGGGGTATGGGTAGGGCACAGACAGGTAGGGCACTTAATGAGAGACGGACCTAGCAACCCACCCAGCATATTCTAAGATGAGCCGTTCCATGGAGAAGCAGGACTTACTCAGAAACCTCCAGCTCCAAGAACATACTTTTCTAAACCTATTCTAAAACAGAGCAATGCATGAATGACATGTTTAGGAAATCCAATTATCTCAGCTGTAACCCCAAATCAAGTAAAGCTGTAGAAAAAGAAAAGAACAGTGCTTTCAGTGGGAAGTGGGATTGTGGTGCGTTGAATAATGACCCTCCTCCCTGAAAAAATATTCCATATTCTAATCCTGAGAACACGTGAATATTCCAAGGGTAACGGGACTTTGCAGGTGTGACCAGGTTAAAGATTTTGAGATGGGAAATTATCCTGAATTACCTATACGGGCCCAATGCACTCACACGGTCCTTGTAAGAGGGATGAAGGAGGACCAGAGGCAGAGGAGATGTTACGACAGAAACAGAGGTCACAGCAAAACACTTTGAAGATGGTGAGAGGGGCCACGAGCCAAGGAATACAGGCGCTACTAGAAGGCAAAAAAGGTGACAACAGAGATCCTCCCCCTCAGAGCTCTCAGAAGGAACCAGTCCTGCCACCATCTAGACTTTAGCCCAGTAAAAATGATGGCAAAGTACAAATTGGCAGTTACAAAATAGTCATGGAAATATAAAGTACAGCTTAGGAAATATAGTCAATAATATTGTCATAACTGTGTGTGGTGTCAGGTGGGTACTAGACTGACCGGGGGGATCACTCTGTAAATTATACAAATGTCTAACCACTATGATGTATACCTGAAACTAATATAAAATAATATTGACTGTCAACTGTAATTGACAAATTTTTAAAAAATAGTGATTATAAACTACTGACCTCTACAACTGTAGTGTTTTCTGCCGCTAAATTTGTGGTAATTTGTTACAGTGGTAATAGGAAACTAATACAAGGATTGAGAGCACTTTCCCAGAAAGGATTTTAAAAATAATGGTGATATCATTTCTTCCCCAGAATGCATTGCAAAATTTGGAATGGTCTTAAAATTACAAAGAAAATAAAATAAAACACTTTGTGTCTTGACTTTTTGTTCAATATAGTTAGTCCATTTTTTAATCTTTTAAAATGTTATATTTGTAGTTATCTTCACATGATTTCTTTTTAGAATAATTAAATACTACTTGAAAGAATACTTGTGTGTTTTTTATTGTAATAAATTGAATGTTATAATTTACTTTTTTCAGACTTTGGACTTATAAATTACATCATGCCAAATAAAAATTCTTACTAGAATTGTTCACATATGAAAAAATCAGTGGATAAATTCCCAGAAAATAACATGTTTACAACTCGACAAGTACTAGAAAATTCAGTAAATTAAATAGAAATATTCCTACTGTGTAGCAAAAATATGTGAACATTTTCAATGTGAGTTAAAGGGAGAGGGCTGCCAGGTGTGAAGGTGAGTGTGTGACACTCTTGAAGCTGAGAATGGGACATAAGGTAAGATAAGGTCGGAAAGCTTAGAAAAATTAGGGGGAAGAAAGGGCAGGGGTTCAAAGACCATAAAGTAAGTGAGATGTTCCAGGAATACCTAGTCAAAGGCTCAGGTACCTTACCTCTGATTCCAGCCTATTCTCCACGTTATCACTAGATAATAGAAAACAAAATTCAATCATGTCATATCTCTGCTTAGAGCTCTGAGCTTTGTAAGTAAAACTAAAACAAAAAGCCAATGCACCGTAATCCCAATGGCACACAAAGCCCTGGATGGCTGGATGCCAGCCTACTTGTTCAACCTTTAGCACCACCATGCCAGTCATGCCAGACTCTCCACTGTTCCTGAAACATCTCAGTGTCTCTCATACCTCAGGGCCTTGGCAAATGCTGTTTCCTTTGACTGGAATATGTCTTTCTTGTTCTCATCACATATCGATTCATTCCAACCTAAATGTTTTCTCAGTGAAGTTTCTGCTAGAACTCATTAATCATGGGCCCTGAGCATCCCTCCTGCACATCTTTGCTGGAAATGCTGGGAACACAAAGCCCTGGGTACTCTTCACCCCAGCCATCTCTGACAGCCATGCTTGCAGAGAGCTGTCTCGAGGGCTAAAGGGGCATCTTGCTTGTCACTCACTATAAAAGCTAAGCATTCCTCTTCTGTAACACAACCCGTGGCATGTACTGGCATGGGACCTGAGTGCACCATGGGACCGGGCGGGGGGAGAGGGAAGCAGGGGGACCTGGCACTGACTTCATGCTAGCCCTGCCCACTGTGCTGTGAGTAGTAAAGTCATTTCTCCCTGGCCTAGGAGTCTGATGTCTTCTGTCAGCATCCATGAAATATTACCAGGCTGGCTTGTTAGCTTGCAAGATTCTTTATAGACTTTGATATTTCCCCATCTCTCTAGATAAGGTCTGTAACCTCTTATATCTGTGATCTTATAATATTTTCTCAAAAAATGTAATGTTATTATATGAGGGCTTGGGTTATGACATATAGGAGATGTTCAGAGAAATGTTAGTTAAATAAATAAAATATTTCCAGTTCACTAAATGTGTCTGCTCTGATGACTGCTCCATTTCCCCCTAACTAAAACTGGGCTTATTTAAATAAAACAGACAAAATTAAGCTGCTCTTTCATTGTCAGAGAATAGTCTTCCTTAAATGACTAACGTTCTGAAAACCTTGAAGAATCTACGACTGACAGCATTAGGCTCTTTCACTTTTTCCTCACGTTAATTAAATTTGGCCAGCATAATCCTGTTAACTGCTAAAGTCAGCTTTTAAAGCGTTCTTCCTCTAGTCCACAGTATATGTTTTCTATTCTTAAGAATTCAAGGTTAACTCCACATTTCTAGATTTTGAGTAAGATTTTTTTTTTGGACTATTGTTAAGCTGGGGAAATAAAACTTTCATTAATTATTGAATTTTTTCCTAGTAATTTTATAACCTTTTTGCAGCCAGGAGGTATGGCAGTACATTAATAAGCTGAAAAAAAAATAAATGAATAAATAGAATCTTACTGGGTTTTGAGATCATGAAGGGAAATTGAGAAAATGCAAAATAGCAAACAGAAGCAGCTGTTAGAAAACCCAGAAGTGAAGACATAAAACAATAGACTGCTCTCTAGCCAAAGGCAACCAGTTGGCTTACACGATGAAAGCCAGTTACCCCACTAATGAGCTACACAAGAACCACATCCTTCCTCCTGTCCAAATGGTAGAGAAAGAAGGAATTACTTATTTTGCTCAATTTAAAACTAGCCGAACATTTGTATTTAGATAAAGAACAGAACAGTAAGGCTCTAACAGTTGAAATCAGATTTATATTGTTGAAATATGCGTCTTATTTTTCAGATAGTCTGTGGGCAATGTTGACTTCCTGCTGAAAATGGACGCCTATTAAATGAAGGAGGCAGATCCATCCCTCAGTCTCTGATGGCACGGTGACCTGTGAAGCCACACCAAAGTTACAGTGTGACAGGGTTTGGGCTCCAAGCAGCGTCGTTCCCTCACACCCTGGCTCCAGGGATCAGCCTGTGTGGAAAGTTAAAAAAACAGCTATATGCTTTTCCAGAACATTCCAAGATTTGGAACCGCTAGAGAGAACATTGTATGTTTTATTCCATCTTAATCTGCTTTAATTTTATCGTACATTTGAAAAGTAGGAAACTAGCCCCATGGAAATACCATTAATCAAAGCAACTCAAGGGGAAAAATTAGTCTCCTGGCATTTGGAGAAAAGGAGAGATTAGGTGTACATATAGATAGATAGATATAGATATAGATATAGATATAGATATAGATATAGATATAGATATAGATATAGATAGATTCTCCTCCTACTTTTTGTCAGATGTGTTGTACTGCCCTTATTGTGCCTCAAACCAGAATGCTTGATGTGTATCTTGGGCTCTGGGAAGAGTAGATAATCCCCAGAGGCTGGACCCAGGAGTTCAGTGCTGCTTCCACTACTGACGCAGAGGAGTGGGAAATGCTGAAATGACCAATGTCAAGTCTTTATGTTGGTCATTGCCAATGGCATCCATCCACCCTTTTTACTGCAAAGCAGGAAGAACATGATGGCTTCTACTTTAAAGCTTCATGTGCCAACTGTAACTCTCACTCTACCAATGCCTTCACGATAGCTCAGGGGCCAGGAAAAAGTGCAATTGTGTTGAACCATTAGCCTTTAATAATTAGATGGTTTATTTAGAGAACCTGGGGTTCAGCAGTGGATGAAAGGGGAAGGTGCAAATGCTGTTGAAAATGAAATTACTCAGGAAAAAGAAACAAGTCTTCAGTCTCAACATCCCCTCTCCTCCAGCCACCTCCTCTACTCTGCATCCCTGTGGCGGTTTCTGCAGGGAATACAGTTATAGTTCCAGACTGTCAAGCATGTGTGTTTTGATGTTTTGTGTGCTGCAGACTGATTTAGCCACAGGAATGTCAATGAAATCCCCCCTGTGCCATCTTGTATACCTGGGTAATGCAACGAGGACCACTGACAAAGACATCATCACAGCACCTAGGGAAATCTGGAACTTCTGACTGTGGAGTTTTCTTTTCTTTTTTAAATATATTGTATTGATTATGCTATTACACTTGTCCCAGTTTTCCCCACTCTTTTTGCCCCACTCTACCCAGTATTCCCCATTCGTTCTGGCAATCCCCACCCCTTAGTTTATGTCCATGGGTCATGCATATAAATTCTTTGGCAACTCCATTTCTTATACTCTTATTAACATCCCCTGTCTATACTGTACCTACCAATTTGTACTTCTTAATCCCCCCCATTCTTCACTTTCTCCCTCCCAGCTGATAACCTTCCAAATGATTTCCATTTCTATGATTGTGTTTCTGTTCTGCTTGTTTGCTTAGTTTGTTTTTTAGATTTAGTTGTTGATTGTTTTGAATTTATTGCCATTTTAATTATTCATAGTTTTGATCTTCTTTTTCTTAAATAAACCACTTTAACATTTCATATAATAATGGCTCAGTGATGATGAACTCCTTTATCCTTATCTTGTCTGGGAAGCACTTTATCTGTCCTTCCATTCTAAAGGATATCTTTGCTAGAGAGAGTAATCTAGGTTGTAGGTCCTTGCTTTTCATCCCTTTGAATACTTTTAGCCAGTCCCTTCTAGCCTGCAAAGTTTCTTTTGAGAAATCTTTCTCAAAAGATTTCTCAGAAGTCTTTTGGGGACAGTCTTTTGGGTACTCCTTTGTAGGTAACTATCTGCTTTTCTCTTGCTGCTTTTAAGATTCCCTCTTTATCATTAACCTTTGGCATTTTAAATATGATGTGTCTTGGTGTGGTCTTCTTTGTGTCATCTTGTTTGTGATTCTCTGTGCTTCCTGGACTTATATGTCTATTTTTTTCACCCAATTAAAGAAATTTTCTTTCATTATTTTTTCCAAATAAGTTTTCAATTTCTTGTTCTTTCTCTTCTCCTTCAGGCATCCCTATGATTCAAATGTTGGGGTGTTTGAAGTTGTCCCAGAGGCTCCTTAGCCTATCATGTTTTAATTCTTTTTTCTTCTTGCTGTTCTGATAGAATATTTTTTTCTTTCTTATGTTCCAAATGATTGATTTGATTCTCACCTTCATCCACTCCACTGCTGACTCCCTGTACATTTTTATTTATTTCACTTAGTGTAACCTTCATTTCTGCCTGGGTCTGTTTTATGTTGTTGAAGTACCCACTGAGTTCCTTGAGCATCCTAATAAACAGTGTTTTGAACTCTGCATCTGATAGATTGCTTATTTCCATTTCATTTAGTTCTTTTTCTGGAGTTTTGTTCTGTTCTTTCACTGGGCCATATTTCTTTCTCTCCTCTTTTTTGGCAGTCTCCTTGTGTTTGTTTCTATGTAATAGGTGAAGCTGCTTTGACTCCCTGTCTTAGTAGCATGGCCTATTATAGAAAAGTGCACCTGTAAGTTGGATGGGGCAAAGCCATAGGTAATTACCAGGACAGGGCAACCTGTGTGAACCAGATTGATGAAGTCTCCAATATGGTTGTCACTGTTCTGTGGCTCTGTGTGGGGGGGGGGGGCTCGGAAAGGGCACAATGATGCTGCCTATCCTCTGGGGTTTAGTCCAGGAGGAAGCTACCCCCTGGCACTTACCCTGCTGCCAGATACTTCAATTTCTCCCTGTAGGCAGCCACAGATGCCCTTCCAGCTGCTGCCCTTGTGCTGAATCCCAGAGAGAGTGAGTCTGTGTAAGTTCTAAATTCATTTTGGGCCCTTTAAGATGAGATTCCTGAGAATCCCACAGTTTCTTCTGCCACCCCACCTCCCACTAGTTTTTACAGCCAAAAGTTATGGGGATTTATCTCTCTGGGACTGGAACCCTGGGCTGAGTGGTCTGGTGTGGGGCTGGGATTCCTTGATCCCAAAGTGTCCCTCCTAATTTTTATCCACCACACCTGGGTATGGGACTGCCCATTCCGTGTCTCCTCACTTCTGTGTTTCTGTGTATCTCAGTGTCTCCATTCCTCCTATCTGTCTACATGAATGTGACTTCTTTAATTCCCTGGTTGTCACACTTCCATACTCAGTTTTCTGATGATTCTGGGTGATATTTGTTTGGTAGTCTAGTTGTATTTTTGCTGTGGTTGTGAGAGGAGGTGAGCTGTGTTTATTTATGTCTCCATCTTGACCAGAAGGCTGTGGAGTTTTCTTATGTATCATTTAAAAAAGCCTTTTTTTGTTGTTGTTGTTGTTTTACCCAGCCACTCAAGTTGTGTTTGGGTCCACTAAATTGTGGTTTGGGTTCTTTTGGTGGTTTTGCTTCTGTCTTTTCAAGATGGGGAAATAACTAACTAGTGAAAGTTGTTTTTAACTTCCTCACTTGTAGTAAGAGAAATAATAGGGCTCAAAAATTAGAGTCACATAGTTACCACCAGCTTAAAGGTTCCCTACTAGAGCCTGGTACTTTCTGTGTTTTGTGTTGCACATGTCTGCATATGCCCTACCCCAGGGTGTAAAGGCAGGAACCATGGAAATGAACTTACTGACATGTTTCTGAGGAGAAGTAGATTTACTAAAATCCCTAGATTGCTGGGGGGCAGGGGAGCTGGGATGGGAGTAAAAGACAGAAAACTGTACTTGAACAACAATTAAAATAAATTTTTTTAAAAAATCCCTAGATTGACAAGTAGTTTAGATGCATGCCCACTTCCCCAGAGGTAGAGCCCCCAGAATACTCCTTCTTAAGGCCTATACTGGTTGGCCACATTTTTATATTAATGGGCTCCAAAAAAAAAATTGCAGGTAAATCAGCTTTTAAAAAATTACATTTAAAGGAAGTTACATATAAAACACTAAAAGTAAAAAGCCAGAATACACTGAATTGCTATATTGGGCAATATTTACTTTCCCCAGGCATTTACTAGAATGATAAGAATATTCTAAAGACATTACTAATTATGGCTAATTTATAGCTGCCATTTAAAACTCATTTACCCTAAACCAGACTTTTCATGTAATCCCAAATAGCCATCATTCCTAACTGTCCAATTTCTGTTAATAGCATGGATATTCTTCTGTTCACCCAGGTATAAAAAGATCAGATCCATCGTGACACTCCTTCTCTACCTAATCAGTTGTTAAATCCTGTATTTCCTTAATAAAATGGCCCCCAATCTCCCTTTCTACTGAAACTTCAGTTCTGAGATGGTCTCCGAGCTTCCAGCCTCTCCCTCCAACCCATTTTGCACAGGGCAGTTCAATTAATCTGCTCATATCATCACTTTGGCCGTAGGGTCTAACTGCTTAAAAGTCTTTCAGCAATGTTGTTCATCTGTTAAAGCAAAGCACTCTGCTGCTATACTTTGCATGCTTTGCAAACATCTTACCACCTTTTGATCAATAGGTAAGTTATGATATTGCCAGTATTCAAACTTTTAACAGCAGTTTCTGTCAAACAGAACACCAAGCAGCATGTGGGTGTTAGAGTGCAACTTGCTACAAGCAAGAGGAAAGAGGCTTAGAGCAATATCCAGTCTGTGCCAAGGGAACTATCTTGTGCTAACTGGAGCTTGTGAGAACATCGCCTCAGCGTATTCAGGAGTGCACCGTCTGGGAGTAAAAAGCTCTGCTCTGAAGAAACATGCTGAAGGTCAGCCAAGTGAACGATGAAGTAACTATGGATGATTTTGTAGACACTGTGAGACCATAACTACACTGTACAATTGCTTGTGCTGTGAGTGCTGCTGGCTTATTTAGTGTTTCCAGACCTTTAATCCTTCCCATTGTCCTGCTAAAAATTCTAGTATGTGGTGTGCCACAAACCAAAAAAAAATTGAAGACTTCACTCCAAATTCCTTACCACAACCTACAAGGCCCTTCTCATTTTGACCCCTTCCTTCTTTCCAGCCTCAACTTCCAATAATTGTTCCTTAAGTCACACAGGACCAACCACACTCGGACTAAGTCAGCTCTTTGTTGTGTCCGAAACATTGCATGCAGAAGAAAGGTTATGTTCTTCTTTTTTCTGCACTCATTTATCAAGACCCAGTTACAATACTGTCTCCTCCCGGGTGTTTTCTCTGACTCCCCAGTGATTGTTCCCATTGCCCTTTGCATTTATTTTTTCATGACAGCATGTACCTTACATTTTATAATCACTGCCTGTCTCCAAGGCCTCAAGGATTGTGTATCTGAGTTGCAAAGGGCACAGGCTTCACCTCATTCACTTTTGAATTCCAACTCTTGAGATATTACAAACCTTCAGTAGATATTTGCACAACTTTTTGTTTTCCTGAGGTTCAGGCCACCTGTGACCTATTGCTAACTAGTCTTTTGAAAGTTATCTCCCACAACTGTGCCACGTGTACTTTATACTCAAACCAAGCTAGAGTACTTAATATTTCTGAAATACGACTTACCCTTTCCCACCTGTGCAAATAGGCTCATAGGATTCAAAGGATTCTCACATTTGGAACACTCACCCTCTCTCTGTGAGTGCCACCTGTACAAATTCCACTCATCCCTTTTGACCAAGCTCAACCCCATATTCTCCCAAAAAGTCAACCCTGATAGCCAGACTAAACATTTTCTCTGAACTTTTTCATATTTGGTTATGTGGTTCTTAGAACACTTAGCACAAACTACTGTGAATTGTAGTCACTTGAGTATATTTTACTCCCCTTAGAGGGTATAATTTCCTTGAGGCAACAAAGATGCATTATTAATGTCTGATTTCTCATCAGTACCTGTGTAATATCTTGCACATAGAAGGTACAGCTTTTAAACTCGTGAATGATTGAAATGATACACATATGTCTAATGCATCATGCTATTCACTGTATTTTATTTACATAAGTTATCATACAATTAAATTATAATTTATGGAATAGGAGACATTTCAACATTTCCTTGGTACATTATGCAATTGTTATCACATGTTGCAAATTCTTCTATCACATTCTCAACACTATTGTGGGCCTCTTTGCAAATTGAGGTAAATTTTAAAACCCTACACAGGATGGAGGTGTTAACTAACCTGACTGTGGTAATCATTTTGCAATATATGTGTATCAAATCATCACATTGTACCCCTTAAATTTACATTTGTTTTATGTCAGTAATATCTCAATAACACTGGGGGGAAAAACCCTACACACATTCTCCTCTTACTCTAGAATGTGAAAATCCTAATTTATAACACAAAGTAATAAGTCCTAATACAAGTGAATTCCTTTTGTTCCTCCTCTTTACTTCATTTTGCATTTCTGTTACAGCAGAATTTCCATGGCTTTGTTGTTAGGTTTTCACACTGATCCCCCCCCCCGCTACAATTTTTGAGTTTCTTAAGGCTAAAACCATGTCATTTCTGTCTCTATCTATTGATCCATCAATAATAATTAGTTTACATAAAATATACATACATTTATTTATATTTGTACTTATATGTAAATATTATGTAAACATATCTTAGTATTTATATATGTGATAAAAAGTGTATATAAATTTATGTAACTATTTTGCCTGGCAATGTTTTCCATTCAATAAATATTATTGAAATAATGAATGGACATTTTAAACAGTCAATACTTTTTATCACTAACAATTTTTCAGATCTACTAGAAGGAGAAAAAAATTAAAGCAAAGATATTAAGACTCATTGCCCCCAAACAGTAACTGGGTATAAATACAAAACACCTGTGAAGTAATAGTAAAAGCCAATAGTCAAACATACTTCAATTTTCATAGAACTTTATAGTTTAATATTATTGGTTCGATATTATTTAGCCACTGGGGCAATATTGATCTCTCACTGTAATTTAGAGCAGTTTCTCAAACTTGAGTAATGAACAGACACTTTTTAAAATATAAGAATCCTCCAGACTTACAGACTTGCCATAATTTGTGTTTACTCTTTAATATTTAAATATGTAAAAAACATAAAACAAGTTACAAATATCTTACACTTATGGCCTTCATACAATTTAGAATAAATTTTCAAATACCAACAAAACTAGAAAAGTGAATAAAATTTAACTTAACAACATTAATGTGATGGAATCTGCCAGTTTGCTGAAACCAAAATGCCATTTGCAGTAGGAAGGTGGTACCACCCATAAGGTGGGCTCTCTGAGGATCCTGGAGTCCCTGCTCCTTGTGTCCACCCTCAGAGATCACTCATCTTCCACTCCTTTTCCCTATTCCAATGTCATTCATCTTATAAGCACAGAATGACTCATTTGACCTTCACTTAGAACAAATACATCATTTACTCATTTGACCACTACTCTTTTATCATTGGCCCATGGGAATTAGAGTAACCCAGTGTTATTTTACAATTATCCAAGCAAATATAAAAGTAAATACGGCCATGAAGTTGTTGGACACTATTCTGTTACAAAGAGGTCATCCTGGTGAGTCATGACATGCTTACCTTAGCACTGTAGAAGATTACAACTAAATGGGAATTATCAAATTTGACCCAAGGACTCACCTTCCTCAAGAACATCAGGTTCAAAAACCCACTTCGACAAACATTATCCCAAGAAATGTTTTCCTCATTGTGGGTTTCTGTTGGAATCCCAGTCACAATGGTATAAGTAACCTTGAAGGTCCTCTGTAGGTTAGCACTTTTAAAAGCAGCAATAAAATCGTAGCATCTTCAATGTGAGCCTGTTTCTTCCATTTGCTATAGTTTCTCTCTCCTCTCTTCCTCTACTGCTTAACTCCTTCCTATTTTATTTACCCACTTGTTTATCTTTTCTTCTCTCTCCTAGCCTCCCTATTTTTTATTTACCTATTTCCTCTTTTCTACTCTCCTTACTGTGTTTTCCATGATATTAAAATATACTATCAATTTATTTTAAATGTACCCTTTGGTCTTCTATGGATTAATAGCAAAAACAAAAACAAAAAACAAAAACCTCTCCCACCCCCGGTTGGCATAGTGAGACTCACATCTAACATTGAGTTTGGGTAGCTAGGTTTTGTCCTGGTTCCCAGTTTCAACAAGAGCGTCTCTGAGAAGACTAGCTTCTTTTAATTGTATGCAAAATAATAGCAGACCTTCTTTCTTTTGTCTTTTCCCTGAGGCAAAATTTAGAGAAAGTGGCTGAAATCTCCATTTACATGTTACTGAATATTCTTACCATAGTTTATCCAGGATTAACTATTTCTACTTGAATCAGGCCTGACTTCTTCAGATCAACTGTTTCTGAACTTCGACAGGTCACTAGGCTCATGGCAGACAAAAGCAACTCCCCTTAAGGTCTGCCAGTTGCAAGAAGCATTCTTCCTCTCTGCTGCTTTCCACAAATCACAAGGAAATGAAAGGAGGCAGGGGTGTCCCAGGCTCCAGACAAGCATCAGGACCTCTGAAGGGAGAAAGGCTCAATCTGCTTGAGCTGCATGGTGAGCAGCATCCTAAAAAGCAAAGTATGACTCAGAAAAAAGGATCTAGAGGCAATTTCTAAGCTATTTTGATTACTCATCATGTCATTGAAATGAAAATGCATATAGTCTCCTAAGCAGATCCCTTTGAAGGAAAATTCTGGTAAGTTTTTCTGTTGTTGTTTGTTGTTCAATTAAGACTTAGATCAATTCCACCCCTCTGTAAAGTTTTCCTTGAACTTTTTTGTCAATATTCATTGTTCTTTCATCTTTATTTCCATAAACATACCTCGGTTAAATACTTCTCACTCCATTCCATGTTGCGATTAGTTGTTTAAAAAGTATTTTATTGCAAGTCTCTTGAAAACAGAAGTTAACTTTAATTGTATTTATATCCCTCAAGTTCTATGCAGGTGCCTGCAAATAGAAGTTCTTCAATACATGCTTACCGATTAGATTAAAAACCTGCTAAGTTGTTATTTTGCTCATTAGCAGTTATGAGCATGGTGAGTATATGTCACATGGTCTTTAAAACTGGCCATGGTAGCTGAAAAGTTAGGCTTTCATGAGATAACGCATACACACACACACACATAACCTTATCTACCACCTAAAGATTAATAACATCTTTGGAAACACTTTATCATGATGTACGTGAAGGGACTTTAGAAATCATAAAACATTATAAAAATGCTAGTGGTTAATGTGAGGTTCTGAGATGAACCAAGGGTATAGGATTTCTATGGCTAAGCAGTCTAGTAATGTACTTCTTTGTTAAACATGGCTGTTTAAAATAAATCATAATATAAATAAATTCATGACTATGATCAGTTCATAGTCCACTAAAGTCAGAATTCATCATAATAATTACATGAGCTGAACTGTACCTTTATTGCACATGGTATAGCACATGGTTTGCAAAAAAAACAAATAAGGAAGAAGAATAAGAAAGCAAGCTGTCTTCAAAGAGTTTGATAGCCTGCATAAACAAATTATAATACAGTCAGAGCTGTGCTGTAAAACAAAAAACAAAAAACAAAAAAAACTGTTTTTTACAGAAACAGGTGCAAAGGACCTCTACCAACACTTTGGTCTAATGGAGAGGTATCTCCATGGCTACTGCATCCAAAGGTATGAAAGCTGCCTAGCTCGAAAAAATTGCTTTTTATTTATACTTTTCCCTTAGCATGATCAATAAATTGTATGTTTTCTACATAGTTTATTTAAAATTGCTATGGATACAGAGTACTGGAGGATCTCGGAAATCCAAGTTATTTTCTGTAACAGTGACAGAAAAATCATTCCAAAAAGACTGTCACAGCAACAAGAAAAAAAATAACCTTTGGCTTTTGGAAACACAGAAACCGAAAAGCTGATTACATTTGCAGTGAACTTCTGTTGTAAAACATGCCATAAAGTTTAAAATTCAAAGGATTCCTTTGAACCTAACAAAGGGAGTTGAGAAAAACGAAGATTGCAGGGAACTTGACCGCATGCTGCGGCAGCCACAAAGTCGTAAGTGCTGGCCAGATGTGCTACAGTTGTTGAACAGTTAATACCCGAGAGACTTAAAATATCACCCAATGGTGAAACCTTTGAACAGGAAGAATTAAGTGTAAATCTAGAATTACACAATGCTCTCAAAAATAGAGAAACAACACATAGAGCAACAACGAGCGATAGGAGCCCAGATATGCAGGGTCCAGCTGAAGTAACACCTGCTTGAGTGTGGTTGGTAGGATAATAATACGGGTGTAATAATTAATAGTTTTAATTTGAACATTTCACCTTAAATGTCATATGGTGTGCTTGAGTGTGATGTTGTTATGTTACAGAATTACATGCTTATGATTTTGTAATAAAAGAGGGGCGTTATTTGTGCCAGACCCTGTATTGCTCTGAGGTTTCGTTTCCCATTCTTCAACTTGCTTCTATTGGAAATTTTAAGCGGAGCAATAATAGCAATATTCTCCTAATCCTAACTCAAAAAATAAAGCAAGGCAACACAGAAGTGCTCCCAAAAAGTCAGCACTTGGGAAAGAACGTGACATTGAATCTGAGAAAATGTGTGATTGAAGACAATAACATGTGCAGGAGAAAGAGAAATACTATGAACATTAATTTTAAGGAACAATATCTAAAGTGATCACACGTTCAGTTTTTCATTATAAATTTTATGAATACATTTGAAATGTGGTGTTTCAAAACATGAGTTCTGAAGTAAGCTATAAATACACTTCTCAGTAAATGAAAATGTCACATTACTGTCAGGCCATATTCTAATCTTATGTCTCATGAATTTACTTTTATTTCCTCCAGTGGAAAACTAGAAAATATAGGTATAAGCAAAAAAATAAGAGGCAATTTTATATTGTCACCACCCAGAGATAAACAATATAAACACTTTTCTTTATGGCTTTACAGACTTTTCCATACATTTATTATATTGTAACCTGGTTTTTCCCTCCCAGCCACTATAATGTAGACATTTTTCCTTGTCAACACAATCACATGCACCATTTCCAATGGCTTCAGAGTACTCCATTGTATGGATAAACTATGATTTACTTTAGCCAATTCTGCATCAGTAGATGTTTAGGTTGTTTATTATAAAACACTATGATAAACAACCTATTCTCTATCCTGCACCCAGAATGATTTTTTAAAACATAAATCAAATAAGTAACTTCCCTACTGATTACTTTATTTCACTCTTGAAAAAAAGAGTCCCTAAATAACGAGTGCTGCCAAGGACGTGGAGAAAAGGGAACCCTCCTGCACTGTTGTTAGGACTGTAAATTAGTGCAGCCACTATGAAAAGCAGTATTGATATTCCTCAAAAATTAAAGATAGAGCTGCCATATGGCCCAGCAATCCCACTTCTGGGCATATATCTGAAGAAAACAAAGACACTAATTTGAAAAGCTACATGCATCTCTACGTTCATTACAGCATTACTGGTAACAGCCAATATATGGACGCAACCTCAATGTCCATTAAGAGATCAAAGATGTGGTATAAATTTGCAATGGGATATTATTCAGCGATTTAAAATAATGAAATCTTGCCATTTGAGACAGCATGAAAGGACCTAGAGAGCATTATACTAAGTGAAATAAGTCAGAGAAAGACAAATACCATATGATTTCACTGATATGTGGAATCTAAAAGAAAAACAAAAGAAATTAACAATAACAACAAAGAGAAACAGAAACAGACCCATAGATATAGAGAACAAGCTGACGATTGCCAAAGGGGAGGCGGGAGCTGGAAATTTTTTAAAAAGGAAGTTCCTTGACTCCTCCCATGGCCCACAAAACCTGAGCTAAGCAGGACTCTGGCTCCCCACCAAGATCCTCCTACCCCTCTTCCTGTCACTTTCTCTAGTCCTATTTACCTCTCTCTGCTGTCACACAAGCCAACAATGTCATTTCTGCCTCAGGACCTTTGGACACACCTTTCCTTTAGCTATACTCACTCTTCAAAAACTCCTCGCCTTCTGGGCCTCTGAACATGGTGAGGTCCTTCTGACCACCTACCCTGCCACCTCTTTCTGGTTACTTTACTTCGTAGTCCCTAAAGACCACATTTCTTTATTTTTTGTATGTTTTCTGTCACCCACTCTGGTCTATATAAAAGGTGCATATGCTTTTAGCACAGTACCAGGCACATGGATGCTCCTCAGTAAGTATTCCTTGAATTATCAGTTAATTCAGGACTAAAACTCAACATATGTCATCCTTCCTATTTTGGCTGTTTCTTCAGAGACAGAATTTGCAGAGAAAAGAACAATTGAGTTAGGAATAAGCCAGCCTTTTCTAATCCTGGGCAAATTAAACACTGTCAGGGAAGCCTTCCCTTACCCCTCACCCTGTACTGTCACTGCCAAGCCCCTCCGGATAGTACTCAGAAATTTTCCTTTGTGGTAATTACCAAAGTCGTTCATGATTATTCACATCACTATTTGTTGAAAACATTTGCACTGCAGGAGACTGAATGAAACTCTGTGAAGGCCAGGACTGTGTCTTATGCTTTACTGGATTTCCAGCGTTAGCAATAATGCCTGGCATAAAATAAGCATGCAAAATACATTGTTGAATAAAAGAAATAATAGACATCTCTGGGCTGAAACACTGGAGGCTAAAAATGAGTTATATGGGTCTGAAATTGTAATCTTAAGAGCTAGCCCCAGAATTCTTCTTCGGAAGGGAACAGTGCCTAGGGAAATGCCCTAATAAGCCATTTGGAAGAGGTGAGCACCGGAGGATTGTGGGAAGGCAGTGACTCAATGAAAGCAATGGCTGACTGGTTCTGCATGACAAAACCAGAGGAATTTGTTTTGCCTCCTAGAGGAAGGAGGAGCTGGACTGATGATGACATTAAAATGGGGCACCAGGTGAAAAAGAGAGAGAAATGGAAACAGAGAGTCTTTAGTAAAGCCTATTTACCATGCAAACCACCTCATGGGAGTGATGTGTGTGTGTGTGTGCCTGTGTGTTTAAAAACCAGGGAAGAACCTGAATGTGACACCTGGGTCAATACATTGCTGGATGGAAGTACATCACGTAAAACACTGAAACAGTCCATAAACTGAGAAAACAAAAAGCCTGAAGCCAGGGGCGACTCTCAGACTATAAACTCCCTAGTAATTTCTAGAAATCAGCGACCAGCCTTGGAGTTGGTGGGGGAGCTGATTTTATTCTGTCTGGACTTCAAGGGACAGGGAGAGCCCAGGTCACATCTGGATTAAAACAGTGAGTGACTACTGTAACCCTTCACCTCATCTCTGGACTTAGTTGCTGCGCATCCTTTCACCAGTTTGGGATTGGAGGGGTCTACAGGGATGACAAAAATGGGGAAGAAGAGGGGAAACGTTGGAATGAGAGATCCTCCTCCCTTATCATCAGGAAAGATAGACTTCACCAAAATGCCTCTTCCTACCTCTCTTTTAAGACATAACATAGTTATTTAGTGATTTACCATCTTTTGGGGAAAAGTACTCTATAAATAAACAGTATGTGCTTTGCAGCTGTAATTAAGTTATTCAGAGTAAACTCTATGTTACTTTCTTGCTTTCACTTGATTACTCAAAGAGATGTTGCCATTTTGAAATTTCTTCTGAGCATGAATTGCTATATGGCTTTCAACTCCGTACCTACAGAATCGCAGGTGAAGACAATCCTATAAAAATCTTCGGTGGTGACTAATGGTGACCTGCCAGGAGAAAAATATCTGATATGAAGAGTATTATTCTTTATATTTGTGTAATCTTAGGGCACTGCAAGAAGAAGGAAATAGTTGCCCAGATACAAATTATTAGAATATGTATGTAAGCAAGTTCTCTTCTTTTTCACAACTTGGGTAGGCTGAAGAATGAGGAATGCAAGGCTGTGTTACAAGTGAGGGCATGTCCACGTTTCACTACTGCCAGCGGCTCCTGTTTTTATTGGAACTACCCTGTTTCTTCCCAGGACAGAAGTTTTAAAACTTTCTTGATAAATTCAGCCAGCTCTTAATTCAGCGTGCACTAATACATTCATTCCACTTCCAGGGACATATGAATGGGGGAAGGGAACAGGTGGGGCCACCTTTATTGACTCTTCAGTGTTTACTTATTACATTCAAAGTAGCTTTACTGATCATAAACTGAGCTCGAAGTAGAGAATGGCCTACATGGTATTCAGAAAACTGAAAAAACAGTCTGGTTACTCAGAAAACTCCATTCCCCACACAGTCTTTGCCCCACTTTAAAGTGGGAAACTGTCTATCACATATAGTGTAGAGTTGTATGTATGTGAACTGAAAAAAGATTAGGAAGTCATATAGTGAAATGTTTATGACTGCCGTTTCTGAATATGAAATTATGGGTGTGGTAGAATGATCACCACCCCCCTCCCCAGATGTCCACGTCCTAATCTCCAAGACCTGTGAGAGACAAAGGTACTGGCTTTGAAGATGGAGAGGGGGACAAGCCTCGATTAGCCGGAAAAGGCAAGGAAACAGTTTCCCCTAGGCCCCACGGAAAGAACAGAGCCTGTTGACATCTTAATTTTAGCCCATTAAGAACTGTTTCAGACTTCTGATCTCTAGAACTACAAAATACCAAGTTTTTTAAGGGTCAAAGTTGTGGAAATTTGTTATAACAAATAGGAAACTAATGGGTGATTCTGGTTATTGTCTGGCAGGGTTGCTTTTGAAAGGGAGGGTATTTGATACTTTCTGAGTTTTATATAATGTACATGCTTACCTTTGTAATTAGGAAAATTTTATGTTTTCTTTTCATATAATACTAAAATAGTAATGAGGGCTGTGGTAGAAACTTTTCAGCATTTAGGCGCAAAACTGACAATGCCAAAATTGCTCCTTAAAGTTCTTAATGTCATTTGTTGAAAAAATTGACATAGGAAGATCCACGCAACACAAAGTGGTAGTTTATTTTAATCCAGACCTCCTAAACAATTAGAACTTCATTTAATAGTTATTTATGGAGGACCTGCAGAGCATGAGGCACCATCTGGATCCCTTAGCTGACACATATCCTTTCCACACAATTCTGTGAATGAGCAAAGCATGGCATTCTCAGGCAGGACAGCGTGCAACACAGTCTGACACGTCTCTCTCGCATGAGCTTCCTCTGCTGTGCTTGGTGGCTGTGGGGGCGACTCCAGCATTCGGAGGTGGTGGTGGAGGGAGGTTGTCGGACCTGGTGGGTGGAGTTAATGGTGTTGGTGCCATGGAAGAGATGGTGGCAGTACGAGTAGGACAGGGGTTGGAGTGCACACAGTGTAATGGACTGTTTCACAATTCCTTAATTGGGACACCAGGGCACCCCAAACACGTCCTTGTTTGTTGGACATGTGGCTTTCCTTACTCTCCTCTGGCAATTTTTGATCACAGGTGAACCAAAGAAAGCTGATGGCATGTCTGAAGCAGGGGAGGGGTGAAAAATAACCACCATTATCACTGTTTCCTCCCAACTTCACAGCATGTTACGCAAAGCTACCAGGGATTTGTCTAACAAAACTTTCACATCTTATTTTCTCTCTCCAGGCACCTGCTGGAAGTGCACCGTCAACTCTTCATTCCCCATTTCCCTCCTGAGACTCAAACTGCCACCTCTCCTTCTCCAGGCAGCTACCTCAGCCTGGAATACCCTTCTCTGCATCTTAAATTTGTTTTATCCTTCAGGGCTCCACTCAAATGCCAACTGCTTCTTGCATCAATAATTGAAACTCTGTGCCAAAAACTTTCACATACATTGTATTATTGAATCCTTTCCATTTGAGTCTTGCTTTCTCAGGCGAGAGTGTTTATTTGAACCTGCGGTTTGTCCACTCCTGGATGTTGCTGCATAAAACTCCGTTCAAGCAAGAACCATGGTTGGTCACTCTTGCTTCTTTCCTACAGTTATACATAAATTTATCTCTATGTTATTACTCATTTCATCCTGCTTCACAGTTAGTTACTGTTTCACATGTTCAAATCCTCCCTTCTAACCCCACTGTCAGTTTTTTCGAGACGGATACATTTTCTTACTTATACTCCTATGCCCATGAAGTGTGGCATGTAGGGCTTTATGAAAGGCAGCAAGCAGGCAGTGTGTGCGGATGTGTGTGTGTCTGTGTCTTTTTTACAAGTCAAAGATTTCTTCTCCAGCTTCTTCTACCCACGAATTTTGCAGAATCACAAGGTTTCAAAAAGTTTAGAGTTTTCCCTCCACCCTACCACCACTCTTAATATGGTAAGTTCACAGTTGTGTCTGAGACTGGAGTTAACTAATTTTACTAAAATTGTTACTTGCTGCTACTATTTTTTGTTTGTTTGTTTGTTTGTTTGTTTGAGGCTTTAGCTAACAGGGCCATTTGCTTAATGAAGTGTAGTAATGACCCTCGCAGAAATGGCTCAAGGATTTCAAGGTGAAGTAGTAGATAATATCACTGGAGAAGGAAGTACAGGGAAATAACTCGAGACCACCCCACCCCTCCCAACTGAACTAACCTTGGTCATGTAAAATGTGTTGGGGGACAGGGAGCAGGGGAGATGGGGCAGACTCTGAGAGACTGGTTTAACCCTCTGGCTTTAATGCTCAAACGAGGCAATGGTAGTTCAGATCTGAGATTCTCAGGCAGTTTATTGAAGAGTTTCAAAGCCAGTTAAAGGAAGCTTTTAAGTAAAAAACTAAGTAAATGCCATTCAAATGCTTTTGGTTGTTTGAAGAGAAAGTGGGTCTGATAATTCTTATAGGAAAGAAATTGTTGATGCCTTTCAAGAATGACATCTCCCCAAATTATGTTGTCAGTTTGCCATTAAGTGAGGCAAGGCTCTAGAAGCTAGCACATGTTTACAAAATAAAAATCCTAATGGAAGAAATACAAAAAGATATCTCTTTTGCCAAGATTTGTTTCTAAAGTTAAGGGTCATTTTCTATGCTTTGAAATCTTCTCTCTCTCTCCTCTATCTCTCTCTCCCTCCTTCCTTCCTTTCTTACTAAAATCAATTTCAAAAAATATCCTCAAATCAGGATTTTTTAAAAAACAGTAAATTTTTTTATTTACCATATCCTGTATTTTGCCATACTATTTAACTCAGAAAAACAAGAGGATATATCTTCCCAAAACAAAGCTTTCTCATACCATTTTTTTCCCCGGAAACAAATATTTCCAGAAGGAGAGACTTCTTTTTGTGGAATGTGTTTTTCTCTTTGCAAGTGAGATAAAGCGATTAAAAGAGCCATAACTGCCTGCCACTGGTTAGAGCAAAAAAAATAGAAAAAAAATTTCCTTTTTGCTTTCAAGCATCTTCTCTTCTCCATCGGGAGGAATGGTTGTCCGGGTCCCCCCACACTTTGTGCTGTCTGATAGTGGGAAGGAAGAAGCTAACAAAAGCCCAGTGCTGCACATTCTGGAACCAGACAGACTTAATCTTTAACTATAAAAGTAGGAAGGAGAGGCAATATATAAATACCATCACATAAAAATACCATCATTTTTCTTTCTAGTCTTTTTCTCTGAAACATATATTCGGTTACAAAAATGTTAGCCAAAAGGCACATTTTAGAATACTGAGCAATTTTTACAGGGAGGAGAATGAGAATCCATTTTACAAGCTCTACATTTTACTTACTCTTCTCAATGGTCAATTTTTTTCATTGTCATTTAGAAGTTATGCTATAACTTCAAGATTAATGAAGGTTTCCAAGAGTGTTGGTGGATCAGAATCCTTCTTACTCTCATTTTTAAGAGAAAACAGTGGAAAAAAAAGAGAAGGAAGGACTGGAGCAGGAGTAAGAAATTTTGCAGACATGTTCTTCAGGTTAATTTTTATTGACATAACGAGGCTCCCAAGTCACAGTGAACTAACCAAGTCCTAATTGTAGTTCATGGAGCAAATTTAACCGCCTGCAGCAGTAGTGCTCAAGCTTCAGTCCGTCAGAATCACCGCAAGGTCTTGTTGAAACACACATCGCTGGGCCCACGCCCAGAGTCTCATGTTCAGTAGATACGGAGCAGGGCCTCTACCCATCCAGCTGGTCTAATAATTAAACTGACATGGCAGATTAACAGGAGAGAAAAATTCATTACATACATACAGGGCCTCCATAGGAACAGGCAACCCACAGGCAGTCAGGCACTTGAGGATTCTATGCCATCGTGAACCAAGAAGAAGAGAGTAGGGTCAGGGACTTCAATGTAGAGAAAGATAATTTTCAGAAAATGGGGAGAGCAACTGTTTGATAAACAAATGTTGGCCATGCAGAGAGAGCCGGGCACTGAGAGGAGTTTGATCTCCCAAGATGCTGCCAAGCCCCCACAGGCCACCCACACCTGGCCCATACTCTTCATAGCTATCTCGGGATCACTCTCTTTCTGGGCCAGGCCCTCTATTTTTCAGGTTGGCCAAAAAGTTTGTTTGGTTTCTTCCATGAGATGGCTCTAGTAGAGCTTAGTTGTCATTAACTTCACTTGAAACAATTTTATTAGATTGTATTGTGACAGCTCTCATATCAGTATGCATTTAAAAAACGTGCTAAGATTGGTGAATTTTTGTGTAGCTATTTTAATATTTAAGTTGGGAGAAAAAATGCAACATTTTTTAAAGTATCATGCTTTATTATTTCAAGAAAGGTTAAAACACAACTGAAACACACACAGAAAAGGTTCGTGCAGTGTGTGGAGAAGGTGCCATGAATGTGTCAAAAGTGGTTTATGAAGTTCCATGCTGGAGATTTCTCACTGGACAATGCTCCATGGTCAGGCAGACCAGCTGAAGCTGAGAGTGATCAAATGGAGACATTAACTGAGAACAGTCTATGTTATAATACATGGGAGATGACCAACACTCTCAAAATATCCAAATCAGTAAAGTTATTGGTGCAAATTAAAAAATGTGGTTTTTTATAAAGATTTTATTTATTTATTTTTAGTGAGAGAGAGGAAGGGAAGGAAAGAGGGAGAGAAACATCAATGTGCGGTTGCCTCTCACACACCTCCCACAGGGGACCTGGCCCACAACCCGGGCATTTGCCCGGACTGTGAATCCAACCAGCGACCCTTTGGTTCACAAGCCAGTGCTCCACCCACTGGGCCACACAAACCAAGCTGAAAAATGTCTCTTATTTTATGGAAAACATTAAACGGGCTTTTTAGCCAACCCAATAAATTCTTTTAGACAGTTCAAGGAGGGGTTTGTTCTTGATTTTTAATCTGCTGGGTCTTGACTGCCTTTGCTCAAAATAGTCCACATGCCAAAGTGGCACATTTTGGGAAGGTTCTTTCTGAACCATTTCAGGACTTAATATTGGACTTTCATGAATGTGCTCAACACAACTTCGGGTGCCCTGCTTCTAAAGTGCATTTTCATAACAAGTTCCTGGGTGATAACACTGTTGGTCCAAATGCCTAACTTTGAGAACCACTGTTGTATAGCTTTTATTTGCAAGACTCCTCTTTGGATGTTTGATAAAATCCTGACAGACCTCTCCCTGGGTCCACTGAGACAGAACCTCTGGGCTTGGTCTGGTCAAAGACAAATAAATCTAGACTCTAGTTAAAGCAGTAAGAATAGATTTTTACTCAGTAATACCTGTTGCAGTAGGAGGAGGGCCCAGCGTAAAGAAGTCAACTTTGTCAAAGCAAAAGGTAAGAGATGTCTTAAAGTTGGATATGCTAAAAAAAAGACAGAAAACTGTATAAGAAAAACAATAAAAATAAAATAAAAATAAAAATAAAGAAAAGGCACTGAGAGGTGTGAAGGGTCCATGTGACCAGGCCCTCCAGGTTTGTTAATTGGCACTTACCCTGAGGAGGAGTACACTTCTGATATTTTTAAAACGGGAGGCAGTGGTGCGGGTTAGAGCACTGCAGCCGCCAAAGTGAGCCCCCCCCACCCCCTGGCACAGGGAGCGGGAGGGAAAGTTAGATCCGTGAATGTTTGCATTTCAAAGAAAGATCCTTAAGATTCTTGAGAAGCCAATCCAGGTAGTAGAGATTTACATCTCAGAGGAGCAAAGAAAGCATAACTCTTCCAAGAGGTTCAGGGGCCTATCGCCAGACCAGGTTTTGGCTGGAACAAACAAGAAACTCTTCTGGCAATCTTGAGCTTTCTCAGGTAGGAATTTAAGGAGGCTGGTGGTGTCCTAGCAATGCAGACTTGAGCTGTTAGAAACCATGCTAGTGTTTTTTCAAGTCTCCTAGTGTGTGGGTGTGGAAGATGGGGTAAGGAGGCAGGGGATGGATGAAATTATTTATGCTGACAGTCTGTGGTTTTTACAGGCTAAGGTTGAGGCCTAGTTGAAAAGAGGAATTTGACTAGAGTTTGGTCAAGGAAAGAGGGCTCTTGTCAGTCTGGGCATCTGTGTGTTGATATTTGTCCATAGATAATTCTAGTGATCAGTTGAAAACCAACTCCTATGGTAAGGAGCTTTACAATACCAGAGGAGAGGCAAAGTTTGCTTAAATGTGTTTGTTTTATAGGTTGTTCCTAACACTTACACAACTGCAGAAGCAATCGGCAAACAGGAAAGATTTTTGCACTACTCTGCGGTGTAGGCATGTAGCATTTCAGAGCAGCTGCACTTACCTTATTTTATAAAGTAATATTTCATTCAAGTCCCAAGACAAGGATGATAAGGCATCGAGAGGCAGCTACAACAAATATCCCAGCCTTTGTTTCCCCCTCAGTATTTAAAAATACATGTTCAGGGACCTCTGACTGTTGACTGTGAGAGATTCCTGTCCAGAGCCACCCCTATACAGACCAGGGAAAATCATATCAGATGGTATCTCCTGGCTGCAGCATTTTTGTTCAGGGGAAATCACATAAGAATAAATACTAAATGCAGCCTTAAAATGGGATAAGACTTTTTAAAATGTAGCCTAAGGGGGCAATTTTCTTAATGATTGTATGAGTGAAGTGGTTATTGGATCTGCTATGGACTGAATTGTTTCCCCCTCAAATTCATATTTGAAGCCCTAACTCCAAGTGTGACTATTGGGTGATTAAATCTGCGAGCCAAGAAGAGGGTCTTCACCAGAAACCAAATTAGCCTGCATGTGATCTTGGGCTTCCAGCTTGCAGAGAGAACTGTGAGAAATAGATTTCTGTTGTTTAAGCCACCCAGTCTATGATATTTTGTTATGTTAGCCTAAGTAGAGTATGTCAGAATCATTCATTCATTCATTCATTCATTCATTCATTCATGTTACACGGATCCCTCTTTTAGGCACTGGCTATATAGCAATATCAAAATAAAGTCCTGAACTTTTAGGAGCTTATCTTCTAGAACTGAGGAACAAGCCTTCCAAAATCAAAACAAATAGTGTAGCCCTGGCTGGTGTGGCTCAGTGGACTTAGTGCCAGCCTGTGAATCAAAGGGTCACCAGTTCAATTCCCAGTCTAGAGCACATGCCTGGGTTGCAGGCCAGGCTTCCAGTAGGGGGCACGTGAGAGGCAATCACACACTGATGTTTCTCTCCCTTTCTTTCTCCCTCCCTTCCCCTCTCTAAAAATAAATAAAATTTAAAAAAAGAAATAAAACAAATACTGTAAATAAAAACAAATAGTGTGAGAAATAGAAACCAGTGCTATTGGGAAAAAGCAGAGTGAGAGAGGAGTGGGGAGAGGCCATTTTATGTGGTGTGGTCAGGGGAGGCCTTGCTTATTAGACGACTCTTGAGCAGAGACCTGAATGAAGAGGATCATAGGAATGGAAAAATGCAAAGACCTGAAGCAGAGATGCTTCACAAGTTCAGGAAATAGCAGTAAGGCCACAATGGCTGGAGTTGAGCAAGCCAAGCAGAGAGTGGTTAAGTGACTGTGGAGGTCAGTGCATTGCATACAGTCTTGTGGGTCTGCATTAGGACTCTGGCTCCTACTCTGAGTAAAAAGGGCAGACACCCAAGGGTGTTGAATGCAGCTGTGACATGATTGACTCCCATTTGAGAAGAAACCCATTACTGGTGGGTAAATGGTGGTGGGATGGGGGAAAGGCCAGAGGCAAGGAGACTTGATTGAAAGTGAATAGGTTCTTATCAAGAGTTTTTTTAATTTGGACTTAGCTTTTGAAGCAGCTAATGAATACACCTCTTTGGGAGCCTCCAATGATAATTTCTATGTTCTTGGGTTATTTATTCACAGATTAAATTAAAAAATGTATTACAGTTTTATTTACATCCAGCAGCTAGGATTTCCCTTTTGACTTTACATTCTATGTTTTTTTCTAAGATTCTCTTTGGTTCTTTAACAAACTTCACCAAAGCTTGCTCAGTGACCTTTCTCTCCGTACCCTGATAGAACGCCAATTTTCCTAATATCTCAGGGCTATTGGCACTGTCTTCCTCCTGCCTGCTGGAACAGTACTTCTCACACTTTCAGGTGCACATAAACCCCATGCGGGATTTGGCTAAAGTGCTGATTCTGATTTGTGATGTCTCGGGTAGGGCACGAGGATTCCACATTTCTAGATAGCTCCCACTGCTACTGGTTCTTGAAAAATATTTTGAATAGCAAGGTATTAGAGCATTCAAAGAATCCTACACACTCTAAATATTCTTTTTGTGAAGAAAAAATCAGATAATTTTGGGCAATGAGAAATGTATTCATTGGTGCATTTCTATTGAGTGAGAATGTTGGGTCCCAAGAAGCAAATTGAATTATTTTATTCTTTTTCCAGGCAATGAAAAAATACGTAAATACTATTTGCTTGAAAAGGGAATAATTTTTATTTTAATTTATTTTTGTTATAGGCAATACATGCACAGGACTCAAAATGTGAGAGATATGAAATCGTCACCATCGATATGTATCAACTGTTACCCGTGAACACCAGTAGACATAGTCTAAGCAAATTTAAGTAAATACAGTGCATAAGCTTTCTCCCATTTATGCACAAAAGATAGTATATTATGCCTACTATTGAAAGTTTGCTATTTTTACACCTAATGCGTCTGAGATCATATCAGTATGTTAAAGGATCCTCATTCTTTGTGTGCCATTACATGGATGTGCCATAGTTGAACTAGCCCCACATTAATGTAATTGGAACTGACAACTCTTAAAAACTGCAAATGAAACCAAATCACAGTCCTGTTTTCCAGCCACTGGGGGGAAAACATTTACACACAAGATAAAGAGTAAATAGTTATTATTGCTGTAATAAAAACCAAATTTTCATTCTGAAATTTTTAAAAAATCAAGACTTTATATATCAGTGATGATATTTTAAATATTGTTTTTAAAGGAAACAATGTTTACATCTTCTAATATGTAAGGGATTCCCTTGGGGTTATGAATTGTATTATGAAATTGCAGACTCTTTCAGGTTGAAACAGTAGTAAATCATCAAAAAAAACTTTGAAATTGTGTAAGTGTTCATGGATAGCTTGGAATCTTGTATAATAACCCAGAAAATTCCATTCACAGTCAATCTGGATGATTTAGCCTCTCTACTCACCAGACCCTTCTTCCCCCAATACTGCTTGATATGGCAAACCTGTGTTCCTCTCAATTACCTAAAAATCTCCACAATTAGTCACCTTTACCTTACATCCAGTGGATTCTGATTTACTAGTCACATAGAAGTAAAATTAACAGTTGGTGTTGTTAAAAGTAGAAGGTTTTTTAAAAAGCATCATAGAGTAAAATTGACTTTTTCCTATGAGCAGATCTATGAATTTGAACACACATATGTATAAATTCATGTAACCACCACCATAACCAGGAATACAAAACGTTTCTACCACTCCCCCTCCGGAAAAACCTCCTTTGTGCTATCTCTTTACAGACACCTCCTACTTGCACATGCAACAGCTGATGACAACTGCTTTTTGTCCCCATAATTTTCCCTTTTAGAGAATGCCACCGAATGGATCATACAGAATGAAACCTTTGAGACTGCCTTCTTTTGCTTAGCATAATGTCTTGGATGAGATTAATCCAAGTTGTTGCATTTATCAATAATTTGTTTTTGGGGTTTGCTGAATATTATTCCAGTGTATAGGTGTACCATTGTTTGTTTATTCACTTACTCAGAGGAAGACATGCAAGTTTTTCCCAGTTTCTACTGAGTCTGAATAGAATTTCCATAAATACATGTGAATGTGGGTTTTGAAAATTTTAAGAATATGTATTCTAAATACAAGCTATTTATCAGATATGTGATTTTCAAATATTTTCTCTCATTTTGTAGTTTGTCTTTTTACTCTCTTAACAAGTGTCTTTCACTGAGCAAGAGTTTTAAATTTTGTATAGTCCAATTTATCAATATTTTTCTTCAATAAATCATGCTCTCAGTGTCATGACCAAGAACTTCCATATAATCGCAGGTCATGAAGATTTCATTCTATGCTTATTTCTGAAAGCTTTTTGTAGCTTTACACTTTACATTTAGATCTATGACCTATTTTGAGTTCATTTTATATGAAGTATGACCTTTAGGTTGAGACTGAGAGTTTTAAATTTTAACTTATGAATGTCTAATTGCTTCAACACTATTTCCTGAAATGACTATCCTTTTTTCCCCTAAATTGCTTTCAAATCTTTGTCAAAAATCAATTAGCTACATTTCTATGGGTTTATATCTGGACTTTTATTCTGTTCTGTGATCAGTTTGATTATCCCTTAGCCAATACCACAGTGTTTTGATGACCACAACTTCATATTAAGGCTAATATTGAGTATTGTGATTAATCCAGTTTTATTCTTTTTAAATAACACCTGTTATGACTAGTCTAGCTACATTGCCTTTCCACATAAATTTTAGAATCATCTTCTCTATAACTGCAGTATTTGAATTGCTTTAAACCTGTAAGATTATTTGACATTTTTACATTGTCTTCCAAACTATGAACATATGTCTCTCCATTTATTTAGGCCTTCTTTGAGTTCTTTCATTAGTATTTTGTTGTCATCAGCATAGGATTCTACATATGTTTTGTTAGATGTATAGTTAAGCATTTTATTTTGGGACTCTATTGTAAGCGGGATTTTAAAATTTTTGGTTTCTGATTATACATTCATAATTTATAAAAATGCAAAAAAAAAATCTTATGTATTGACTTTGTAACCTTTGTGACCTTGCTAAACCCAATTGTAAGTTCTAGGAGTTTAGAGATTTTTTTGCTGTTGTTGTAGTTGTTGTTGTTGCTAAGATTCCTCGGGATTTTCTATATAGACAATTACGCCGACTGCCTTTAAGGATAGTTTCTTTCTTCCATTCCAAGCTGTGTGCCTTTTCTTTCCCTTGCTTCATTGTACCGGCCAGGGCCTCCAGAGTGATATTGAATTTGAGTAGTGAAAAGGGACATCTTTACCTTGTTTCTCATCTTAGCATTCAGGCCTCCACCACTGAATTTTTTCACAGTTGAGTACGATGTTAGCTTTAGACAGTTCTTTTGAAGATGCCCTTAAATCAGATTGAGGGTGTTTGCTGAGAGTTTTTATCTTGAATAAACATTGAATATTGTCAAATGCATTTTCCTCATCAAGTGATGTGATCATGAGCTTTAATTTTTTAGACCATCAGTGTTGTAATTTACATTAGTTGATTTTCTAATATTGAGCCAGCCTGCTTCCCAGTATGACACCCCCATTTGTTGTGGTATATTGTTCTTTTATATATTGCTGAATTTTATTTGATAATATTTTGTTGAGGATTCTTATATCTATGTTCATAGACAATATTGGTCTGTAGCCCTCTTTTTCATATTACCTGTATATAGTTTTGGTTTCAAGGTTATGGTGGTCTCATAAGTTGACAAGTGTTCTATTTTCTGGAAGAGATGGAATTGGTGTTTTTGTTTTTGTTGTTTTCTTTAAAAGTTTGCTAAAATTCACAAGTAAAACCATTTGGGCCTAATATTGTGTATGGAGGTTTCAAACCACAATTCAATTTCTTTAGAAGGCAGGCTTTTAACAAAAATTCCTATTTTTAATTTTTTTTGAAAACCCTGACTGCCAGAAAATTAATGCCATACAGTGATTAATATTTAACACTCAATTTAGTGTACTAGTTGTTGAAAATAGTTTAAAATAATTATCATGCAATATTGGTAAACACTCATTTTCAAAGGGATAGATAGACATATATAACTAAGAAAGACAGGCTAGAACAATAGTTAAAAGCATTCATGAACTTTGGCAAGTGATGATTTATCTTTGGTTCTGTAACCTTGGGCAATTAACTTCCCTAACCTTTTTTTCCTCGTTGTAAAAGAGGAATAATAACATATACACGCTGAGTTGTTGTGAGCATTGAATGAATTAATACTTGTGAAGGGTATCATATAGAGTAAGTACCTAATATGTAGTAGATATCATTAGTGTAACTATATAGGAAAAAATGATGACAATGTGAATAGTACCATGGACTCAAACTAAGTACTTCGTACCACCCTAGAAAATTATATAACATAAAAATTTTGAGGAAATTTAAATGCTTAGGCTTTCATTGCTTTATTGTTTTGTAAAATATTAGTACTTACATTAAAATCCATGAAAAGTCTATTACCTCCAACTTCTGGCTCTAGATTTGTATTTTTTTCGGCAACAACATTCTAATTTTTTGGATCTTCACTTCAGTTATCAGATATCACAATATAGTCCCTTATTGGATAAAAACTTGCTCTCTCCTCTTATGTTTTCTTTCTAAATGAAATTCTTTAATCTGTCATGTTCCCACTCTGTCTGCCCTATTCTGTGTATTGATACTTTTCCTAACAATAGACAGGACCTCTGAGTTTGAAGACATATTTTATCCATTTATTTCCCTTAATAAACAAGACAAAGAAAGCAGACTTGATAAAAGAAGAATATAAAATTAGCTTACAAGAAAAGCAAGTAAGCAGACTTGACTTACTTTTGGGATGACCTTTCTTATATTAGTCATGTCACTATTGTGGTCTCAGCAAAACTGATGTTTCTCTGTTTAAGCAATGTTTCCCATCTTTTCCTAAGTTGCCTGCTTTGTCTTTTCTGATAACCCTGGTCTTCAAAAATCTGCAATCTGTTTAAACACTATCATGGATATATAATGAGCTGTAAGGTACATGATGCTATAAAAGCATGGAGAAGGGAGGGATTGTTGCTGTTGGAGGTAGAAGAAGAAAACTTAGGAGGGGATGAATTTCAAGGAGGTTTTGAAGTTTGGGAGGCCTTTGGGGAGAGCAAACAAAAGAAAGCTGGCAGTGAGTTCTCTGGATTGCTGAAAGATAAAGGCAATCCTGGTACAGAAAAGCTTGTATGGGTATGTGGAGAAAAGAGAGGAAGAGGAATGAGCTGGAACTTGAGTACCTACTGGGGTATTTCAAAGGAGGAGGCACTGGGCAGGGGAGGAAGTTGCAAGAAAAGACTATTCAGAGACAGTATAGCTTGGTTGTTTAGAGTACGGGCTCTGGAGCCAGACTTTCCGAATTGTCATCCTGATTCCGCCATTAATTGTATAACTTGGTCAAGTTATCTAAATTCTGTTTCTTCATCTATACATAAAGGAAAATAATGGAAACCTCTTCATTTGCGAGACTGAGCCTGACTCATAATAAGCTCTATATAAATACTAATAATTATTACCATTATTTTTGAGAAATTAGTTTGAAAGTCAGGGAAGGGTCAGATTATGGAATATTTTGAAAGCTAATAGAACTGAGACATAATGTGAAAGACTACTGGAATAATCAGTTTTTTTCTTTGTCATGTGAACATGGTATTATTTTTTAATATTGACTTGTAATATCAATCTGATCTACCCAGCGTTCATTACAATTTTATTCAGATTTTATATAATTTTCATGTTACACTGAACTAAAATCTATATTTCAAAGGGTGATGATAAAACACTTGAACCAGGATGCTAAAATCCAGGTTGAAGTCTTGTATTATTTGATATTAAAATCAAAGTGATAATATTACCCAAAGAGAAAAGTCAAGGCAACTAATATATAGCAAAGTTACAGATGAAAGGGGAAATGATTAGGGGTAATTGATAATAAAGTTAGATGGCAGGCCAAAAAGTAAAAGTGGACGCAGGAAAGCAATCGTGTATAAGAAAAATGTACTTTTAAATTTAGAGGATGACAGGTATTTCAAAAATATAGAATTTGGATGTTTCTAGAACAGCAATGAATCAAATGCAAGTGAATACTGAGACTGAGTTTCTTGTTTCAATAGGTTGGATAGGCACCCAGCAACAATTATAATATGGAAACACATAGCAGGGTGTCCAACCTGTGGTCCCAGGCCTCCTGCAGCCCAGGATGGCTGTGAATGCGGCCCAACACAAAATCATAAATTTACTTAAAACATTGTTAAGATTTTTTTTTGTGATTATGTGTTGCATGTATTTAATGTGTGGCCCAAGACAACTTCTTCTTCCAGTGTGGCTCAGAGTTGTCAAAAGGCTGGATAACCCTGAGGGAAATATACTCAAAATTTTGTTTAAAAATTACCTGATTCTGGTACCCACAAACCCTTCCCCTTCACTTGTGAATAAAAGACTAAAAATATTACCTTTCCTTTTATCTTCCAAGGACATCAGCTTTATTTTATTTTATAGCTCTAAAAAATATTTTATTTATTTTTAGATAGAGGGGAAGGGAGAGAGAAAGAGAGGGAGAGAAACATCAATGTCCAAGAGAAATATTGATCAGCTGCCTCCCGTACATGCCCTGACTGTGGACACCCCAACTGGGGACTGAACCCACAATGCAGGCATGTGCTGTGACTGGGAATTGAACTGATGATCTTTCACTCCACAGAAGGACACCCAACATACTGAACCACACTAGTCAGGGCAACATCAGCTGTATTTTAGTCTTACCTTATCTTTTGCTCCAGGCGAGCCAGAGTTAGGTAATATCCTGAGTTTCAGACTGGGTGAGAGTGACCCCCCCCCCAATCTGCACACACCCCTGCCCACCCCATCACAACCACCTTTTGGGTGAAGTCTTAGGCTCAGCCAAGGAGGAGGATGAATTCTCCTCTAGGAGAAAGGGGGATGGAGGCCATTCCTTCTGAGAGGGTTAGGTCATATCTCAGAAGACTTGACTCTTCTAAAACCAAAAACTGCACTCTTACCCTCAGATTTGTTCCTATCCCATACACAGGCTAGCCCATCTCCACAAACAGCATTTCTACTCATTTACTGGCTCTGGTAGGAAGCATGGCATTTATTCGAGACCTCTTCCTTTCTTCTAGTTTCACTTCAATTCATTACTAACTCGGTCAGTTCTGCCACCACAATATACCTAAAAACTGTCCACATTACTCCATCTCCTCTGCCATCACTTAGATGCCAGTGGTCTATCTAACATTTAGGCAAATTGGAAAAAGGAGCTCCTTCACCTGGACAGATGCTGGGGCTGGACTTCAGCCCCATTTGCCATCTTAGTGCTGAGCATGATCTCCAAAACCTTGCATGGTAGTCCTGGACTCCAGCCCAAACCATGCTGCACTGTTGTGATCACCTCCTCCCTGTTCTGTCCACATCCACTCTTATCTGCACGCAACAGTGAGACTACTCGTAAATCACCAATGTGATCACTTCATTCCTGACTTAGTCCTTCCATAGATTTCTATTGCTACTGGGATAAAACCCCAAACTCCTTAATATGGCCTGCAAGGTTCTGTATGACCTGCTTTCCAGTTCCCTCTGTATCCTTACTGGCACCATATCCCCCATAACTTTTGCCACACTGCCTTGTTTTGAGTCCTGAAACTTGCAGCTTTCCCCCCTCAACCCAAGAGGCTGCCTGCAAAGTTCTTCCTTGAATTTGGCTAACTTCTATTCTTCCTTCAGGTCCCAATTCAAATGTTACTTTCTAAGGAAAGTAACATTTGAATCCAAATTGAATCCAAACTTTAAAGTAGATCTCCTCATAGCTCTGTTCTTTTCTTAAATCATACTCAACACATTTACATTAAAATTATACATCCACTCACTAGTGATTTACTTGTTTAATATTCTTTTCCCTACTACAGCTGTAAACTCTACAAGGGTGAGGATTATGCCTGACTTAGTCCAGTGTCTTTCATTCATCCAAGTTCCTATATGAATTTATACCAAAGGCTTTCTTGATGCTAGTGACGACTGTACTAGATTCTAGAAGTGAATATACAAATGAGATCCTTGGTCTTATGAAGGAAACACATAACCAACCAATAAACAAATACCCAGACAAGATGATCACAGATTGTGATACGTGCTCTGCAGTAGATTCTAGGATTTTTAAGCGCAGAAATCTCTTTATTCATTAACAAATATCAAGCATATATATACACATGGGCTAAGTCTGGATGGCTATGCTATACTTAACTGCAAGGGAGACCGGCAAACACAATGTATCTGTGTACTGACAAGAAGACTAAATAGATTTGGTGATCAGTTAGCACCTTCAAGAGCACCTACTACAATATTGGCATAATGAAGAAACAAAGATAAATTAGAAAAGGAGCTTTTCTCAGAAACTTCATAATTTATGTGTGTACATAGAAATCAGTATCATGTCTGTTGTAGTATACTGCATGAGTAACTTCTGGTAATCTAGAAATAGACTCTACAATGATGATTAATTTATTTCTCAGGACAAGAGAAGTTTAAAATATTGTCCACTTTAATTCAGGGTCAGCTTCAAAGTTTCTTCTTCTTCTTCTTTTTTTTTTCCTTTCCCAATCTTGTGGCTTCACAGCTTCTTTAATCTTGAGTTTGAATGGTTACATTAGCACAAGTCCATAGTCAGAGCAGTCGAATGGAACAGTGAGGCATTTTCTTACAATTTGGGACCCAGTATTGATAGAGCCACACTGTAGCTTTGAACTTAAAGACGTACACCTAGATTAATAAGTAAATTCTTTGCATCTATTTAATGGTATTCTCTATAATTTTCTGTTCTGAATAAAACAGAAATTAGAATTATTATTTGGTACCAAAAGCAGACACACGGTCACGTGTGTGTTTATAGTAATCAGTCTGCATTTACAGATTTTCCATTCTGAAACTAGTTTTAATATCCTGGCCCAAATCTTAGTATTAAAGGCACAGTGACACAGAGCTCTAAGGGAGCTCATGAATCAGCATACACCTGTTCGCCTAACTTTAGATTCAATTCGGAATGGATCTGAAATCTAGAGTGTACCTATTTATCCCACAAGGATGAAAAAGTGAAACGTTGCTGAATCCTTGTCAAACTAGTGATAGTTTACTCGTCCCAAGAGAGAATCCTTCCTGACACAGCTGGAGGGCACAGTCCTGGATTAGCAGTTGCCTGTACCTGGTAATAAAATTTAGCGCGTGGCAGGTGTTGATAGTGCGGCTGAGAATGGGCCTGGGGGGGTCCGCGACCGCTGGAGCAGAAGGGGCTGCGCTCCCACCAAAAGGATCTCCAGAAAATCGGAGAAGTGGGTGTAGCGCAGCTCAGAACCTTGTTCACGACTGCGAGCACGGGTACCTGGGGCGACCTCAGTTCCACTGCAAGGGACCCACAGCTCCCAGCGCGCTACCGCAGGACGTCCTCCCCATGCCACACCCCACCCTGCCCTGCGGGAGAACGCGGGAGGCGGCGAGGCCCCGCCGAGCCACCGTAGCATTGCGCTGCGGCTGAGGCGCTCCTCCCGCGCTGCCCTCCGCCCCCTGCCTCCTGGCGCCGCAGCCGCTCCGGGCCGGCAGAGCCTGCCACCGCGCCGTGGCTTCCTCCTCTGCAGCCGTTCGGCCTCTGCGTGACGCGTCGTTTCCTTCCAACATGGCGGCCATGGCAGGTCGGCGGTGATGGAGGCCAGTCCGCGGCCGCGGAGGGTGATCATCCCCACAGCCAGGGCATCCGTGCTCTTGGCAGGCCTCTGAGCCACCGCCGTCTCGCTTCTCGACCCCCAGCAGACGGCCGCCCGGGCTGGGCTCCTTCGCTGCCTCCTGGCTGGAGGCGCCAGTGAGGGGGGTGGCCGGGAAGTGACACCCGGGCTGGGAGAAGCAGAGGTCCTGCGGCGCGGCCCTCCAGGGGCGACCTGCGGGGTGGCGAAGACCTCCGCGCCGGCCCGCACCGTGGCTGGTCCTGCCCACCCCTTCCTGCCCCAGCCGCTGCCCTCCACGCCTCCTCTCCCCTACCTCCACCCCCTCTCCTTTCTCTTCTCTTCTTCCCCCTCCTCCTCCCGTCTAGCCGCTGGGAGCCGCAGGTCTGACGAGCCGCAGCCTCCTTCTCTACGTCCATGTATGAAGGGAAGAAGACGAAGAACATGTTCCTGACTCGGGCCCTGGAGAAGATTTTGGCCGACAAGGAAGTGAAGAAGGCGCATCACTCCCAGCTGCGTAAAGCGTGCGAGGTGGCACTAGGTGAGCCGGGAGGAGGCCTGGGGTGGGGGTGGGGGCGGGCGGCCTGGAGATGGGGTCGCCCGGGGGGCTTCCTCTAGACGCAGCTTCTGATCTCCGGCAGCCCTGGCGGAGCTCTTGGCTGTGTGTCTGGAGTTGACAGGAACTCGGCTGCCTGTGGGGCAGGGGCAAGGTGGAGGAGGAAGGGCAGTGTGCTGGGCTCAGGAAAGGCAGCAGGGCTTGGCACCGACTTGAGATTTTGTGGGTGGACTGTGCAGTGCGGCCAGGAGAGCACCCTTTGTGATAAAGCAGAAACGAGCTGTTGTTTAGTAGCTTGGAAATTCAGGTGGAGTCGATTTGTCAAGACTGGGCGTGGGAAGGGTCCTGTATCCTGAATTTCAGTAACTTTGTCGTTTAGCGTGGTACTTTGGGAAGATAGTGAAGTTGTTCCCTTGTTGACAGTCTTGAGAAGGGGCTTGCAAGGAGTGCAGCCTGTTCTGACATTTCTCCGCCTCCGCCGCAGGGAGAACCGAGTCATGTTGGATATGACTGGGTTGACTTGGAAGAACAAGACCAGAGGTTAAGGGGTGGGGGGTGGTGATATAAGAGCGTGGAAGGAAAGGAAGCTGGCTCTAATGACAAGGACGGGGGAAGGTTTGAAATAGGGACAACGAAAAAGACAATGACACCCACTGGCCACATGTCTGGACACTGGCAGCTGCTCTCCAGCTTGAATTGTAATTTATAGTTCAGACGGGCGAGCTCCGGGGTAATGAAGCCCACAGCAGGGTAAATCCAAACAATACTTAGAGCGAGGGCAGGCAGATGAGGAATTGTTACAGAGGGGACACTAATAAATGTGTTGCATCCATCAAAGGTGAAAAGGACAGACCAGGACATTTAACACAGATAATTTACTAATGTTTATGCTTTATTTTATAGCACTGCAAATAGACTAGATCAAATTGATGAGAAAATTAAGCTTGTTAAATGGGCTTTGGGGAAAAAAGTGCCCTAAAGGAGAAGAAATCCCGAATAACTTAAATGTGTGCTAAAATAGAGTCAAGACATTTTAAAAGCAACTTTGCCTTTTACTTATTAAATAAATAGGAGATGACTTTTTAACTTGCTATAATAAGCCTTGATCCCTCCCCCCCTTCTTTTTTGGATCCATTAAAGTGGTGCTATAGAAAACATTACTAAAGAAATTTCATTTAAAAAATTTTAAATCTAGTATAGCGGGCTTATGTTTAGTTTTTCTGCCCCTCATGAGTCAGAAGTTCACCTTTTGTTATTCTTGCAGCTAAGGAAAAACTGAGGTGTATGAGAAGACGTTTTACTGTGGTAAAAATTGAATTTATATCTGGATCTCAAAAACAGTAATTATTAAATTGGGATGTGATGAGTAAAGGAGTGATTTTGAGAATTTTTAAAAGAATTGTTATGTGTGGGTTTGTGAATAACTTGCAGGTTAAAGCACTTGAGATTCAAAATAAAGTTTTATTTTTTGAGATCTGATTTTCCATGTTAAAGCACATTTTAATATACTAAATTATAAATATTGCATTGAAGAAATGGAGTGTGTGTTGTCTGTGTGTGTGTGTGTGTGTGTGTGTGTGTGTGTGTGTATTTTCTCTACAAAATGTTAATAAGGAAGTGGGTTTTAATGGAGAGATCGTTAGAAGTAGAATCTGGGACCCTGGGTTTATCCCGGTGATGTTGCATTGTAGAATAGTCAAGTTCCTGGGCCTTAACTTCCTTCTCTGTAAAATTAGGATATTGAACTTAATGATTATAAGGTTATACATCCCCTCTAATGCACCATGAATGTGGGTGTACTGTTCTGTTAACTTGTGCAGTGAGAATTCTTGCCATTCTTGATTGGTGTCTCTAGAGGGCTTATAGTTTTGGTCTGTGCCATTTCTAGATGTAGGAACTACTTGATAGTGTGTATACCAGCTGTACCAGGATTGTCTATTTCAGATTGGCCAGTTTTTACTTTTGTACCCCTCCTATATAGTTGGCAGAAGCTTATAATGAGGAATCTGACTACCCAAGCAGAGGCTAAGCATCAGAGTACTTTTTGTACTCAAGATGATTAAGGCTTTTTCTCACATTTCATGTTTCATTTAGCCTCTACAGAATCATTGAGCAACCTCACAAGAGTTAATCCCCAGTGAACTTGATTTCTTCCCTTCTAGTCATCCATATCTACATTATCAACCAAACATAAATTGATAGGGATACCCCATTTCATCTTTGCAGAAAGCGTACTGTCTTGCATTAAGAAAGTATCCCCAAATATATTTTGTCCCTGGAAACTTATGGACCTCTCCCTTTCATTATTGAGACCTGGACCTGGCCTACTTTTGTGTCTTAATAATCTGTGTGGCCATCAGTCAGGATGGGAAAGTGAACTGGAATGGCCTGGTTTGGTCATTCCTGATCTCTATTTTGTAAGTGGGTAGGAGTTGGATGATGGAAGTATAGAGGTGAGTGTTACAACCCTTTGAATACACCTGCCTGCATTCATCTCCTCTCTCCCTTAAACATTTATTGAGTACCTGTTATGGAAACTAAAGGAAGGTGGCCAGTAAACAAAGAAGTATATAGAATGTCTAACTTTCAATCCTCTGTGTTTTAAAAATCATTTTATTGGCATGTGATTAGATTTCAGAGCACTGGTACTCAAAATTCAGTTATCTTTTAATACGAAGGCCAGTTATAAAAGGTTTTCTCTAAGTAATGCTCATGTTATAGTTCATCCCATATTCTTAAGAAAACTTTATTTTTTGTTACGGTATAGCTTTTAGGAAATTTTACCTACATTAAGGGAGATTTTTACTCATTAAAACAAAATTTATTCTCAAATCACTAAATAAAGGAACTTTTATTTTCAAAAAGAAAAATAATGAAAGCTTTAAAGGGTATGCAGATTATTTAAAACTTTTATCAAATTATCTTACATTTCAGACTTTAAGGAATGGTTAAAAAAGAAAAAAGAAAGGAAAGAACAGAACACTCACACCTGCATTGTTGCGATCAGGATGAAGCCCACAGGCCCAAGAACAGCTCCAGGTTGCCCTCTCTTGGTACCTGCCCACTACAGCTCTGCGGTGATCACCGACCGAACTCAGTGTCAAGGCCTTCTAGGCTGCCCTAGCTTAGCCTGATCCATTCCTACTTTCTAGAATCCTGAATTAAAAATAGTCTGGCCATCTGCTGGCAGCTGAGACAACAGCTGAGCTATTTTTAGTTTCAAAGAATTTAGGATTGTTGTGGGATCTGCTTGAAGGTAGTATTGTTTGTCTCATGGGGAGGGTGCTATTGAGCCATGTTCCAAACACCTCTAGGTTTTAGGTGTTTCTTTGAAGTTAGGGGTATGACTAGTTCAACTGCTGATTCTAACAATAGATACCTATGAAGTTGTTCTGCAAATGTTAGGATGAGCAAATTCATGGCTGGAAGCTGGTACTGATACAGAATAGGAGTGAAAAGGGTGACAAGAAGGTTTTAGCAGCTGGGAAGGAATGCTGGGGCAGCGGTAAGTGTGGATTCCCTGCAGAGATTCCAGACAATGATGGAGAAAAGAGGAATTACTAGGGAAGTGATTTTTTTCCCCTTCAGGGTGTTAATTTGTTCAGCATATTCTAAAGTGGCCCCACTGACTTAATTTTTTTATTTATGAGGATGTCACCTCTAATGATAGTCACCCCCAGAAGTATAAATATAATATTTAGGCTAAAAGTTTACAGGACTTGCTTCCTTCTGCCCTTCTAATCCCACCCTTATTTTATTAGTGGGGTAATAAAAAAGGGATAGATGGATGAAGGGGAAATTACTCAAGTACTTGTGGCCCCAGTCTTATGCTACTTTTGGTAATTTTATTAATTTTTGTCACTTCACCATTTATGAAAAAATAATGACTTACTCCCAAATAATACCCTGAAGACTGTGAACATTTTAATTATAATTTAAATCTATTAACAAGTCTGTCCTTAATGTCTAGTGTAAAAGGTGTTTTCAGTAAGCCAGACTTTCAGAATTTTTGAGATAGCTAGGAAACAAGAATGTAATGAAATGATTGAAAAGATTCTATTAAGTTTGAGTTGAAACAAATAAGTTTGGGTTACACTTTCCATTGTGGAGACACATTAACCTGCTCAGTTTTACTTAGTGAAGTCTTTCCTCAATTTATTTGACCCTTTTCAGCATCTGCTAATACTGTTAGCACCCCTAGGAAACATTATTCCTTGGAATTTACCATGGGACTCTTTTCAAGGGAACGAAAGGCAAAGCAGATAAAATAGCCCGAACTACTGATGGGAGGATTTCTCCAGAAGAGTTACTGTGTTTTGAGAAAGCAGTGTTGACACTGTGGGGAAGAGAAGAAAGTCAGAAATAAGAAGCAGTTGGAAAGAGGGGTATCAAGACCAGCTAGCTGTTTGCTTGCTAGCTCTTTCTTTTCTATCTCATCTATGGCAGGCAATTACTTGTCTCACCTGATGATGTTTAACGTCTAGAGAAACTTCTCTTAGTAATTGTTTTTTCAAAGGAGAATAAAAGTGTATTGTAAATGGGAAATAATTGGAAATATTTGTCATATTTACAAAACAGGAAGAGATGTTTGAAAAGGGGAAAATACATGAATAAATTATTGTTGCCATTCAAAATTAGGTATATTTTTCATTCAGATATTTGTTGAACTGAACAGTATGTGCCAGATATGGCTTCAGTACTGGGCATATAACAGTGAACCAAACATGCTTTCATGGAATTTACTTTCTAGTGGGTTGAGCTGACAGTAAAAAACAAACTAACATATTGGGTTGGCCAAAAAGTTCATTTAGTTTATTCCGTAAAATTAAAAACAAATGTTTCATTTTCACCAATAAGTTCATTAATTTGGATTATTTTGAGTATGATGGTTATCTCCCACTATTGGCTTCTAGTAGATAGAGGCCAGGGGTGCTGCTAAACATCTTCCAGTGCATGAGACAGCCCCACAGCAAATAATCACTTAGCCAAAATGTCAGTGGTCCAAGAAACTTCGCACACTATTGTGGAAACATTCAGTCAGTCACAGCACCTGCTCCATACACTGCACAAATCTTTTTTGTTTGTTTGTTTGCATTTCAGTTGCGTTTTTATCTTTCTTGAAATAATTAAGCATAATATGCCAAAAATGTATATTTTCTTTCATCTTCAATATTAAAATGGCTATATACAAATTCGCCAATTTTGATGAGTTTTTTCAAATGCATACTGATATGATAGCTGTCACAATATAATCTAACAAAATTGTTTCAAATGAAAAAGACAACTAAGCACTACTGGAACCATTGTATGGAAAAAACTAAAACAAACTTTTTGGTCAACCTCTGGTATATTGTCTGATTGTTAGTATCTGAAGAAAAAGTTAAGAATATTAAAAGGAACAGCAGAATGGGTATGTGCTTGGTACATTCAGGGATGAAAGGAAGCTTGTGTGGGGAGAGTGAAAAGAGGAGTGGGGGGGGGGAAGAGGGGACTTTGGATTTTATTTAATCTGTGATGGAAGCCACTAGAAAGTTTTTTATAGGGGGGAGCGGATTGACATTTTAAAGAGCTTATTTTGGTCAGAGATGGTAGTGATTTAGACCAGGCTGCTGGTAGTGGGAATGAGCATTGGTTGTATTTCGAATATATTTTAAAGAAGCCTACAGGATTTGCAGATGGGTTGGTCGTGTGGCACGATCTTGTAGCCAAAGCTATACAGGGTTCTTGGAGACAGTATTCACTGTGATGATGATGAACACCAGGAGAGAAATGGTTTGGGGGAAATAAGTTTATATAGTAAAATATTTTCATCTAACTCTTTATGTATATTTTAGAATTTTTTAATGATAGAGTTTCCTGATTGTGATATAATAGGATATCTTTTACTGAGAATGCACAAAACAATTTCAAATTTGAATTGGCAGATTTTTTTTTTTCAATTGAGGTTTTTTCCCTCATGAAACAAGCCTTTCACATGGTTTTAATTTTACAGTCCACAGCTGGCCTGGTCCCTTGCCAGGATAGGATCTTTACAGATGTAATTACTACGAATCTCAAGGTGAAGTCATTTTGGATTTAGGGTGGGTCCTAAATCCAAAGACTGGTATCCTTCAAAAAGAGGAAGGAACACGGACACACAAATGAAGAGGGCATGTGAAAATGGAGGCAGAGATTAAGGTTATTGTGTCATAAGCCGAGAAACTCCCAGAAGTCCTCAGAAGCTAGGAAGAGGCAAGGAAGGGTTCTTCTCTGGAGCCTTTAGAAATAGTACGGCCCCGCTGACACCTTGAATTCAGACTTTGGGCCTCCAGAACTAAGAGAGAGCGAATTTCAGTGGTTTTAAGCCTCCAAGTTTGTGGTAGCTTGTTAAGGCAGCTCTAGAAAACTAATAAAAGATCCTTTCATCCTAACTTTTCAGAACCGTTCAATCTATTTGAGCTTACATTTATAGCGTATACAATTTTATTGGGTTTTGCTTTATTGCACTTCACAAATACTGCATCTCTTACAACTCGTAAGGTTTGTGGTAACCTGTACAGGCAAGATAATGCTGCCAAAAAGATTATGACTTGCTGAAGGCCCAGATGAAGATTAGTGTTTTCTAGCAATCAGTATTTTTTAATTAAGGTATATGCATTTTGGACATAATGCTATTGATCACTTAATAGACTATAGTACAGTGTAAACATAAATTTTATATGCACTGGGAAACCAAAAAATTCATGTGACTCTCTTTACTGAGATATACTCACTTTACATCGTGGTGGTCAGGAACAAACTGGAAACTTCTACAAGATATGCTCGTTTATGTTTAAACAATCAAATGCTGTCTTTGGCTTGTCTCTGTTTAAAAATTCTCAAAAGCAGTTATTCTGAGGCTTTAGTATTCATGAGTCTTTTTAAAAACTTCTTTAAAGAGTCCTGAGTCCAAATATTCAAAAGTTTTGTGTTCTACTTTAGATATTTTCTTTTGCTTAGATTTAGACTTGATAAAACTACATTATTCTATATAGCCTATGTTATCTCATTCAGGAAGGTTGTGAAAAACAGCCTTTAAAATAATACTTCTGGCGGTATCTTAGGAAAACTTCATGTGGGCCCTGACTGGCATGGCTTACTTCGTTGGGCATTGTCTGCAAAGCAACAGGTAGCAAATCTGATTCCATTCAGGGCACATGCCTAGGATGCAGATTAGGTCCTCAGTCCAGGCTCGTACCAGAGGCAGCTAGCTAATCAATGTTTTCTCTCACATTGATAATTCTCTCCCTCTCTTTCTCCCACCCCCCCATAAAAAATAAAAGCCAGAAAATCAAATTATAGATATAAGTTTGAGACATTGTATGGAGATATTAATGAACAGATATAAGAATATGGAGTTTAGAAGAGAGTTCTAACCTAGAAATATAATTTAGGAATCATTAGCACAGAGAGAGAGAAAAGCATTGATTTGGTGTTCCCCTTATTTATGCATTAATTAATTTTTTCGTATGTGCCCTGACAGGGATCAAACCCACAACTGTGGCGTATCATGATGATGCTCTACCCAAATGAGCTACCTGGCCAGGGCCTGTTTACTTTTAATGATACATAAATCCAGTAAACTTGGCAGTTTATTTTTTTTTTTAATAGACAAATCCTTTTTTCAGACCATTTCAAAAGGAAAACTGGGGGAAAGAAATCACCTACAACATTATTAAGTGGAGATAACCATTGTTAATTTTATAAAACAACACCTTTACTGAGATATATGTGCTATAAAATCTGCCCATTTTACATGTAATTATTTTTTACTAAATTCATTGAGTTATACAACCATCACCATAATCCAGTTTTAGAACATTTCCATCATCCTAGTAAGTCCCCCACTGCCCATTTTACAGTAAATTCCTGTTGCCCATTTATAGTTACTAGGCATCCAGTAATCTACTTTCTGTGTCTACATTTTATTTGCCTTGTTTCTGGACTTTTCATGTGTGCATAGTCATATGTTGCCTTTTGTGTCTGGCTTCTTTCACTTAGCATGTTTTTTAAGGTTTGTGTGTCAGCATTTCATTTTTTATTGCTAAGTAGTATTCCATAGGGTGGAGGTACCACATTTTGCTTATTTATTCCCAGGTGATGGACCTTTGGGCTGAATGAATAATGCTGCTATGAATATTTGTGTGTAAGTCTTTATGTAGACCTAAATTTTTATCCCTTTTGTATAAATGCCTAGGAATGGAATTGCTGGCTCAAAATGATAAATTTGTGAATAAATTTTTAAGAAACTAAGTTGTTTTCCCAAGTGGCTGTACTATTTTACATTCCCACCAGCAATAGATCAGGATTTCCCATAGGTCCTTGCCAGACAACATTTGTTATTGTCTGTCTTTTTTTATTTTAGCCATCTTGGTTAATATGAAGTGTTGTTTCATTGAAACATTGTTAACTTTTTGAGGGTTTTTTTTTTTTTTTACAAACTTTATTCTGTACACATACACATACATGAACAGATGCATTCTTCAAAAATTAGCTATTTAGCCCTGATGAGTGTGGCTCAGTTGTTTGGGCATTTTCTTGTGAAGTGAAAGGTTGCTGGTTTGTTACCTAGTTATAGCACATGCCTGCTTTGCAGGTTTGGTTCCTGGTCGGGGTGCATACGAGTGGCAGTTGATTGATGTCTCTCTCACACATGGATGTTTTTGTCCCTTCTCCCTCCCCTACTGTCTCTCTAAAAATAAATAAAATCTTTTAAACATTTTTGAGCTATTTAATTTCTAAGGCAATAGTAGGTGAGAAATAGCTGACATTTATCAGTTTTTACTGTATGCTAAGTTCTGTGCCAATGAAGTACTTTATTGGCTTTATCTCAATTAATCCTTAAAACAACCCTGTGTGCTTAGGGTTGGCCAAAAAGTTCATTTGGTTTTTTCATAAGATAGCTCTAGTAGTGCATAGCTGTATTTAACTTCATTTGAAAAAATTTTGTTAGACTGTATTGTGACAGCTGTCATATCAGTGCATTTATAAAAAACTTATCAAAATTGGTGAATTTTTGTGTAGCCATTTTAATATTAAAGATGGAAGGAAATACACAAGTTTTTGGCAAATTATGTTTTATTATCTCAAGGAAGATAAAAATGCAACTCAGATTTCAAGGAAGATAAAAATGCAAAAAAGATTTGTACAGTGTATGGAGCAGGTGCTGTGACTGATTGAACGTTTCCAAAATGGTTTGCAAAGTTTTATGCTGGAGATTTCTCATTGGATGATGCTGCATAGTTGGGTAGACCATTTGAAGTTGATAATGATCAAATCAGGACATTAATTGATATCAATCCACACGGGAGATAGCTGAAGTATTCAAAATATCCAAATCAGTAAAGTTTTTGGTGAAAATGAAAAATATGTTCTTTATTTTATGGAAAAACTAAATGGATTTTTTGACCAATTCAATATTATTTTATCTGCATTTTGCAAATAAACTGAAGCTTAGAGCTTGTGTTTGGCAGAGTTGGGTTATAAACACCTTTTGGCTAAGTACTACCATTCTAACTGCACACTTATTCACACACTGGTGTCCAACCTGTGGTCTGCGGGCCACATGCAGCCCAAGATGTCTATGAATGTGGCTCAACACAAAATTCTAAATTTACTAAAAACCTTTTCTTTACATATCAGTTTTCATTAGTGCTTGTGTGTTTAATGTGTGGCCCAAGACAATTCTTCTTCGTCTAGTGTGTCCCAGAAACGCCAAAAGGTTGGACGTTCCTGGAAGCAACAAATTGCAAAAAGGGAAAGAAGGGCCTTCATAGAAAGAAGGCACTATTAAGGGAAAAAAGGACAGGATTCAAGATGGTGGTGGAATAGGTGGATGTTATACTCACCTCCTCCCAGGACCAAGCTGGAATTACAAGTAAAATATGGAGCAGTCAACCTGAATACCCACTAAAGACTTGCTGAAGAGAAGACTAGCTAAAGAGAAATCTTACCAAAGCCTTATAGAAGAAGTCCCTACATCGAGACTGGTAGGGAGGACCTAGACACCAAAAGGATTGGCCCCGCTTCCATGGGCAGTGGCTGACATTCTGGAGGGACATCTCAGCTGTTGGGGGTTTCCCCCTGAGGAGTGGCCTCTCAAGCCCAAGCTGGGCTCCCCAGCCCAGAGCACCAGAACCAGGAAAAGGTGTCCACATAAAATCTAGACATGAAAATCAACAGGGATTCTGTCTCCCAGGAAGAGATGAGAGTCTGCTAGAGACATGGCTTTCTCTTAAACGGTCAAAGTACAAAATCTTGTTTGCAGCCACTCACCTGTGGCTCCAGTGGAGTGGACTAGAGTTGTGTGAAGAAAGACTGGGGTTTGTGGCTCTGGAGAGAGAGAGTGAAGAGACAGATGCCAGGATACCTGAGCTTAGTCACTCACCCACACCAAAGACACCATCTTTCTTGGTTGAAGCAGTCTGTTTCTTGTGGCATCAGCCTAGAGGAATGTAATAGCCCCACCCGGCAGAGCTTGTGCTCAGCTGAGAAGTCAGCTCCCTGGGCTGGGATGTAAGATCTGGGCAGACTCTGGGGGTGATAGTGACTGACTTGTGTGGTTTTGGGGCAGGGCCATTTCCTCCACTTACCTGTGAACCTGAGTGGTGCCTCCCCATTATAGGAGATCTCCTAGCCCCACTCTTATTCAATGTAGTACTGGATATCCTAACCACAGTGTCCAGACAAGAAGAAATAAAAGGCACACAAACTGTAAAGGAAGTAAAACTGTCAGTTGCAGATGACATGATACTGAATATAGAGAAACCTAAAAATTCCACTAAAAAAACTATTAAAACTGATAAACGAATTCAATAAAGTAGGGTGCAGAATAAATATTAAGAAATCACCTGCATTTTTATATGCCAACAATGAACTATTAGGAAGGGAAACTAAGAAAATAATCCCTTTTATCGCCCTGGCTGGTGTAGGTCAGTGGATTGAGCACGGGCCTGTGAAGCAAAGGGTCACTGTTCGATTCCCAGTCAGGGCATATGCCTGGGTTGTAGGCCAGGTCCCCAGTGGGGGACACATGAAGGCAACCACACTCTGATGTTTCTCTCCCTCTCTTTCTTCATCCCTTCCCTTCTCTCTAAAAATAAATCTTTTTTAAAAAAGAAAATAACCCCATTTACAATTTCATAAAAAACAAACAAATATAGAAATAAATTTAACCAAGGCTGTAAAAGACCTGTATTCAGAAAATAAGACACTGAAGAAAGAAATTGAAGACACAAATAAGGTGAAGAATATACCTTGTTCATGGATAGGAAGAATTAATATCATTAAAATGTCCATGTTACCCAAAGCAATCTATGGATTCATTGCAATTGCTATGAAGATACCAATGGCGTATTTCACAGAACTAGAACAATATTCCAAAAATTTATATAGAACCACAAAAGACCCCAGATGGTCATAGCAATCTTGAGAAGAAAAGAAGGAGGAATCAAACAAAAGAAGGAGGAACAAAGATGGAGGAATCACACTATCTGATACCAAAATATACTACAAGGCTATGGTAATCAAAACAGCATGGTGCTGGCATAAAAACAAACTACAGATCAGTGGAACAGAATAGAGAGCCCCATAAATAAACCCACGCCTTTATGGTCAATTGTGGAGGGGTTCCACCTGCAGGGCACCCCCAGCCACCATGGATGAAAATAAGTATACCAAGACATGATCTGCTTGAGGAGGAATGGTGGCCAGTTTCTCAAAGGAGAAGGGCCAAGAGCCTTTTCTTTAATGGGCTTTTATTGGGTCGTTTTGCATAGGAATACAGGCTCATTAATCATTGTCAGGCAGTAAGGAACAAACAATAGATAACGTACAAAGAACTCTGAGGGCCTATTTTGAGTCAGGGTCAGGTAGCTAAAGAGCCATAAAACTTTGAGGAACAAACTCCCTTCTTGCTTGGACCCTTATTTAATTGAGAACATTCTAAACAAAGCTGGTTTCACAGGATTTTACATATTCTTTCTTAGGTCTGATTGCCCTAGGAAACCAGCCCTTTCCAGCGCAGGGCTACACCCACCACCAGCATTGTTTCAGGCTTAAGGCGTTGTCTCAGGTTTAAGTCAGGCAGGAGTAGTAAGGCAGCCAAGAGATTACAAGGCTTCTTGCAGACAGAATGAGGACTCAGGCTATGTCAGGATAGCTGAGGGACCAGGGTCCATCACCCTCTTTTGCTGTAGACCCCCAAGTCCTTTCCTGGGGCCTCCACATGATTGTGCCTGTCTTAGGTCGTTCCCACCCTTGGGGAATCTTACCCGTTATTAGCTAACTGATCAAGCATTGGGGGCCAGTTATGGATGAAGTAAAAGGAGCAGAAGCGATGCCCCTGCCAGGGAGACAAGCCTTGTCTCCTTAGTGGCTTAAGGTCCGAAGGTCACTTGCTCAGTCTTAGCCACAGGGTGGGGCGGGGGAGTTACAGATCCTTAAACCAGGCACGGCGGTTCCCAGCAGTCAGTTGCTATTTGACAAAGGAGGCAAAAACATACAATGAGGTGAAGATAGTCTTATTAAATAAATGTTGAGAAAGTTGGACAGATATATGCAAAAAAGAAAGAAAGAAGGAAGGAAAAGAAAAAAACTAGATCACCTTCTTACACCATACATAAGAATAAACTCAAAATGGGTTAAAGGCAAATGTTAGACTCAAATCATAAAACTTCTAGAAAAAACATAGGGAGTAAAATCTCGGACATTTATTGTAGCAATATTTTTGTTCTGATATATCTTCAGACAAGGGAAACAAAGGGAAAAATAAATGGGACTATGTCAAACTAAAAAGTTTTTACACAGCGAAGGAAACCATCAACAAAATGAAAAGACAACTCACTGAATGGGAGAACATTTGCCAGTGATATATCTGAGAAGGGATTAATATTCAAAATTTATAAAGAACATGTATATACAACTCAACACCAACAAAAAAAAATGGTCCAAGTGCCTAAATACACACTTCTCACAAGAGGACATACAGATGTCTAGTAGACATATGGAAAGATGAAATGTTAATTAAAACCACAATAAGATATCACCTTACACCTTTCAGAACGGCTATCATCAATAAATCAACAAAAAACAAATGTTGGCAAGGATGTGGAAGAAAGGGAACCCTCATGCACTGTTGGTAGAAAACAGTATGGAGTTACCTCAAAAAATTAAAAATGGAACTGCCTTATGACCCAGTAATTCCATTTCTTAGAGTATATCTGAAAAAAACCCAAAATACTAATTTGAAAGAATATAAGCACCTCTATGTTCTTTGCAGCATTATTTATAATAGCCAGGATTTGGAAACAGCTCCTGTTCATCAGTAGATAAGTGGATCAATGCAGTGGTACATTTATATTGCCATTAAAAAAGAAGGAAATCCTGCCTTTTGCAACAGCATAGTGGACCTGGAGAGGGTTATGTTAAGTGAAATCAGTCAGAGAAAGACATGTGCCATGTGATTTCATTTATATGTGGAATCTGATGAACAAAATAGTCCAGACCCATAGATGAAGAGACTAGGCTGACAGCTGTCAGAGGGGCTACAGTAGGGGTGCTGGGTGTGAAAGACAAAGAGGTAAAGCAAAAAACAACAAAAACTCACAGACAACAGTATGGTGATTACCAGAGGGAAAGGGGTGCAGTGGGAGGTATAAGAGGATAAACAGAGGGATAATGGTGATAGAAGGAGACTTGACTTGGGGTGGTATACACCACAATACAATATGCAAATGATGTATTGTAGATTTGCATACCTGAAACCTGTATAATTTTATTAACCAATGTCACACCAATGTAGTCAATAAAAATTTTTTAAGGGCAAAATACATCAAAAAGAACCACCCAACAGCAGCACAGGAAAATATTGCGCTGTACATTTCAGTGAGTCTTGAGAGTGTTTATATACTGTGTGTTCATAATGGCATGCCTGAGTCCATCATGCAAAAGATCAGGCAGATTCATGTGTATATTTCTGAGATTTAAAAAAAAAATTTAAGTAAGATTTTAATAATTTAAGCCATTTGGAAATGTAACTGTCTTATCACTTTCCATGGATTTGCCAAATACTGACTTCTGTTGTACTTGAATTCCTAGGTTTTCAAAAATAACACTTGTTTTGTATATTTTCTAGCATTTTCAAATTATTTTAATAATTGAAATAAAAAATATCTTATTAAAATGTCATGAGAAATTCCAAATAAGACTTTGTTATCTGAAAATAGTGGTTATATATCTGAGTGGCTTTTTAAACAAGTATACATATGTAATTATTGTGTAATATAATAATTTTTAGTTGTATTATCTCATTATTTCATATGCATTTTCTA
>PVKU01001362.1:114988-311487 GCA_004027475.1 Anoura caudifer
CCCCCCCCCCAGCTTTTGTCCATATGTCTTTCATACTTGTTGCTCTAATCCCTTCCCCTTTTCCCTGGATATTCCTATCCCTCTCCTCTCTTGTTCTCAATTTCAGTGTCTTTGGTTATATTATGCTTGTTTGTTTGTTTTTTTGATTAGGTTCCTGTTAAAGGTGAAATCATATGGTATTTGTCTTTCACCTCCAGGCTTGTTTTGCTTAGCATAATGCTTTCCACTTCATCCATGCTGTAGAGAAGGGTAGGAGCTCCTTCTTTCTTTCTGCTGCATAGAATTCCATTGTGTAAATGTACCATAGTTTTTTTGTCCATTCATTTACTGATGGGCACCTAGGTTGCTTCCAGCACTTGGCTATTGTAAATTGTGCTGCTATGAACATTGGGGTGCATAGGTTCTTTTGGATTGGTGTTTCAGGGTTCTTAGGATATAATCCTAGCAGTGGGATTGCTGGGTCAAAAGGCACGGATCCATTTTTAGTTTTCTGAGAAAATTCTATACTGTTTTCCATAGTGGTTGTACCAGACTGCAATCCCACCAACAGTGCACTAGGGTCCCCTTTTTTCCACAGCCTCTCCAACACTTGTTGTTTGTTGCTTTGTTTATGATGGTTATTCTGACCGGTGTGAAGTGGTATCTCATTGTGGTTTTAATTTGCATCTCTCTGATAGCTAGCGACACTGAGCATCTTTTCATGTGTCTCTGGATCCTCTGCATGTCCTCCTTAAAGAAGTGTCTGTTCAAGTCCTTTGTCCATTTTTTATTTGGGTTGCTTGCCTTCTTAGAGTAGAGTTGTGTGAGTTTTTTATATATTCTGGAGATTAAACTCTTGTCTGAGATATCGTTGGCAAATATGTTTTCCCATATGGTTGGTTCTCTTTTTATTTTAATACTGTTTTCTTTAGCTGTGCAGAAGCTTTTTATTTTGTTGGATCCCATTTGTTTATTCTTTCCTTTATGTCCCTTGCTCTAGGGGGCATATCAGTGAATTTTTCATACTTTTTTCCATGAGATTTGAGTATAATATGACCTATGTATTGAATAAGTTCATTTCTTTCCTTTGAATTGATAGGTGTTGAAAAGCAGTTACTGAGTAAGTTAGAAAGCATTCTATTACATCTTACTTCATCTTTCATTTTTAATTATAATAGTGTAGTGCCTGACATGGTATCTGATAAGCTTGATTAGTCCTCATTGCCCCTTATTTATTTATTATAATGTTGCTTGACTCATTTTCCAATAACTATATTACTTTCTTTTATGTTCTTTAATGCTTAATCTTAGCATCTTATTAACGTAATACTTAACCAGTATTTCTTACATTTTATTCTTATATATCAGATAAAAGTATTAGAGTTGGGAAGAAGTTGATTATTTTTTGGGGTCCTCATACTTCTGTTCCCTAAGTGTTAATTTTTATGTGATAATTGAGTGTATTTAATGCAGTGACAAGCAAAAGCTTATGTGTAATTTCTAATCGACTTGTATCTTCAGAAGTGAAAAATGGAACCACTTGCATCTTTTAGTAATAGTGAAGTATAGAAATAAAGTGTATAGCATGTTTGATGACAGTTAACAATTGTTAATAATTAAGCTTTCAAAATTTATAGATGTCCAAAGGTGGGATGTTTATAGTGAATCCTCTGTGTCTACAACTGTTCTACTAGAAAAGACAGGTACAGAGCTTGAACTTTTTCCTGTCAAGGTCACTCTGGCACTAATGTAGTATAGGGCTCAAGAATGGAGATGAGGAGTTAGTTGGTAGACCTGGTGAAAGATGAGGACTTAACCTAAAGAAGTAGCAGGAGGATTGGAGAAATCAGGTTGAAGGAGTTATAACTGTTCTTATTCTTGGCTATACACCAAGATCATCTGTTGAGCATCTTAAAAATGCAGCTATCGGTAGTTGCATCACATCACTGGAGTTCCTGATTTTTAAGTCTGGGTATGGGCCTAAGCATCTTATTTTGCTTTTTAGTTTTGTATTTTATGTCTACATTAACATACAGTAAAATTGACTTTATTTTTTTGGTGGACATTTCCACAAATTTCAACATGTTTGAAGATTTGTGTGACCTCTATCATAATTGGGATAAGGAACAATTTTAGCATCTAAAAATACTCTCTTGATAACTTTCTATAGTCACACCTTTCTCCCCATTTCTAACCCCTGGCAATCACTGCTTTGTTCTATGTCACCATAATTTTATCTTTTTGAAAATGTCATAGACGTTGAATCATATATTATGTAAGCATTTGAGCCAGGTTTCTTTCACTTTGCATATCTTTGAGATTCATCCAAATTGTTGCATATATTAATTTTCTGTTCCTTTTTTGTTGCTGAATAACATTCCGTTATATGGAGGTACTGCAGATTATCGGTTGCCTACTAAAGGACATTTGAGTTGTTTTAGTTTTTTGGCAGTATGACTAGAGCTACTGTAAAGATTCGTGTATAGATTTTTATTTGAATTTAAGTTTTCATTCTCTAGGGTAGGTAACTGAGGAGTGGGAATTGCCAGGCATATGGTAAGTATTATAACTATAAGAAACATTCAGAGTGGCTATACCATTTTATATTCTCACCATCAATGTCTGAGAGTTCCATTTGCTCTATATCCTTACCAACTCCTGCTTGTGTCTGTAGCTTAACTATTTCAAACTATTTTAATAGGTGGGTCATAGTATCATTGTGGTTTTCATTTGCATTTTCTTGATGACTAATGGTGTTAAATATGTTTTCAGGTATTTATTTGCCATGCATATATCCCATTGGTGAGGTGTCTTAAGTCATTTGCTCATTTTAAAATTTGTTTTCATACTGTTGAGTTTTAAGAATTTTAAAATGTATATATTTAATACACACACACACAAGTCCTTTGTCAGACATGTGATTTGCAAATGTTTTCTGTAGCTTACCTTTTCATTTTCTTTAAAAATTTTTTTTCATCCTCACCCAAGGACATGCTTATTGATCTTAGAGGGAAAGGGGGTGGGAGGGGGAGAGGAAAGCATTGATAAGAGAGAAAAACATCAATTTGTTGACTTTCATACACACCCTGACAGGGGACAAACCCACAACCTAGGTATATCCCCTGACTGGAAATTGAACCCTCAACCTTTCCATTTGCAGGGCAGTGCCCAACCAATTGAGCCATACCATCCAGGGCCCTTTTCATTATCTTAACAGTGCTTTTTCCAGAACAAAAGTTTTGAATCTTGATATAGTCCAATTTATTAACTTTTTTGGAATGTCTGTCCTTTTTTTCCAATTGAATTGCCTTTGTACCTTTGTAAAAAATCAGTGGGTTATATTTCTATGGTCTGTATGTGGACTCTATTCTATTAGTGGTTTCTGTGCCTATTTCTTCTCCAATACTACATTGTTTTAATTATTAACTTTAAAGTCTTAAAATGGGATATTGTGTTTCCTCCCACTTTATTCTTTATCATAATTATTTTGTCTATTCTAGTTTCATTGCTTTTCCTTGTAAATTTTAGAATCCCCCTTATCTACATACAGAAAATTCTGCTTGAATTGTGATTGACAGTTGGTTAAATTTGGAGATAAATTTCAGGAGAATTGACATCTTTATTGTATTGAGTCTTTTAATTCATGAATATGATATGTCTCTTCTGTTCTTTAGTTCTTCTTTGATTTCTTTCAGTATACATCCTGTATATGTTTTGTTAGGTTTATATGTAAGAATTTCATTTGGGGGGAACAATTATAAAAGTATTGGGTTTTTTTTGAAGTTTTGCTTTCCAGTTGTTTATTGATACTATATAGAAATTTCATTGATTTTTTGTGTGTGTATATGTTAAAATCTTGTTAAATGCACTTACAAGTTCTGAGAGTTTTTCTTCTAGATTTCATGGGAAGTTTTTACTTAGACAGTCATGTCTGTAAATAAGAACAGTTTTATTTCTTCCTTTCTAATCTACATGCCTCATTTCTTTTTCTTGCCTGTTGCACTGACTGGGACATTCAATGCAAAGTTTAATAGAAATGGTGTGAGTAGATACTTGTGCTTTGTTCCTGATCTTAGGGAAAATCATTCAGTTTTTCACTTTTAAGTTTGGTATTAACTTACTGGTTTTGTAGTTAATCTTTGGTGTTATCTTAAAGGTTTTGTAGCTACTCTTAAAAGTTGAGAAAGTCCCCTATGGTACATTTACACAATGGAATACTACACAGCAGAGAGAAAGAAGGAGCTCCTACCCTTTGTGACAGCATGGATGGCACTGTAGAGCATTATGCTAAGTGAAATAAGCCAGGCGGTGAAGGACAAATACCATATGATCTCACCTTTAACTGGAAAATAATCTACAAAAGAACAAATCAAGGAAAATATAACCAGAGACATAGAAGTTGAGAACAATTTGACAGTAACCAGAGGGGAAAATGAGGGGAAGGGTTTTGAGGAACTACTATAAAGGAGACATGAACAAAACCAAGGGGTAGGGTGGAAGCAAGGGAGGGAGGGAGGTTTGGATGGAGTAGAGTGGGAGTGGTGGGGAGAAAATGCAGACAACTGTAATTGAACAACAATAAAGTAATTATTAATTTTTTAAAAAGTTGAGAAAGTCCCTTTCTATTGCTAGGTTTCTGAGAGTTTTTATCATGAATGGATGTTGAATTTTGTTAGCTGCATTTTCTTCTGTATCAGTTGATACTATCGTGATTTTTTTCTTCCTTAGCCTGTTTACATGGTGGATTACCTTGATGATTTTTTTTTAATATTGAATTAGCCTTGCATCCTTGGAATATGATTCTTTTTAGAGGTTGCTGGATTCTATTTGCTAATGTTTTGTTGAAGATTTTTATATTCATATTCATGAGTGATACTCCTCTGTATTTTCTTTTCCTATACTGCCTTTGTTCATGCAATGCATTTCTGATACTTAACTACCTGGGGTCAACTCAGATTTGACAAGTTTAGGGCACAGTCTTCTACAAAACTGTGCTCATTTTAGACACCAGCCCCAAGCTCCAGAGTCTCCAGGCCACCCACACTTCTAACCAACTTGCTGTAAATCCAGGGTAATCACTATCCCCTGAGGTTTGTTAGAATAACTAAAAGAACTCAGGAAGTGCTATACTTGGCATTACAGTTTAATTATAAAGAATACAAATCAGGACCATCTAAGAGACCCATATGGCAAAGTCTGGGAGAGCTCAAATGCAAAGCTTTCATGTCAAAGGGTGCATCACTCTCTCTCCAGATCAACATACTCGTATATCACCAACCAGGTAAGGTTACCACAGCTTTGAATGTCCAGAGTTTTTGTTGCAGTTCCATTACATGGGCATGATTGATTGACTCACTGGCCTGAAATACAACCCAGGGCCCTGACTTACAGTGCAGTTCTTGCCATGTCTCCATCACTGCTCCTTCTTTATATCTTATATTGAGCAGAATTCATGAAATTTCTGATTGTTTAATTACCAAGAATGTTAACACTTCCTCTAAGTGTTATTGTTGATTTTCACTGTAGTCCTTGCAAGTTGTTAATAGTGAATAGCCACTGCATTTTTTTGTATCTAAATATTAAGTTCTGTTAAAAGATAGTTTTCATAATCCATGATTTTCCTAGATGCTCATTTTCACTTAGTGAGATTTTTTAAAATTTGGTTTTCCTATGTTTAATACTTTAGTGTAGTTAGACTGCCACTTGATCTGAATCCAGTGAAGGTTTTTATTTTGTATTTTATATATAAAGTCTGGAATGGGAGGTAAATTCTTTTTTAAGTTTGTAATTACAGTTGATGTTCAGTATTATTTTGTATTAGTTTCAGTTGTACAACATGGTGGTTCAACAATTATAATTTACGACATGATCCCTCTGATAACTATTACCTACCTGGTACCATGCACAGTTATTACAATATTATTGACTATATCATCTATGCTGTACTTTACATCCTTATGACTGTTTTGTAACTATCAATGTGTACTTAATCCCTTCATCTTTTTCACCTGTCTACCCCCACCTTCCAATCTGTCAGTCATCTGTTTGTTTTCTGTATCTATGAGTCTGTCTGTTTTGTTTGTTTATTTTGTTGTTTAGATCCCACATATAAGTGAAGTCATGTGGTATTTGTCTTTATCTGACTTATTTCACTTAGCATAATAACCTCTAGGTCCATCCATATTGTCACAAATGATAAAAATTCATTCTATTTTATGGTCAAGTGGTATTCCATTGTGTGTATGTGTGTGTGTATATATATATACACACACACACACACACACTACATCATCTTTATACATCTATTGATGGACATTAGGTGGTTGCTTCTATATCTTGGCTATTGTAAAGAGTGCTGCAGTGAACATAGGGATGCATATATCTTTTTGAACTAGTGTTTTGGATTTCTTTGGATATGCGTGTGTGTGTGTATACACCTATGTATATACATATGTGTGTGCATGTACATATATACCTGTATGTGTGTATGTGTGTCTATATATATGTGTATATATGCATATGGTCTGTCGGGAAAAGTCCAGCCATTGTTAATATAATGAGAATGGTGTTCATGACAGCCAAGGAGAGTGGACAGCCAAGGAGAGTGGACAGGAATGCACATGCGTGAACAATGATGACTTCACTGTACTCATCAGTGGGGGTGGTAGATGCCATTGAGTGAGCATGTGTACTGTGTGGCTGTCGCATTCAAAATGACTGAGCAAGTAGAGCAACAAATCTGCATCAAATTTTGTGTTAAGCTTGAACATTCCTCCACAGAAACTGTTTGGATGATTCAGAAGGCCGCAGCTATGGGCAGCTGGTGATTGTCAGCTTCATCATGACAATGCACCTGCTCATACCTCAGGTTTAATGCAGAGTTTTTTGGTGAAACAACTAATCATCCAGGTGACTCAGACCCCCTACAGCCCAGATTTGGTGTACTGCGAGTTCTGACTTTTTCCAAAACTAAAATCACCTTTTAAAGGGGAAGAGATTTCAGACCATTGATGAGGTTCAAGAAAATATGACGGGGCAGGTGGTGGCAATTGGGAGAACTATGTGAGGTCCCAAGGTGCCTGCTTTGAAGGGGACTGGGGTGTCATTGTCCTATGTACAGTGTTTCTTGTATCTTGTGTCTTCTTCAGTAAATGTCTCTATTTTTCATATTAAATGGCTGGATACCTTCTAGACAGACATCTTATACCAAGAAGTGGAATTGCTGGGTCATAAGGTGTTCTATTCTTAAATTTTGTGGAACCTCCATGCTGTTTTGCATAATGGCTGAACCGTTTGCATTTTTACCAACAGTATACCAGGGTTCCCTTTTTTCTGTATCTTTACTAAACACTTGTTTTTTGTTGATTTATTGGTGACAGCCATTCTGACAGGTGTGGGGTGGCATCTCATTGCGATTTTAATTTGCATTTCTCTGATGATTAGTGATGCTGCGCATCTTTTCCTATGTCTGTTGGCCATCTGTATGTCCTCTTTGGAGAATGTGAGATTCTTTCCCCATTTTTTAATTAGGTTTGTTTGTGTTTTTGGTATTGATACATCCCTTATTCAATGTGTCATTGGTGAGTATCTTCTCCCAATCAGTAAGTTGTCTTTTCATTTGTTGATGGTTTCCTTTGCTGTGGCAAAACTTTTAGTTCAATGTAGTCCCATTGCTCATTTTTTGTTTTACTTCCCTTGCCTGAGAACATCTATCAGAAATAAATACTGCTAAGAGAATTGTCGGAGAGCTTACTGCCTGTGTTTTCTTCTAGTTTTTATGGTTTCAAATCTTATATTTAAGTCTTTAATCCATTTTGAGTTTATTCTTGTGTATGGTGTAAGTATGTATTCTAGTGTCATTTATTTTGCATGTATCTGTCCAGTTTTCCCAATAACATTTAATAAAGAGACTCCTTTTACCCAACTATATGTACTTTAGTCCTTTGTCATATATTAATTGTTCGTATAGTCATGGGTTTATTTCTGGACTCTCTCTTCTGTTGCATTTATCTCTGTCTCTTTTTATGACAGTACCATGCTGTTTTGATTACTATAGCCATGTAGTATAGTTTGATATTAGGTAGCATGAGACTTACAACTTTGTTCTTTTTTCTCAAGATTGCTTTGTCTATTCAGGGGTCTTTTGGGGTTCCATATAACTCTTTTAATTGTTATAGTTCTGTGAAAAATTTCATTGGTATTTTGATAGGCACTGCACTAAATCTATAGATTATTTTGGGTAGTATTGGCATTTTAATGATGTTAATTTGAACACACTGTGCACTTCCATTTATTTGTATTTTCTTCAGTTTCTTCAGTGTCTTATCATTTTCTGATCACAGGCCTTCTACTTCCTTGATTAAATTTATTCCTGGGGTTATTTTGATGCAGTTGTAAATGGGATTGTTTAATTTCTTTTCCTGATAACACATTGTGTGTTAAAGTGCAATCAATTTCTGAATATTTATTTTGATTCCTTCTGTTACCTAAATCATTTTATCAGTTCTAGTAGTCTTTTGTAGAATCTTTAGGATTATTTCTATAAATTCAGTATCATGTCATCTGCAAATGACAGTTTTACTTCTTCTTTTCCAATTTAGATACTTTTTTCCCTTTGTGATTGCTGTGGCTAAGATTCTGAAACTATGTTGAATAAAAGGGGTGAAAGTAGACATCCTTGTCTTGTTTCTGATATTAAGGAAAAAGCTTTTAGTTTTTCTTTGTTGAGTATGATGTTGGCTGTGGGTTTGTCATATATAGAATTTATTAAGTATTTTAAGTTATGTTTCTCCTATTCTGCTCTGCTGAGAGTTTTTATAATAAATGGTGCTCAATTTTGTGAAATGGTTTATCTGCATTTATTGATATGACCATATGATTTTTATCTTTTATTTTGTTAACATGGTATACCACATTAATTGATTTGTGGATATTGTACCAACCTTACATTCCAGGAGTAAATTCCACTGATCATGGCATGTGATTTTAAAAAATATTGTTGAATTTGGTTTGCTGATATTTTGTTGATGTTCTTTGTATCTGTGTTCATCAGATATATTGGCCCATAATACCCTTCCTTCCTTCCTTTTTTTTTTTAATTTTTTTTTTGTCTGCTTTTGGAATCAGGATAATGCTGACCTGAATTTTTTGGACTAGTTTGAGAAGGATAGGTGTTACTTCTTTGAATGTTTGGTGAAACAATCTGATCCAGGGCTTCTGTTTGTTGGGAATCTGTTGTTTACTGATTTGATTTCATTGGTTGTAATCACTCTGTTCAGATTCTGTTTCTTCTTTACTCATTCTTGGAAAATTGCATGTTCCTAGGAATTAATCCATTTCTTCCTGATGTCTAGTTTGTTGGCATATAACTGATTGTGGTATTTTCTTATATTGATTGTATTTCTATGGAGTCATTTATTACTTTTCCTATTTGATTTCCAATTTTATTTATTTGAGTCCTGTCTCTTTTTTCTTGGTGAAGCTGGTTAAAAGTTTTTTAACCTTCATGTTTTTAAAGAATCAGCTCTGGGTTTCATTCATCTTTGGAAATTTTCTTCAGACTATTTTATTTCCACTCTTACCATTATTATTTCCTTCCTCTTACTTTGGGCTTTGTTTGCTGTTTTTTCTTTCTCCTGCTTATTTAGATATAAGGTTTGACTTATTATTTGAAATTTTTCATGTATTGAGGTAGGCCTGTATTGGTAACAATATCCCTCTTAGGAGTGCTTCATTGTGTCCCATAGATTTTGGATGGTTGTGTTTTCATTTTCATTTGTCTCAAGGAATCTTGATTTCTTCCTTGATCTCACTGTCAACCCATTTATTGTTTAGGAACATGTTGTTTAGCCTTCATTTGTTTGTGTGTTTTTCAGGGGGGGTATTTTTGTAACTGATTTCAGGTTTCATATGGTCAGAGAAGATGCTTAATATGGTTTCAGTCTTAAATTCATTGAGACTTGTTTTCTGGCCTCACATGTGGTCTGTTGTGGAAAGTATGCCTTTTGCACTTGAAAAGAATGTATATTCTGCTGCTTTGGAATGAAATATTCTAAAAGTATAATTTAAATACACCTGGTCCAGTTTTTCAATTAAGGTTGATGATGTTTCCTTGTTGATTTTTCTGTCTAGAAAATCTGTCTGTTAATATCAATAGGATGTTAAAGTTCCCTACTATGACTGTATTACTGTCAACCTCTCCCTTTATGTCCATCAGTATTTGCTTTATAAATTTTGGTGCTCCTGTGTTGGGTTCATAAATGTTTACATGGGTTATAGCCTCTTGTTGGATCACTCCCTTTATCATTAGGTAACATCCTTCTTTGTTATCATAGCCTTAGTTTTTAAAGTCTTTTTTTGTCGCTATAACTATTGCTACTCCTGCTTTTCTGTGTTCATTTGCATCAAATATCCTTTTCAGTCCTTTACTTTTATTCTGTGTGCATCTTTTCATCTGTTTTTAAAAGCATATTTTACTGATTATGCTATTACAGTTGTCACAGTTTCTGCCCTTTATTCAATTCTGCCCTGCACGCCTCCTCCTACCCTCATCCCCCTGCTTAGTTCATGTCTTTGGGTCGTAACTGTAATTCTTTGGCTTCTACATTTCCTATACTATTCTTAATCTCCTCATGTCTATTTTCTACACCTACTATTTATGCTACTTATTCCCTGTACCTTTTCCCTCATTTCCCCCTCTCCTTCCTTGCTGATAACCCTCCATGTAATAATCTCCATTTCTGTACTTCTGTTCCTGTTCTAGTTGTTTACTTAGTTTGTTTTTGTTTTCATTTTTTTTTTTAGGTTCAGTTGTTGATAGTTGTGAGTTTGTTGTCATTTTACTATTTATGTTTTTTATCTTTTTCTTAGATAAGTCCCTTTAATATTTCATATAATAAGGGCTTGGTGATGATAAACTCCTTTAACTTGACTTTATCTGGGAAGCATTTATCTGCCCTTCATTCTAAATTATAGCTTTGCTGGATAGAGTAATCTTGGATGTAGGTCCTTGCCTTTTATAACTTGGAATACTTTCCGGCCCCATCTTGCCTGTAAGGTTTCTTTTGAGAAATCAGCTGATAGTCTTATGGGAATTCCTTTGTAAGTTACTTATCTCCTTTACTCTTGCTACTTTTAAGATTCTCTCCTCTTTAATCTTCAGTAATGTAATTATGGTTTTCTTTGCTGTGTGCTTCCTGGGGTCCAACTTCTTTGGGACTCTCTGAGCTTCCTGGACTTCCTGGAAGTCTATTTCCTTTGCCAGATTAAGAAAGTTCTCCTTCATTACTTTTTCAAATAAGTTTTTGATTTCTTGCTCTTCCTCTTCTCCTTCTGACACCCCTATGATTCAGATGTTGGAATGTTTAAAGTTGTCGCGGACATTCCTAAGTCTCTCCTCATTTATTTGAATTCTTGTTTCTTCATTCTCTTCTATTCAAATGTTTATTTCTTCCTTCTGGTCCAAATCATTGATTTGAGTTGCAGTTTCCTTCCCATCACTGTTGGTTCCCTCTACATTTTCTTTTATTTCACTTTTCATAGCCTTTACTTTTTCCTCTATTTTTCAACCATACTCAACCAATTCTGCAAGCATCCTGATTACCAGTGTTTTGAACTGTGCATCTGATAGGTTGGCTTACTCTCCGTCGCTTAGTTGTATATTTTCTGGAGCTTTGATCTGTTCTTTCATTTAGGCCTTTTTTATGTTTGTTTGTTTGTTTGTTTGTTTCAGTGGGCCTGTTACGTAGTAAGGGGCAGAGTCTTAGGTTTTGGCCAGGGTGGGGCAACCCATGTTGCTGTGTTGTGGCACTCTATGTGGGGGAGGGTTCTGAAAGGAACAGTGCCACTTGTTCAGTTCTCTGCCAGCTTTCAGTCACTTCCTCTGCTACCCACAGGGAAATTGGGCCCATCTGGTGCTGATTCCCAGGTGGGAGGGTTTGTGTTCATTCTAGGACCCTGTGGATCTCTCCAATGGAACTCTTCTGTGAGGCTGGGAGTTTTTGCCTGCCTCCTCAACTCCCAGAGGTCTTTTCAGTCAGAGGTTTTGAGACTTTATTTCCCTACACTGGAACCCTGGGTTGCACAGTCTTTCTCACTCTCCAGTTGTTCCTCCTGGTTTATCTGCATGCAAATGTGGGACCACCCACTCCACCAGCCACTGCTTCACCCAGGCTGCTAGTTGCCACCTTGCCCACCCTGGTCCTTCAACTGCCACCTTGCTGGGAGTCCTCTCTGCCTGACTGCCCGTCTCCACCCCTCCTACCAGTCTGGATCAATGTTTCTTCTTTAACTCCTTGGTTGTCAGACTTCCATACAGTTTGATTCTGTCAGTTCTGGTTGTTTTTTGTTTTTAAAATTGTTGTTTTCCTTCTTTTGGTTGTGTGAGGAGGCACAGTATATCTACACATGCCTCCATCTTGGCCGGAAGTCACAATTGTTTTTTTTGTAGTATATATATGGTGTTATTATCCATTCAGCTTCCCTGTCTTTAATGGGAGTATTTAATTCATTTACGTGTAGTTATTTTCATTTTATTATTCATATTTGTTTCTTTCTTCCTAAAGAAGTTCTTTTAACATCTCTGTAATCCTGGTTTGGTGGTAATTAACTTCTTTAGCTTTTTCTTGTCTAGGAAACTCTTTATTTTTCCTTCAGTTTTAAATGATAGCCTTTCTGGGTAGAGTACTAATGATTGTAAGTCCTTGCTTTTCATCATTGAATATTTGTCATGTTGGTCCCTTCTGGCCTGAAAAATTTCTTCTGAGAAATCGGCTGACAGTTTTGTGGGAGCTGTCATGTAGGTAACTATCTTTCTCTAGCTACTTTCAAGATTCTCTGTTTGGCTTTAACCTTTGCCATTTTAATTATGATGTATCTATGTGGGCCTCTTTGACTTCTTGTTTGAGACTCTTGTACTTCCTAGACTTCTGTTTTTGTTTTTGTTTTTTTCCCCTTTACCAGGTTAGGGAAGTTTTTAGCCATTATTTTTTCAAATAGGTTCTCAATGCAGATATTGTTACACTTGATGTTGTCCCAGGGGTTCCTTAAACTATTCTCATTTGTAAAATTCTTTTTCCTTTTTCTGCTTTGATTGGTTGTTTTCTGCTACTATGTCTTGCAAATTACTGATTCAGTCCTCTATTTCTCTAATCTGCCGTTGATTCCTTTTAGTGTGTTTTTTCGTTTCTGTTACTGTATTACTCATTTCTGACTAGTTCTTTTTTATATTTTTATGTCCTTTTTTATGCTTGCTATCTCTGTTGAGGTTCTCACTCAGTTCCTTGAATCCACACAACTCAGTTTCTCCCTGTATGCCTTTGCCCCCCTCCTCCAACTTGACCTAAAGTCCTTGAGAGATTTTTTTTGAAAAGATGGACACAACACAGGCCCAGACTGGTTGCTGCCAACAGAGCCTCAGGCCTTGGGAGTTGGGTAGGACAGAGCCTCCAAATCCTCAGGCTGAAGCTAGTAGCGTTTACCAGGCTAATGCCATGTGGGGGAAGGGCCCAAACCAGGAAAGGTGGTACCTGTGGGCCCTTTGGGAAGAGGACTCAACAGAGGAATATTGGCAGTTTTTTTTCTAGCCTTAGCTCTGACTCCACATAGCTCAGTCTCTCCTTTTATGACTCTGGCACCCTCTGCTGTAATCCAGGGTGAGTGCCTGCGGGCAAGAATTTGTGTGTTGGCCCTTTAAGAGGGTGCTTGGGTTTCCAGTAGCCTTTCTCTCACCCTGTGGGATAGAATCCCTGCTGGTTTTCCATGGTCTCCTCTTCCTGACATTGCTGTTCCCAGGCTGGGGAGCAGGTATGGGGCTGATATCCCTCTTTCCTCAGGGGGCACCTTTGCAGCTGAAATATCGCTCTAGATTTTCACCCGACACACGTGGGTGTGGGGCCAGACTGTTGCATGTCTCTCCCCCTCCTACCGTTCTCAACCTAGCTTCTTCTGTGTATCCTTCATTTCTGTTCAGCTAGTGTTCAGATGGCTAAAATAGGTTGATTTTTCTATTTAGTTGTAATTTCGATGGGGTCATGGGAGGACATGAGTGCAGCTTCCACCTACGCTGCCATCTTAACTGGAACCCTCTAGTATTTTAAATTACTTTCTATTTCAATAGAAATCATTTTTTATGTATGATTTAGTCATAATTTTGCAAACTAATTTTGCATAGAACCTGCAGATTCTGAGGCTAAGTATGTTATGGGAAGATCAGGAACAAGTTCTAGCTGCATTTTATTAAGCATGATACCTCTTAACCATCTGGTTTCTTTATCGAAATTCTAAGAACATTTGAAAAACTTCATTTTCCTGGCAGTGCTTTCGTGCTTCTCAGATCTCTCCCCCATTTGCGAGGGAGTTACTTCAAACCTCCTGAAGCCTCCCTCCTTAACTCTTTCTGTTTCAAGTATCTGTTTCTGTATAGTAAACAATGTAAGAGTTAGTGGTGTAACACAGTGATCATTTTATTATGATCACAGATTATGTGTGTGTCAGGAATTCAGATGGAACATGTCATTTCACTGTCTGGGGGCTCAGCTGAAAAGACTCAGATGACTGGGGGAGATGTGAATGTCTGGGAACTGGAATCCTCTGGAGGTTTCTTCACTCACATGTCTGACGCCCAGGCTATGGTGACTTGAAAACGGGGCTCAGCTGGGATTGTTGAGTGAATAACTTACATGTGGTCTTCATGTAGCTTGGAGCCTCTCACCTCATGGCCATTGGGTTACAAGAGTGGGTGTCTGGAGACCTAGTATTCCAAGGAAATCAGGCAGGAGCTGCTTGGCCTTTTCTGACATAATCTTGGCAGTTGTCCACGGTCACTTCCGCTGCATTCTGTTGGTTATAATGGATTTCTAAGGACAGTCCAAATTCAAGGGCAGGGGGATTAGTCTCTGACTCTTGGTGGAGTTGTGGCAAGGGCGCTTACATAAGGGCAAATGGGATGGAGCTAATGTAGTGACCGTTTTGTAAATACAGCCTTCCACTCTATCTCCTGATCTTCAAATAATGAAAGTGACTCTAAAGTCACTTGATTTGATTTGGAAAAATAAACCTAGCAGAATACATACATCCAAAGGAATGTTATTTTTAAAAGTAATCCCTTACTTGTACATTTATGTAATATTTTATAAATGTTTTTTTAAATTGCTTTCATATATATTGCCATAGTTGATCTAAATCACTGTTCTTAATTGATCCTACATCATCTCTGTAGTTTGGGTTACATGCTTCTTTGGGAATCTAATGAGAGTTATGTACTCTTTTTCTAGAACAGTGCTTGTGTACACACACGGTATGAGGTGGTTCACAGAGGCACTGACATAAGAACTTCTGTAGTCACCTACCATTCTCGGTTCCCTGCCACTTGTGATTAATGGGTGGTTAGAATCTGATTCCCTTTCTAGAGACTTTTCCTTCTGTGAGGTGATTCATTTAAAAAAAGGAAGTGGGCAGGGAAGAACTACGAACAGTGAATTCTGCAACTGTTTTGAATACTGGCAGTATTATGGTAATTGATGCATAACCTCCTAAGTTACTGCTTTGAAGAAGATGACACTTGGGATATGCAAGTTCTGATGTGTTTATTAAAAACTAGTCATTTGACTTTGAAGTCTTTCATTAGATTACCAGTTTAGTTTGCATTGAGTAAATGCTGTTGCTCTGCAAATTATACTATAATGTAAAACAAAATGATGTCATGAAAGATAGATAAATTATTCATAGTATGTAGATAGTAGAATTTATTGAATTCACATAAGTATTATTTTGAAGTTTATCTTTGTACTGTCAGTGGGGAAAAACAAAGCCGCTGAGCATTTGATAATAAAAATAAAGAGAGGGAATATTTAAAATAAAGAGAGGGAATTAATTAGAAAATCGGGTATATAACTTACATATAGTCAGTTATTTTTTAATCATTCCTTTCTGTTCATTAAACAAGGCCTTTGCTTTATCAACTGTGTCAACTTAGTTCCCGTCATTTAATGTACCTGAAGGGAATAAAACGTTTATTTCAAAATATTTTAAAGTCGATACCTATATTAATTCACAGTGACCAATTTTCTCCAATTTTAACCTTTTCTTCTATATATAATGTGGTGGTTTTGTTCCTGAGGTTTTAACAAATATTTGCAAAAATGGTTCTGAAGGGATAGGGAGAGTTTATTGCTAGAGGGAATAATTCCTGAAAGAATTTCAATAAAGTTTTTTAAAGGGCTATGACTACACTGTTTAAAAAACCCTGAATATCCCTAAACCAAACAATTCCAGCATCCAGTTTTTATCTTATTTCACTTCAAGAGTGAAGTGATAAGATACGGTTTTTCTTATCACATTCGGTGTTGTGTATGTGCATTGTCTGGTATTTCCAGAGCAATGTCAAAAATAGTTTGCTGCTTGTGGTTATCTTGTCAGGATTCTGACTTTAACAGGAAAATATTTCACAATTAAGCATTTTGTGGTTTTTAGGTTGACTATGCTACTTTTTAATTTGGTGCTTTAATTTTTTTCTTCTGAGATTTTTTTCTTTAATAATTGAGAATTAATTAGTTTACTTCTTGATTGTATTGTTGAAGGCCAACCTGAAGGACACTGTTTCCAAGCTCTAATTTATTAAAATAGAGTTAGTTTTCTCAAAGACTGTAGTACTGGACATTCATTATATTTTGAGAAAATTGAAAAGGAATTCCTTTTCAGCATAGACTCAAATATTTCTCTAAGCAGTCTTAGAGGTACAATTAATGACTGTGGACAAAGGGGCTGAAAACTACCCATCTTCCCCTTGTTTCTTTTAGCCACTTTATAGCATTGATTCTTAAACTTGTTTGTGGTGTATGAGAATCCCCTTTAAGGCTCATAAAACACTGATTTTAGGACTCCGCACTTGGACTTTCTGATTCAGTAAGTCTGCTCTGGGTCCTGGTGCTGCTGGTGCTGCTGGCCCTGGGACCACACTTTGAGAACCACTGTTTTATAAATATTTACATAAGTATTATTTTGAAGTTTCTATTTGTACTGTCAGTGGGAGAAAACAAAGCTGCTAAGCAACTTGATAGTAAAAAATAAAGAGAGGGAATATTTAATGTACTTAGGAAATATCTGAGGCCTTCCATCCAAGGATGTACTGAACAAATCAGTGATTTATTGCAGCTTGGTAATTGTAGAATGAATTTTTCACTTCAGCTGCATCATTGAGTACAAGGTTGCTTAATGTACATAGTTCCTTGACCAAAAAAAGAAAAAAGAAAGCCTATTTTGAGAAAAAAAAAAATGTTTTGGGAATTAGTAATCTGCATTTATACATATTCTTACTGTTAATTTATATTTCTTGCATCATTATATAAAGTTGTTTGTGTAAATTAATAAGTTTGGCTGCAGTAGAATTTTAGTATTTAATTGTTTCTTGAATTTGTATACTTCCCAATTTGTTATAGAAATTAAAAATTAGTTTACATAACCTGTAAGCAAATTACTTAATGATCTTTCTGTTGTCAAGTGTTCTAATGTGTGCTTTTCCCTCTCCAGAGGAAATAAAAGCGGAAACCGAAAAACAGAGGTTAGTGGGGTTTCTTTTCTTTAGTAAAAATAATTTGCAGACTTGTCAGTTTGGGTCAAAACAATAATACATTTTGGTCTGCATTTTAGTGTGGCAAGTTTTTACCATGTGATCTGTAAAATAAAATCAATTTTTAAAGTGGTTTTTAAGAAATATAATTTTAAGCATAATTACAAATATAAAAAGATCTCATTAAGTAAGTATATAAGGGAATTTCTGAAATAATATAAATATGCTTTTAAAGTCTTTGCTTATATTCAGTTCATATTAGGAAGATTAATAAATATTGAGTTATTTAGTACTTTAAATTATTTATGTAAAGTAAGTTATTAATTTCTTTGTTTTCTTGCATTTGGTCACAGCTCTGGCCACTAGTATTTGACTTTTGGCAAATCAATTAACTTCTGAGCTTGGTTTCCTTGTGTAATAATAAGAGAAGATGAAGACTAGTTGAGCAAAATTTCTTGTGGAACTGACGTTCTGTGTTTTTACATGAGTGTATCATCAATATGATAAATGTGGCATTCTAATCAGACTTTTCTTTTTCCTTTAGTCCTCCTCATGGAGAAGCAAAAGTTGGATCAAGCACCCTTCCACCAGTGAAATCAAAGACAAATTTTATCGAAGCAGACAAGTACTTCTTACCCTTTGAGTTGGCCTGCCAGTCCAAATGTCCCCGCATAGTTAGTACATCTCTAGATTGTTTACAGGTATGTGTAAAATGGCGTTAGCTAAAACCATCTACTAGGAATGTGTATTGTCCATGATAGCCTTTAATATTCTTGTTTATAAGAAACCAAATGGTTGCTTATGTTCAAGAAAGACAATAATAGTTGCAGAAATATTTTTACTTCAGCCCTGGCTGGTACACATAAGTCGGTTGGAGCATCATCCTGTAGGAAGAGGGGTTGCAGGTTCCATTCCCAGTCAGGGTGTGTACACGAACAGAGCAGTGTTTCTCTCACATCTTTATTTCTCTTCCTCCCTTCTCCTCTCTAAGCATGTCTTCTGGTAAGGATTGAAAAAATGTTTTCAGTTTAAAGGTAACGCAAATCTTAGCTTAGTGAATCACAAAATCTTCACTACTTATCAATAGTGAAAATGTTGATTTGGTCTGTTTTTCCATCTGTGAAATTCAAGAACCATACTTTGAACCTGCTGCTGATGTTACATCCGTAATTTGCAAATGATTTTACTAAATTCCTGCTATCTCATATAAAACAATAGGGTAATGTTGACAACTTAGTATTGGGTTGGCCAAAAAGTTCATTTGGTTTTTCTGTAAAATGACTCTAGTAGCGCTTAGTTGTCTTTAATTTCATTCAAAATAATTTTGTTAGATTATATTGTAACAGTTGTCATATCAGCGTGCATTTAATAAAAACTCATCAAAATTGGTGAATTTTTGTGTAGCCATTTTAATGTTGAAGATGGAAGAAAATATGCAACATTTTTGGCATATTATGCTTTATTTCAAGAAAGTTAAAAATGCAACTGAAACGCAAAAAAAGATTTGTGCAGTATATGGAGAAGGTGCTATGACTGATCAAATGTGTCAAAAGTGGTGTATGAAGTTTCATGGGGGAAATTTCTCACTGGATGATGCTCCACGGTCAGGTAGACAAGTTGAAGTTGACAGCAATCAAATCGAGACATTAATTGAGAACAATCCATGTTCTACCATGTGGGAGATAGCCAACATACTCAAGATACCCAAATCAATAAAGTTATTCATAAAAATGAAAAACGTGTCTTTTATTTCATGGGAAAAAAACATACGGAATTTTTGGCCAACCCAACATTTATATTCACTGTTGGACTTCAGCTATGACTTTTATTTATATCAGGAAAATTTCTTCAATCTTGTATTGTATTTTACTTACACATGTGGATTCCCTTATATTTGTAAGACAAACCTCCAGAGAGAGAGGTTCTGCTCCTTTCAGGTGTTTTCACTGTTGGTGGATTATACCTATTTAACAATTCAGTGATTTGTTCTTAAGGTGGGTTAAGGATAAGCTTATTTGATTTGTGATCTGGTTTTCCTTGGAAAATTAAAATTATAATATCTTAAGACCTTCCATCCAGAGATGTACTGAATAAATCTGCAATTTATTGCAGCCAGTGTAGAAAAATGAGGTTTTCTGCATGTTTACAGATCTGTTGTAATTTGGAAAGAGATTTTGGGTCATTTATAAATGAGTGAAGATAGCTTTCACAAAAGATAGCTTTCACAAAATATTGCTGATACTACTCACAAAAGTAGTATCAGCAATATTTAGATAGAAAGCAATAAGCTCTTGTAATTCATCAGAGCCAAGTTCCAGGGCCTGGCTTTCTCAAAGTTTCATCTGATGGTTTGTTGTAGTTACTGTTCTATTTTGTGTCTATTAACAGTGTAAATAATTTCACGTGTTTGTCACTAATAAAGTTGTCTTCATGAAAAGTTGGATTTGCCTTGGCTTTGATTACACTATAATGTTTATGTACAAATTTTAATATCTATACAATTACATGTTGTAAAATTTATATTTAATTATTATACACATTAGTCAGCTTAATTAGAATCTTTACTTTCTTTTTCCATTTCAGAAACTTATTGCTTATGGGCACTTGACTGGCAATGCTCCAGATAGTACAACGCCAGGCAAAAAATTAATTGATAGAATTATTGAAACAATTTGTGGCTGTTTCCAAGGTCCTCAAACAGACGAAGGAGTTCAGTTGCAAATAATAAAGGTAAATAATTATATAAAGTAAATTTGTTATTTTTAATCTATTTTTAAAAAGCCTTTTACTTAGAAAATATTTGGAAAGGTCATTTTATGTGCTTTCCAGCTATAATAGAGGTCATATGGGTGATTTTTAGACCCTATATCAGAGAATTTTGTTGTTGAATGCCAAGAGTTTGTTAGAAGAATATATTTTTAAATCTTTTATTTTGAAGGTCTCAATTTAGGGTTAGGACCCAGAGTCTACCAGAGTGTTTCCTTTGCTGGCATGTTTACCATACATATTCCATCTTTTGAGCTTTAGGGTCCCATGTGAAAGTCTCAGGACCGCTGTAGTTTCTTTTGTACTGCCGTACCCTTTGTAGTCTGCCCTCTAGACGCATGCTTCAGCATGTGGACTCCTTATGTACCGGCTTTCCTGATTTACTTGCACCTGTCCATCTACTGAACCTGCTCAGGTCAACCCTGTCCTGGATTCGTGCTATGTTCCTGGATGATTAAATTCCTTTAAAGAAAATTACTCAGTTGTGTTTTTAGTCTGTTATAAATATTGAATTCTTAATGTTACTGCTAGTGGTAGTGGTGGTATGTTTATATACCAGTAAAATTTTCTTGTATTATATTAATAGTACTTTTGAAATGGTGTGGGTGTGGGGGTGCATGTGTGTGAATACAGTGTTCCATCATGTGTGATTATAATCCTTTCTGAAGTATTCAGTTTCCTAGCTGTATTGACTTCACAAGTCATGTAATATCTGTATTGTGAAAAGCTGTCCAGTCTCTTTGGCCTATCATTTGCAATTTCATGTCAGTCATGGCTTATCAGACACTTGTATGCTCAATGTCAGATGCTTGCATGCTCAATGCTGTCTCTGCATAGCATTGTGTGGCAGAAAAAGACAAAAGAATGAGTTAACTGCTTTTGAGAAATTGCAAGTAAATTGAGGTAAGAAAATTCACATAAAGTTATTCACTTTATTGGGGGATTCACTTTAGGATTATGTTAAATTCTTTATTGTAAAACATTTGTAAACATCTTTAACAGTAACAGCACGTTTAATGAGTCCAGTCTACAAGAAAGATCTCAGAAAAATTTGGAAGTAAGACCTAGGTTATATCCTCCAAAGTTGACAATCTAGTTCAACAGTTATATCATATGAAGCATATCTGTGCTCCACTGTGACAGACTTTTAACGTTATGCACTTTAATAAAGTAAATTATATTAAAATGAAACTTGGGTTGAAACAAATGAATTGAATGGGTTTCTAGTGTTCTGGATTTGGTATGCTTATGTGGGAACTATTTATGGCCAGAATGAGGAAAATATATTTTAACAGTTGATGATACATTCAAGGCAGGTAGAAATTTTAGTGAATACTGGAAATGCTGTTAGTATATAGCTGAAAGTGGTAATAGTGTCTGAAAGCTTTAATTTTAATATAAAAATACTCACATTTTTGTGCTGAAACTATGGATGCAGAAAATCACTTTAACCTTGTCTTTTCTGTTTTTTTTTTTTTAAAGGCTTTACTTACTGCAGTAACATCTCAACACATAGAAATTCATGAAGGAACTGTACTACAAGCTGTGAGAACATGTTACAATATCTATTTAGCAAGCAAAAATCTCATCAATCAGACAACAGCCAAAGCTACTCTTACTCAGATGCTAAATGTTATCTTTGCACGTATGGAAAACCAAGCAGTAAGTATTAAAAAAAATACAGAGAGTGGGAGATTGTGTAGAACACCACAGGCATCATATACAGAAAAGAGTTTACGGAAATTTATAATGAAATCTTTTGTGTCTGTAGAGAAGGATGGCTTTCATTCACGGTTCTACTTACTGGAGATATGCAGTATTGTTCTGTTTTGTTTTGTTCTGTTCTGAGATTTACGGACTTGACTTTGGATAAGATATGTTTTTAATTGTTCACAAGTAGAATATGAATGGTATTGCTGCCATCATCCTCCTGGAAGTGTTTATACATTGATATTTTTATTGCACTCAAGTGTAGTAGATGAGTGTGATATTGATATAAAACTACTTAATTCAATCTATTCTGGTATAAGATTATTTATTCATTAAGCCTTTGAAAACAGTTCTGGCTGGTGTGGCTCAGTGGATTGAGTGCCAGCTAGGGAACTGAAATTGACTGCTTTGATTTCCAGTCAGGGCACATGCCTTGTGTGTGGGCCAAGTCCCTAGTTGGAGACATGTGAGAGGCAGCAGATTGATATATGTCTCGTGCATTGGTTTCTCTCCATCTCTTTCTCCCTCCCCACCCTCTGTCTAATAATAAATAAATAAAATATTTTAAAAATAAAAACAAAATCCATATCCATATTGATGAAATATGTGTTTTAGGAGTAAGAGACTATCAGCTAGAGAATCATTTATAGGTCTTCATAATTAAAAACTATCTTTTAACTTCTTATTTTGAACTAACTTTAAACTTATAGAAAGTTGCAAAAATATTACAGAGAGGTCTTCTTTATCCTGCTTTCCTTAATGCCACCATCTTACATCATGATTTTGCAGTGATCAGAAACAGGAATTAACATTGCTATAATACTATTGAGTCAGTTACACACCTTGAATTTCACGAATTTTCTCACTAATGTCTTTTTTTTTCTGTTTTAACATCCATGTAGGATCCCACCTTGCATTTAATATCCATTGAGTTATCATGACTTAGTATTTTCTAGTTATTGACAACATCTCAGTCTTCTCCTTGATTCTGTTGAAGGATACTGATCAATTATTTTATTGAATTTCCCTTAATTTGTCTGATATTTTCTTATGATTAGAATGAGGTTGTCCATTTTTTACTATAATATCTCTGAAGCAATGTTGTGTCTTTTTCAATGTATTATGTCAGGAATGTATGATGTTGGTATGTCTTATTACTAGTGACGTTAATCTTACTAACTTGGTTAAGATGGTATCTGCCAGGTTCTTCTAGTATAAAGTTAACTAGTTATTCTTTTGAAGTTAATAGATATCTTGGAAGAGACTTTAAATCTATGGAAATATCCTGTTTCCTCCTAAGTTGAGTTTCCAAACTCAACTTAGGTATCATAAATGAATCTTACTGATAACAGATATTACTGTGGTGTTTCCCTAATGGTGATTTTCTGTTTCCCTCTTCTTCTGTATTTATTAATCAGAATTATTTTCCTCCTTTTGTTTATTCAGTTTTTTATTTCTATCAGTCTGTATTCATGAGTATTTTTTTTATTCAACTGGTTACAGTCCAATACTGACATTATTTGTTTTGTTGCCCAAATTATTCCAGCTTTGACCTGTGCCCTTTTGACAAGGTTCCATGCTTTTTTGAGCACCTCCTTACTTTCTGGAATCTCAAGATGTTGTAGGCTTATTTTGAATTTTATGTGCTTCAGCTATGAATCCATTACTTTAGCAGGGGAGCCCTGGCTCCTTCAACTGGAGAATGGTGATTAGAAACCAAAATCTGAGTTCTAGGTGTGTTCATTGCCACTAGGATGTTCTTGCTTCTAGACCCTTTCAGCAGGTAGAGCTAGCTGTATAGTCACCCCACCTCCCCACTCCCCACACACCTGTATGTGACTATCTGTGTATATCAAAAACTGTGTGTTTATATAGTTGGTTCTGATTCCAGTCCAGTACTGTAGGTTTCATTTCATCTTCCTTTTATTTATAACTTCCTCTATCTAAACAATAAGAAATATGGCTTACATTTTCTCTGATAAATTGTTTCTTTAGTCCTATTTTATACAAAATAGTTTTAGAATTGCTAACCCATACCACTGTGAGAAGCAAATTTACTAAGTAGATTACAGCATTTTATATATTGTTCTTTTTGTCTTTAGCCTTATAGTACCCACTCAAAATACTGTTTTCCAAAGTTACTGTATTAGGTTAGTTCTCCACACTCTTCAATGGGTTAATGTTATTCCTTTATAATACAATCAAATTCACTTATTAATGCCTGTTTTCCATTTCAGTCCCCTCACATCCTTGTTAGTTTTAATTGCTTATTTATTTTTCAAGTATGTTAAACATTACTGTGATTTATGAGTCACCACTACATAAAAGATATACTCAGAGAAGTTCCGTTTCCTCCTTCCTACCATTTTATTCCTTTTTCCCTCCTCTTTCCACCACTAGGATGTAGCTAATCTCTTTTGTTTCTAGTTTTTCCCCTACATTTCTTTACTATAAATAAGCAGATATATGTGTGGTTTCATTTATCACCTCTCTTACGTGGAAGATAGCATACTGTATTAGTTATCTATCGCTGCCTAACATATCACCCATCTGGATGCTGAGTGGTTGTGACTTGGTTTCACATGGTTTTGCAGTTGACTGAGTGTATCCCTGTGTCAGCTGGGGCTGCAGAGTGATGCTTCCAGGCTCACTCCATGGGCTGCTGGTGAAAAGCCTCCATTCTTCACTGTTTGCTGGCCTAAAAAGCCTGAGTTTCTTAACATGTGGGTCTTGTAGGGCTGCTCACAATACGGCAGCTGGCTTCCCCCGGGGGGAAGACAATCAGAGAGAGCAAGAAGACAGAAGCTGCAATATCTACCTTATGATTTGAAGTGGTCACCCAGACCCTTCCTGGTATAGTGTGGCAGGGGACTCTACAAGGAAGTGCAAATCAAGAGGTAGAGATGATCATTATTGGTCATCTTAAAGGCTGGGTACCACACAGATAATAGATAATCTTTTATACTTTGCTCTTTTCACTTAGTAGTATGTCTTAAAAGTGTTCCGTATTAATCCTTAGAGATCTTCCTCATTCTTTTTTACAGATGAACAATACTCTAGGATGTACTATAGTCTGTCTAGTCACTCTCATGTATTAACATTGAATTATTTCTATTTTGCATCCATCAGTAGTAGTTTGTTGCCTTTTTGAAATGAATGAAAATAATTTTATCACCTTTTTTTCTTTAATTTTAGAGAGGGGGAAAGGGAGGGAGAAGAAGAGGGAAACATCAATGTGAGAGAAAAACATTGATTTGTTCCCTTCTGAACCCACAATCTGGGCATGTGCCCTGAATGGGAGTCAAGCCAGCAACCTTTTGGTTTGCGGGATGACACCCAATCAACTGAGCCACTCCAGGCAGGGCAATTTTATCACTTTTTAATAGCATAAATACAAGTTTCATTTGACTTTCTCAACAAGTTTTTATTACATTCTTTACATGTTCCTGGCACTGTTATGGGTCTTAGTTACACAGTGCTGAGCAAAATCAACTTGGCCACTACCTTCAGAAATTTTTCAAACTGTGGGATGTAGAAGGGGAAGGTGAACCTTAAACAAATGATCACACAGGGAATATATAACTGAATTGTGATAAAGGCTCTGAACATATTCATGTCGGAAAGGAGGTTTAGTTCTTTGCTATGAGTAGAGAACAGTACAAAAGGGAAGAGAGAGAAAACTAAGGGGTGGACAGACTGATTTAGCTTCCACATTTGCTAAAATTCTAAGCTAAACATGTATTTTATTTATATATACTACTGAAACCTTTTCCACTGCTCCTCCCCAATAAAACTCTATAAAATGTACAGTTCTGAATTTATTTCATTGGAGAAAATCCTGATCTCTTTCTCAAGAACACTGGTTCTCAACTGGAGAGAGTTTTGTCCCTGAAGCCACTTTAGAGACACTTTTGGTGATCATGACTGGGGTGGGGAGGCATGTCCTGTAGAAGGTAGGGATGTTGCCAAACACCTGCAGCGCACAGGACAGGCCCCCCACAACAAGAACTACCCATTTCAAAATGGCAACAGTACCGCTGTTGAGAACCCTTACTCTAGAAAGTATGGAAGTATATAGAAAATGTTTTTCATACAACAACATTTTCCCTATTTTTCAAGGATATTTCTAGAGTTTTAACATCTTGCTTATCTGTGATTCCAAACATGTGCTCACGCCAGTAAATCCTGGTGCAGGTTGGCTAAGGTCAGGCTTGGGGTTGGATTGGATTCCAAATCATAGATTCCTCACTGTGAATTTGAAAGTTGACTTCCTCATGAATGGGCTAAAGAATTCATATGAGAATTCTGTTCTGATTCCACCTGCGCAACTAATTAGTCAGGCCATCAGCTTCCTTATCTGTAAAATAAGTGATTCAGACCATGTAAACAATAGGGTTCTTTCTACTTTTGGGCATTAAAATATGTTAATTTAAATTTAGTTTGTAAATTCATAAAATTCTGGTATTTCCACATAACCTGAAATATTACTAGGGAATATGAAATGTTCATATTTGGCACCATAAAATATTTATCTTTGTAGAAATTAATTTTGTGAGAATAATTTTATTAGGTCATGAAGACCAAAAGAGATGTGTCTAAAAACAGTAAAGTGCTAAAAAATGAAACCCTGTGATCCTGGTTGTTACTGTTTTCAGCATCTTTTAAGTGAGCCAGTTTTATAGGTGGTATTATATGTAATAATGATTAGTCCCCTAAAATAAAACTAACATTTGTACATAGAATTTTTTTCTCTTTTATCAAGTGACTGGGCAAGGGCATTTAAGTACTCATTGCAATTTTATTTATTAACTGTAATTTTTATTTAAATTAAAAGACATTTGATAAAGTAATGTAAGAATATATTATAAAAGGGTAGACACTGAAAAGTTCCCTTCCTAATCCCTTCCCCCATAGGTAACCCTTATTACTAGTTTCTTATTTATCTTCCTAGACTTTGTTTCTGTATGTATAAGTAAAAATGAATGTGTGAGTATTTTATTCCCTCATCCAGTTTTCCTCCTCTCAGTGAAACTTCTGTTTGATTTTAGGTATATCCTTTATTGGCAACAATCCAGTTATTACTCTGAGGCTATTAAAGTTATTTGTTTTTTATTTTGGTTTTGTTTAAGTAATACATTTACAGCATTCAAACACCAAATTGAATGAAAAGAGGATATACAGTGAAAGACTCCCATCTCTGTTCTTACGTACCAGTTTCCATCCCCTTAAGAAGTGACAACTGTTACTTTATTGTGTGTTTAGTATATTTTACATTCCTTGTTTCTGATGGACTATCATTTGCAATGAGTATAACATCATTCCTCCAAATTTTAAATATCTTATTTTACAAATACTAAATGATCCTATTTCTTCCAGTTGCAGGAAGCCAAACAAATGGAAAAAGAAAGGCACCGGCAGCATCACCATCTGTTGCAGTCTCCAGTGAGCCATCATGAGCCTGAATCACCTCACCTTAGATATTTGCCACCTCAGACTGTTGATCATATATCCCAAGAACAAGAAGGAGATCTTGATCCCCATACAAATGATGTGGATAAAAGTCTTCAGGATGACACAGAACCTGAAAATGGATCTGATATTTCCAGTGCAGAAAATGAACAGACCGAAGCTGATCAGGCAACTGCAGCTGAAAGTAATCTTTTTGAGAAGTGGTTTGTGGTGGGTGGTGTGTGTGCATGTGCGCGCGCATTAAGGGAAAAGTATAGGAATGCATTTTTTGGTAAAGAAATGTGGAAAGGGTGATATGACTTAATGGGTATCAGACATATTATGGTAATTATGGACTTTCTCCATCCTAGTACTAAAGTTAATTTCACTTCAGCCCACAAGACATCTGTTAATGATACTATGCATTCATTAGCATCTCATGAGCAGTGTGATATATAGACTTGTTTTGGAGGAGATATATATTACTAAAAAGGGTTCTAAATGTCTGGTTAGCATGTTATATAGGAACTTAAGGTTTGTTTGTTTATGTACTTACTTATTATCCTCACCCGGGGACATTTTTTTCATTATTTTTTTAAGGGAGAGAGAGAAACATCAATGCGAGAGAGAAGCATCGATTGGTTGCCTCCCATATGCCCCCAGACTGGGGATCAAACCTGCAACCTAGGTATGTGCCCTGACTGGGAATTGAACCCTCAGCCTTTTGGTTTGGGGATGACGCTCCAACCATTTGAGCCTTACCAGCCTGGGCAGGAACTTTATTTTTCTTATTAAAATTAGTTTTATAGCAAACAAGAGACCCATTTATTTAGTAAGGTTTTATGGAATGTGACCAAAAATTTTAGGAAATCATTGTATTATTCAGAAAAGATTATGGTTAAAATAGTACTGAAATTAAATATAAAAAAATCTTTTGTGTAATTATCTGACATACAAAAATATTTTTTATTTTTTAAAAGATTTTATTTTATTTATTTTTAGAGAGAAGGGAAGGGAGGGAGAAAGGAAGGAAGAGAAGCATTGATGTGAGAGAGGAACATTTATCAGTTACTTCTTGAACGCGCCCCAACTGGGGACTGAACCCCACAGCCCAGGCATGTGTCCTGACCAGGAATCAAACCAGCGGCTTTTTGCTTTTTGGAATGGTGCCCAACCAACTGAGCCACACTGGTCAGGTCTCATTTATTTTTTTGTTGAGACATTCTATGACAGTTTTTTCTAAGTACCATATTTTGCCATGTATAACGCACACCCATGTTTCTGTGCTCATTATACACAGGATTATTATGCCCATTGTTAATACCCATGGTAATGTAATCATTATATCCATGTAAAATGCACATCCTTATTTTTCCATCAGAGATTTGGGCAAAAAAGTGCACAGTATACACAGCAAAATATGGTAAATTTATAAGGAAAAGATTATAAGATTACAAAATAAATTACATTTATTTATCTTACAAGTTTGTTTCTCTAATAATAGTCACATGAAGTTATTTTTCCCTCCAGATATTATCCTAAGATCCAGCCATTGTCCTATTAAACTGCCAGGGAGTTTGGTTATTCCCTTTTTTCCTCCTTAGGTTGGTATCAGAAAATGATGGAAATTCTGTTGCCTCTCCAACTGGTCTGTAGAACTAGGATTCTTAGGGCTGAGTTACAGTTCATCTGAATTCTGTGTTTTTACTTCCATCTTGAGGAAAGACTTCTATAATATATTTTCAGCTTTTGATTTTTTTTTTTACCACATCTTTTCCATAACCTAATAGTAGCATGCATATCAGCACCGGCACAGACAGATGCTTTACCAATTTTAACAGTACATTATTATTTATTTTCAGAGGGATAATTTTGATAAACCAAGCATGCATTCACAGTACTCAGGCCAATAGGGAATCTATACTGCTTATACGATTTACATTTTTCTAGCCTGCCCTTGTCAAAATTTCCCTTACTTTCACTGTGAGCTTATAAAGGGGCTGAGTCAAAGGGCTAATTTCTAATAAAGCTGGGTGTTATTTATTCCTTTTTTCCTTATCCATCCATGCATTCAGCATTGATTTAACATACTCTATCCTAGGCACTGTATTAGGGCTTGGGGTTAAAAAGTTGATGGAGGTATAGATAGCTGTTGCTCTTAAGATGCCCGTGGTCTGCCTGAGTGGCTGGCATTGGCCAGTGTACCCGAGATGTAATGTCATAAATATGTGAAAGTGGCATGCACAGTGTAATTCTGCTGAGGTGCGTTGGGGCATACCTTTGTAGAGGAAGGAGAAAGTGGCAATGTTTTAGCTGAACCTTCTTATATAGGGCTAGGTATTGACTAGCTAGAAAATTTAAGAAATTTTCAACAGAAAAAAACAACATGGACTGAGGCCCAAGGAGTGAAAGCATTTACTGGACTGTATGTGAAGTTACCACTGTAGGTATCTTACAGGATACAGAATTATAAATAAGACATAATCCCCTGTGTCATAGTCATGATTATGTTGGCTTTAAAGATGTTTTTCTCCCAACAGCTGATACAAATGAAAATTCTCCTTGCGAGCCATTGGTTAAGCATGCATGCTCTTGGGTTACATTAGCTGCTTTGAGTCACTTACTGGCTGTGTGACTTCGAACATAGTAATTAACTTCTCTAATCATTTCCCATGTGTGATAAGTTTTACTCACTGTTACTATAATCTGTTTCTGTTAGATGATTTATAAGACAATTGACTCTTGATCCACTAGTCGTTTTGTGCACATTTCAGTGACTGTATATTTAATTATGTTAAAAGTCTTAATTTTCAGACTAGCTAATTTTAGCCAACTAGAACATAGAAATACAAAGCTTAAGAATGGTAGAAAAATAATCTGTGATGACATTTATTTGTTTATAATACACAGAATACTCTCAATGTTACTGTTTTGGGATTTTTTTATTTTATTTTTTAATAAAATAAGGTAACTGATTTAACATGCTTATGTATCAAATTTCCCCTTGTGGCCCATTCAGTATTTTGTAGGATGCAGCCAACAGCAGGTTAAGGTCAGTGAACAATAGGGAGGACAGACTTCTGGAAGCCAGAATTATAAGTTGTGATTCTTTTTAGTGGTGTGTGTGTGGCACGGGGTGAGGGGGTGTTGTCTAGACAGCAGCACTAAATGCTGTAACATACACTCTGAAGCCATGGATATAGGAGAATGGCTCCCAGAACGAGGTTCTGGTTCCCAAAGCACCCTGAAGTACTAATTGAGCCTTCTTCATATATTTTGAACATTTTGAAAAACTGAGTAGAAATCCCATATTTATCTACAATAGTCCATGCAAGCTAACTGTGATGTCAAGTTTCTTTCTTTTTTTAATCTTTAGCTCTTTCGCAGTTCAGAAATTCTGATTGGCAGTTAACGTGTTTTTAATTAGCATTAAATTGAAGAATCGGTCTGTTTTACTTACTAAATTTAATTTCACATTGGATATGTAGATTCTGTTGGGGAACAAATAGTAAGAAAGTGTTGAAAGTCCCTGGGGGAGGGCAAGATTGCTCAGAGAGACCGCTTCTCCAGGCACCTCACTATATTAGAGCATAGTGATGAGCGTGTTGTTATTGATGAGCCGGATTAATAAAAACAGGCTTTCATTAAATTTAACATACTATTGGGTAAGTGTAGAGCATGTTTGAAATGTGTCATTCAAAATACTTTTAAAAATTTTGGTTCTTAAAGGAATAATCTAGAAAATTCACCGAAGATGTGTAATTGTTTAATAGTTTGTCAAATAAATCATTGTTGAAACTGACTTGAATTTATATTTGAAAATTTGATTTGGGTATAAATTTTGAAGGTTGAACATGTAATTGCTTCTAGTTTCATTTATCCATTTTTCTTTTATTAATTTTTAAAAGAAAGCTTTTTTGTTATAAATGTCTAGAAAAGTTTCTAAAATAATGTTTTCTTCAATTTTTTTCTTTTTAAAGCATTATCTAAAAATGATATGTTATATGATGGAGAAAACCATGACTGTGAGGAAAAGCCACAAGACATCGTGCAGAGCATCGTAGAAGAGATGGTGAACATTGTGGTCGGAGGTAGTGTACGCCACTAAGAGTTGGCGTGTTCCGTGTGAGGGCATCGCATCTAACTGTGGAGGCCTTTTTATACAGGGCAAAAATATAAGCTCTTTTTCAAATTAGCGACGGTGCTTATGTGTAGGAAATATATTTAAATATCTTTGATTATGGAAGAATATTCTTTTTTTCCCTCTAGCTTCAGCTCTAGTCTTTAAAACACTCTCTATTCCCCATATTCCCCAGCCCATTAAAAGTAATTAATGCCATTTCATTTTTTGACTTTATGTTTGGTGGTAGGATGCAGGGACATATCCTCCTTCCTCCTAAATGTGCTAATTATAAATTAGAAAATGTTTAAATTGATTTGAGTATTTTATATCTTTTTTGGGAAAATCAGGATTTCTTATGCCTTCATTACCATGACCAGGTCAGTGGATATTCGGTCAGTTCCTATCATATGGTTGTATTATTAAAATGTTATAGAGTTTGTTAGGGATTTCACTCACATTTTCATATAAACAGTGTTATTGAAGATAGGATTAGATTTGAGACCAAGCTGAAGCTTACGTAGCTTACAGCTGTCTTGCATAGGACTAAGTGTAGTATCTCTCTACGTATACTTCTAGAAGTGTCATTAAATAATCTGCTCCTCTAAGACTTGGGTCCATTGGTCATATCCTTCTTAATTTTCCAGTGCTATTAAGGGCTTTGTCTCTTGTTTATATTTTTTCTAGTAATTTCAGAGGGATCCGACAAAGGAGAAGGTAAATTAGTGGGTTCCGTTCACCACCTTGAAAACAGAAGTTTGCACTTATGTGTAGGAGACAGTTAAGGGAGAATTAGAGGAGAAAATTACAGAACATTAATATCTAACTCTATTTAATATTTCTGAGGATCCCAAATAATTTTATGGGTCCTTCCCAAATGCTGAGATGTTTAGATACTGTGACTATTCCCTGCCCTTTTTTAAATTGCATTTATTGATGTGACACAGGTTAACAAGATCTTATAGGTACTGCTTCCTTTTTTACAAATGAGAAAATTGAGGCACTGAGAAATCAAGTTAACTTGTAGGAGTGGTGAAATGTAGAGAATGTTTTCAGTTTCTTTGAGTAATTTTCTAAGAAGAGAAGGAGGAAACTGTTATTAATAAATATCGATTATTCCTTTCAGAAATTTGATAAAAAGGGAGAGAAATGGGCAGTAGCTGAAGTGTGGCAAGAGTTGAAGGAAGATTTTTTTTTTTAGCATGAAAAGGTTTGAGTATGTGTTTGTTTAGTAACGGGGAAGATCAGTCACATGTTTGAAATTGCGAATATCGTATTACAAGAAAGTACTTAGGAGAGGAAGGTACTACTAAAGGCAGGAAGAAATAGATTTGAGGGTAAATGAATGATTCATCTTAGAAATGCAAAGGAATATTTTTTCTCCCGAAACAAGAGGGAAGGAAAAGATTAAAGTTGATGTCAAGGAACTTTATGATGGGGCAGGGGTGAGTAAGGAAGCCTGTATTAAATTCCCTCTCTTAGCTCAGTGGAAGGTGAGAGTCCTTTGTTAAGGGAAGGTGGAGGAAGGGCCATGGGAAGAGATGTGATTGGGTGCAGAGAGGAAAAGGTTTGGTATAAGAGCTTTGAGGAATGATTATCAATTTCCAATGATCATTAAATTTTTAATGATTTCTTCCAGAGAGTTCTTTGCATCTATATGAACATACTTTATATATTTAAGATTATCTATATCTGTAATCATATTTAGCATGTCAGACATCAGCATATTAAAGCTCCAAAAGGCCAATTGGGGAAGCAGCTGCCTTGTTTGTGTAACACAAAGTTACCCAAATATGTTTTACTAATGAATATCTTTTTCATGTACCACTTGTTAATTGCAGAACATGCTTGGAAATTATACCATTTAATCTATCCAGGGTATTCTGATTTGGAGAGCAGAAAGCAGTTTCAGAGTAGGGTGCCAGATACAGTCCTTTCAGTACTTGAAGCAATCAGAAATTGGGCATGTGTTATCAGCGATCAGTAAAGTTAATAATAGCTAATATGAATGAGAACCAGTTGTGTTTTTTATATATATATATATATATAGTGTGTGTGTGTACACGTTGGTGATTCCTCATAGACATTATTATCTTTGTTGTGGATGAAGAAACTGAGGCAAAGAAAGATGAAGTAACTTACCCAGTTAAATGGTCTAGACATGAATTGAAACACAGCTCTTTTGTATTCCAAAATCTGTGCTCCTTATTGTATAGTATGTTTCCCTCATGCCAGCTTATAGTTTTCTTTTAATTGGTAGCATAAATGGAGCAGTTTCCTGCTAGATAGTTACTGAGTTATGGCCATCAACATGTTTGTGTTCCTTTTTTACAGAAATATACATCACACCTTAGAGCAGTTCTGAAACTTGGTATTATTTCTGTTATCTGTATTTGTTCTATCAGAAGTCATTTATTTCTGTTTATATTAATTACAAGTGTGATGACTTAAAGTAATACAATGAAAAGTATTCAGGGGTGCAGGCCATTATTGCTGTAGTAATGTTCCAAAGAATATGTTATTAGAGGTATTAACAGGTATTCTAAAAAGGGGGTAAGGGCTCATAGTAAAATAAATTTGAAAATACTTCATGTTTTATATCCCCTTTGGAGAACTCAATGCATATTAGCAAATTAAAGACTATGTCAAAGAAACCTATTTCCCCGCATTTCCCTTTTATTTGATAATTGGGATATTTTTTCAAGGAATTTTTATTACCATCTAAAGGCATTAGCAGTCATTAGAACCCAGTTTGGTAAATGCTGATGTGGACTAGAAGTAAGCTTCTGCCCTGGCACGTCCTGTTTGCCTTTCATCAGCTGTGTTTCATTGCTAGAGCTACTTAGGATCATACTTGGGTGTATTCCAAGTGCATATTTACTTACGAGTAAGTATGCTAACCTTTAAATGGTGCCAGTACATGTTACTTCACCTCACTTTCTGCCAGTTTCATTCTAAATACTCCATGATTTCATATACTGCAGTTAAGTCAGACATACTACTGTGTTTTTTGTTGTTACTGTTTTAGATATGGGAGAAAGGACTATAAATGCAACTGCAGATGGCAACATTGGAACAATAGAGGATGGTAGTGACAGTGAAAATATTCAAGCAAACGGAATTCCAGGAACACCAATTTCTGTTGCATATACACCATCCTTACCTGATGACAGATTATCTGTCTCTTCCAATGATACTCAGGTATAAATGGGAGTGGGAAAATTCTGTTAATCTTACACATTTCTAGGTCACTAACACCCTGTGGTGAATACATGTGGTTGATATTCCTGGCTGGTTTCAGTTCAGGAAGATAAAAACTTGGGTTTTTTTTCTCTCTGATACAAATCAAAGCAGTTTATTTTCTTAATAAATTGATAGCTAAATTTTTAACTCTACAGTGTTTGTCATGTGTTCACATCTTTCCAAAATCCCTCCTTTGAAATTACTTTTAAAAAGGAAACTTTTATCAAATATTCATAAAATAATTCTAGTGTCGTAGGATGGGAAAGAACTTTTAGGAATCTAGAGAACTATCTTACTGTTGTTCAAGGTACAGTTAAATCCATACTGTGGTAGTTATAGTTCCTCTTTATTTTTCCTACCTTATATTTTGTGTTTTTATCCTTTTTAAATAGGGAAGTTCTATATTAAATCATTGTCCCATACATAGTGGAAGCTTTCTTGGCCTTGTCGAATTTCATTAGTTAATAGCATTGCTTTGAGGATCTCCATTGTCTTATTTTAGCTGCACAAAGTAGATAAATAAAATGGAATAAAAAGATAAGGGATCTGGATGGAGGTGGAAGAGATATAAAGGGGATAAATGGTAATACAAAAAATACAATTTGAATAAATCATAAAGCACCCAGTGATAGACGTTGGAAAGCATAGTTTAGGCTGTGGATGAAGTATCTTGTTAGGGCATGATGTGCTAATTTTTGTTAGTAGTACTGGATTGGCCAAAAAGTCCATTTAGTTTTTTTCTGTAAAATACACATTTTTCATTTTCACCAGTAACTTTATTGATTTGGATATATTGAGTATGTAAGCTATCTCCCACTATTCACTTCTAGTGGGGAGGGGCCAGGAGTGCTGCTAAACATCTTCCAATGCATAAGACAGCCCCACAGCAAAGAATCATTTGGCCAAAATGTCAGTGGTACCAAGACACTGCACAGACCACTTTTCACATGTTCAGTCGGTCACACACATTCAGTCAGTCACAGCACCTTCTCCATACACTGCACAAATCTTTGTGTGTTTCAGTTGTGTTTTTACCTTTCTGGAAATAATAAGGCATAATACACCGAAAATGTTACGTATCATCTTCTGTCTTCAGTATTAAAATCGTTACACAAAAATTCACCAGTTTTGGTAAGTTTTTTTTAATGCACGCTGATATGACAGCTGTTACAATACAATCAAAACAAAATTGTTTTGAGGGTTAAAGACAACTAAGCACTACTGGATCCATTGTATGGGAAAAACTAAATGAAAAGTTTTTGGGTAACTTTAGAGTTTATTTGGAGACTAAGAGGGAATATTTTTGAAAGAATGCGTTTAGCAGGGTGTTGTTAATTATTGAAAATAGGGATGGGATGTTAAATTAAAGAAAAAACAATGTGGCAAAGTCCTCACCTGGTTTCCCTTCCAGAACCCCACCTATTACTGAATTGAATGAAATGTATAAAAGGCTGAAATGATTTTACACTAGCAAGTATCTTTATTTACGTATATGTTAACTTGTTTAGGAATCTGGAAATTCTTCAGGACCTTCACCTGGTGCTAAGTTTTCCCACATTTTACAGAAGGATGCCTTTCTAGTATTCAGGTCATTGTGTAAACTGTCAATGAAACCACTGTCAGATGGACCACCAGACCCAAAGTAAGTCATTAGCCGTTCTGCCTGGCAAACGCAGTTTTAAAGTTCAAAATGTACTGTAAGACAGTCTTTGGATTTTCTTTGTTCCTCTTGTTCTGTAAGACCCTCAAAAATATGTTTTAGGGTTATTTTATTTTAAAAAAGTACATTGAAAAACAGTGAGTTCCAAAACTGTTAAAGTAGATACCTTACACTCTTTCCCAAAGCATACCAACAGCATTAGAGAATTGTGCCTGGTACATAGTAGGTGCTCAGTAGATATTGAATGATTGAATGAATTCCTATTTCAGTTTTTAAGTAACTTCGGGGCTGGCGTATCCCTGTTACATGTAGCTTCATGCTAGGCTTCTGAAAGCTACCAGTTGATTTATTGAGAGAGAGAAATCTTAAAAGTTATACTATGTATTCACTAAGGTCTGAAAAATGCCCTAAGATGATTACTTTCTCTGTGGGGAGCAGGAAGTACTTTACAATAAAAGTTGCTTATCTGAATCTCATCAAACATACTAGTTTAAACTGTAGGAAAGTACCATTTTTGTAAGTCATAAATCATCAAAAATACTTCATTTCATCTGATTCAACTGTAAGTCCTATTTGAGACTGAGTTTGGGAGTTATTGGAGAGGCATGCCTTTCTCATGTTGCAGCCCAAGGTATTACAGCATGACAAGTTGAGGTCTTGGGAAAGAAAGCTTGGAGAAGGCTTGAGTGACTTTGAGGGAAATGTAAGCAACATTACTTTATTAAAAACCTCTAGAGCATTTCAGGTTCTAAATGTCAACTAAGAAGAAAGATTGGAGACAGATATAATAAAAATGAAATTTTCTATAGTTTTATTTTACTTTGTCACATTATACTGAATCAGTGGGAAATATCTTCTAGGCCCAGAAGCCTAAAATTCTAAAATCTCTTTAGGCCCAACTCCTGAGAGTCAGAAATACAGTTTTTGATTCTTCCATATTTGGGAAATATGAACTCTATGGAGAAAGGATTAAGGTTGATCAGATTGTAGTATAAATTTAATTATATCCTATATATTTTATAAGAATGTATTTTAAATATTTTGAATTTTTTAATTCTTAGTATGATGGGAAATGTAACTTTCTTATTCAGAAATTGACAATTTTGACATCTCATTCTGAATCAATGAAGACCTACTTTAAGGGTGATAAATGTAAGAATTTGGTGTTATTATTGAAAACCATTCTTGCCATGATTTTAAAATGTTATTGACTTAAAAACCTCATATTTGATTTTTCTCAAATCAAAATGTTATTGACTTAAAAACCTAAATATTTGATGTTTTCTCAAATCAAAGATTGTAATGTGTTTGAAAGAAGACTAGAAACAGAAAAGAAGAAATTGTTTCAATTGCCAAGAATGAAAAAAAACATAAAAGAAAATCTACAAATACTATGTGGGGGAGGGTATTTATTTAGCCCTAAAAAAAGAGTAATCCAGTTTTGGAGAGCTGCTTTTATGAGGAATAATGTAAATTAATTATCCTTCTACTTAGTGGGCTTAAACCAAATATTAGGAATTTTGTTTGTACATTTAAAAAGTCGTAGCTGACCATCAGGGTCATTAAACATTGGAATTGAATAATGAAAGAGATCATATTTTCACCTCCAGAAACTGTTCTCTTTCCAAAAGAGAATATATTATTTTCTGGCTTGAATGATTTTTGTCAAAATTAATGAGCTTTTGTATTTATAAAATTTTCTTTTTGTCTCTGCTTCTCTGTATACTTTGTTGAATTTGCTAAGATGACGATCTAGGAAGTGTTCTTGTAAGTTAAATTATAATTTGAAACTATCCCATGAAAAACTGCAGACCTGGAATTTCCAGCCTCCTTTGTCTATCAGAAGTACATGCTATTGACTGGGGGTGGGAGGTGGTTAGGGGTGGAGGGATCAAGCAAGAGGGAAAAAGGACATGGGGACATGGAAACTGCAGTGATTGCCGTGGGGTGGGGGTGTAAGGAGGTTAAATGGTAATGGAAAAAAATACAGTAATTTTTTTAAAAAGTATATGCTCTTGTGTCTAGGACAATCATTGCTTCATTAATTAATGCCTTCTACATAGTAGATATTTAATAAGTGCTTAGATGAGTGTATGAATAAACCCTTTAATTTTTTTGCATACATACTATGTACAAGGCATTTTGTTAGATGTTGGGGATACAAAAAGAAAACATTCTTGGAACAAAAAGTCATGTTTAAGTGCTGCAGGTTTTAATTACTGTTAGAATTGAGCAAAAAGTGTGATGAGCTAGAGTAGGCAGTGGTAGTAGTAGCGTATAAACCTTGGAAGGTTTCTGTGTGAATGGGAGGTAACTTGGCCCGCTCTGTATTTTCATGTAGCTATTCAAGGTTTTACCTCTAGCTGTTTCTAACTTGATCTGAGCATTTTTTATGATGCTCTATTTGCTGTGTGTAGTCGTAGAGGCATAGCCATCCTGAAACATCACTATGTCATAATGACCCATGATATTGTTGGTTCCAGTTTTATTTCAAAGACAGTAATTTTTTTGTGATTCCCATGTACGTGAAATTAAATAGTCCTTGTTAGAGTTTCTTAGCTTTTTAAAAAATTACTTGACACTTGTAACCATGAATTTTTTTGTTTTCTTTTTCTTAATCATGTTTTATTGTTATTCTATTACAGTTGTCTCAAGTTTTCCCCCTTTGCCCTCCTCCGCCCATCCCACCCCCACATTCCCACAGTCAATTCCCTCACTGTTCATGTAACCATGACGGTTTTTAAGATGGAAATCAGGAATGGTTAAGTTTACTATATGCTGTAAATGTGACTGAATATAGTATTTGGAATGAAAAATGAAAAGAGCCGGCTGCTAGAGCATTTTAGCGTGTCCTGAATTGGAAAAGTTGCCTGGGATAGATCACCCTGGTTTGTGGGGTCTAAGAGGTGTGTTTCAATGAGAGGAAAAACTGCATTTGTGAAATCTGGTCATTAAAATTCTGGGTGGGGATCAGAAGTATGGCATAGTATATTGATCAGAAAGAACATTTAAATTTAGGTTGAAATGTACTTTTTAGTTTTCACTATGAAAATATTCAGAGTAAATGTGTAAGCTCTTAAGGATATAAATCTTCTAAAAGCTTCTTTGTATATATTTCAAAAAAGAAAAAAGTTAAATAGCTCCTGAAAAACTAACATTGCAGTTGTGCTATAACTTGTTAACGCAACCAAAACTTGCTAGGATTTTTGAGTAGCATAACTAGGGATGAAGTACATTGGACCTAGTATATACTAAGTATGGCATTTAATTGGAGAAGTTCATAATGGTTTCTAAAAAATGAAATTTGCCTTTGAAAGAAAGGAACAAGGCATGAATCTTGAAGTTATTTTTTGTTCGAAAGAACAGTAGGTTGATATTAAAAATGTGTGAAGATTTTTTTCCCATTTTAAAAGTTTGTTAAATTTTGTGGTATGAGAGAACATCAGTAGCACTACCCATTATTAGTGTTGAAGCTTTTTCATGTACTGTATTTGTGTGTGTGTGTGTAGTTTTCTGTTTCTCTCCACTTAAAAGTTTGTGAAGTTTTATGGTACCAGGAAATATCTCAGGAACAACCTGTTATTACCGTAATGCTAAACTTGTCCATATACTGTGCCTTCTTTTTCACATTTTAGGTCTCATGAGTTACGATCCAAGATTCTTTCATTGCAGTTACTTCTGTCCATTCTGCAGAATGCAGGACCTGTTTTCAGGACAAATGAGATGTTTATTAATGCTATTAAGCAGTATCTGTGTGTTGCACTCTCGAAAAATGGAGTCTCATCTGTTCCAGAGGTTTTTGAGCTTTCTCTTTCCATATTTCTTACTTTGCTGTCAAACTTCAAGACACATCTGAAGATGCAAATTGAGGTATGTTCTTCATTTAGGCGTTGTTGCATTTCAGTTTGTTTCATGTTAAGTCAGATTATTAGTACGCTGGAAAGTTTTTAAGAATGAATAACATTTGTATATTACATGTACTTCTAGTGAATAAAAAATAATTCACTCATTCAACTAACATGTAGCTACAAAGCACTGAGCACTACATAAGCAGTAAGAATTAAGACACAGCCCCTGCCTTCAAGAAATTTGTACTAGTTGTATGAATGGTTCTAGTTGTCTTGAATTAACTTGGTCCTCAGAATAACTTTGCCATTGTGTATGGAGTATATAACAGTGGTTTTGGTCCTCTTAAAAGAAAGCTCAGAATATATACTTTGTGTACATGGTTATAAGCCATTTAAGTTTTTGGCACTTTAAAAATGTGATCGAGAAGGGTTGTGTTTTTTTGGCTTATATTTTAGGACATTTGAAATTTTGATTTTTGCTTTATGTATTCCTTTGTATTCATTCCAAATTATTATATATTCCTAAATATATTTGGAAATAGAATAACTGTCATGTGGTTATAAATATTTCCAGAGCCTTAACAGAAAGGAAATTTTCTGACCAAGTCTGTATGTATCATGCAAGTGTAGCCATTCCTGATCTTTTGTTTTCACCTTCAAATAGTTCAGTATTTTAAAATAGTACTTTGCGTTTTGCTGATTTAATGGATACTTTTTCCAGCTTGTCATTTGTTAAAATGCCGTTTTGGTTGGGACATTATATATTTTAGAAATATTCCGTTTCATGGCGGTCACTTCTCCATGTTGTGTTTGGTATGATACACAGGTTACATTGTGATTTTTATTAGTTTTATATTTAATCCTAACTGAAGACTAATAATTTATTATCTCATAGGGATGGATAAATAATTGTTTTCCCAGAGTTTTGAGATGGTTAAGATAATCATATCTTTGATTAATGTTCTATAGTATCTATTTCAATTCATGAAGAACAGTTGTGTGGGAATGAGACAGAATAAGGCCTTGGTATTTTAAGTGAAAAAATTTTCATTTTGGACCACATTTTGGGGTAGGAAACAATTTCTGGTCCATATGTGGTATCAAATTTTAGAAGTTTACCATATAAGGAGAGTAATGGGGGGGGAGGTGAATGGGAACAACCGTAATGGAACAGTAATTAAAAAAAAAAAAAAAGTTTGTTGTATGTCTGTTAAAATAATGCAGGGCATTTAACTAACAATAGTTGCTATTTTTATACAGTTTTTTTCTTGTTATCTTCAGGAACTAAAAATAAAAGAGACTTTAAAAAACACCTTTGGAACTTTTGCTTCTGTAACCAGCTAAAAGTCTCTCATTTGCTGATGGGGTACTTAAAATGCCACTAGAGAATTTTGGAAGACTGTGTATACAGTTACTTACAGATTTTTGGACACTGAGACTCTATTTCATTAAGTACTATATAGTAAGCTGAGTGAAATAAAAATTCTTCAATGATTTTTGTGATATTGATTCCTTAAATTGGGATTACTATTTCTGTGGAGTAAATTTGATATACAAAAATTTTGTAAGCACAAATTTAACAGGAAATACTTCCAAGAAATTCCCTGTCTGCCCATAGATGGTACATTCTTACTACAAAATGGTTGTAGTAATGTTTTTAAAAAGAGATCAGGTTTATTATTTCACTCTACATTCTCCCTCTGGGGAGATTATGAGGGTAAAACAAGGTAAATGTAGATATGCTTTTGAAAATACTAAACATTCAAAAGCAAGATGATCTGTGTTGCAGTTTGGAGAAAACCCAACATCTGAAAACATAAATTTCCAAAGCAAAATTGAGATTGTCAAATAAAGATTCATTTTCTGAGAATATTCACCTCAGACTTTCTATAATGTGGTTTTTCCGTGGACATTATCTTACATGTCTGTTTCTGAAAATACAGTTTTAAATAGTCACAGTTAGTAACTACTGGAGTGTATGTGCCTGTTGGATACTGTACAACTGCACAGATCTTGGAATCAAATTGGATACTGCCACCATGCTTCCTATTCTTTACTGATTTTCATTCAGTTCCTGCTTTTTATCATAGCAACCACTAAAACTCAGGTTTGCAAAAATAATGTCATTGAAAGGAATGTCATGTGATCTAACGGATCTAATGTTGACACTGAACGATTTTGTGAGGCATCTAGCAGCTGTATTTTTCCCTCACCTTTACCTTATAAATTCTCATGACACCCCTTGGAGTTTGCTGTAGCATTCTGGGGCACCTTGGTAAAGTGTTTGGGAACTGTGGCCATGAATATTTATTGAATGCCTACTATATGCCGTGCAGGGTAGACACAACGCTTGGAGAGAAAGACCTGGATCTTATCCTCTTAGAGCTTACAATCTCAACAGGGAATACTGACATTAAGCAAGTACTAGAAATGTGTTGAGTTTTGTGAAAGAAAAGCACATTAAAGGAAACCTCATCGAGTTTGGGAAGAGAAGTTGTTAATCATCATACATTGTAATGTGAATTTCTAAGTTCACAATACATGTGTTCTATAAATGTTAATATAGTATATTGTTTCTGTTTTTTTTTTAAATCACAGTCACTTTTTCCAAAATAAATTTGAATCTAAAAGTTCTTAGCTCTTAAGTTGAAATATATTTACCTAGGTTAAGTCCTTTGTGGTTGACATTATTTGGTATAAAAGAATAGTGAGAAATAGTTTGTAGTTGTCAGACAAGATTTCCACTTGTGTAAGTAATGATAAAAATACAATAGTCTATGAGAATTACACAATTAGATCCTTTTTATTGTGTAGATTATAGCATTAGTTATTTTAAAATCTGGGAACAATTATGCTTGCCCAGTACTGTAATGTCTGAAAAATAACAGGGTGGAGCAAGAGTATATTTATAGTTGTCTGTATGGAAAGTAATAAAATAATTAATAAATAATAATACAAGAATATAAACCCTCATGTTTTGCATACTTCCAACTGTATACTTGCTTTTCCCCACCCTGTATAAGTGATGAACAGAATACAGCTTATGCTTTCTGGGGTTATGAGTTAGATTAGTTCTGCAAATATGTTCAAAAACTTATTTAGAGGAACTCCAAATCTTTGTAGATTTCTTTTGTAGTGTCTGTGTGATAGTGAACAAATTAATGTGAAATGCAGTGTTCCTATCGCTAGGGCTAGTTTAAGTCACCTGCCCAAGTTATTTTAGTCCTGATGTTTCAGAGGTAGACTCAAAAGAAGTTGAAATCCAGAGAAACCTGCATCCTAATCTCTGATCTACAGCTTTGGGATATTTAAAAATTGATCATATTTATGAATTATAAACAATATTTTAAATAGTCTTTTCTCCTAATCACAGGTGTTCTTTAAAGAAATTTTCCTATACATTTTGGAAACTTCTACGAGCTCGTTTGACCACAAATGGATGGTTATTCAGACATTGACAAGGATTTGTGCAGGTATTTGAAATTATGTGTATTATCTTTCTTATAATGAGGTATTTAAAAGGTTAAATATGCTTATACACCATGTGCCCTTTGTTAATTAATGTATTGTGTTGTTACAGATGCTCAGAGTGTAGTAGATATTTATGTAAACTATGATTGTGATTTAAATGCAGCAAATATATTCGAAAGACTAGTAAATGATCTATCAAAAATTGCTCAAGGACGGGGCAGTCAAGAACTTGGTATGAGTAATGTTCAGGTAAGAACTTTAAAAAGATTTTCAAATTTAAACTTGGCCAAGGAAGTGCTATGTGTTTTGTTTAAAAGATCTTGTTTTTATTCTAATTCCAAATTATTTTATAGGAATTGAGTCTGAGAAAAAAAGGTTTAGAATGCTTAGTGTCGATTTTGAAGTGCATGGTTGAATGGAGTAAGGATCAGTATGTGAATCCCAACTCGCAGACAACTCTTGGTAAGGTGACAGTTTAAGTATAATTCTTCATCCTTTTAAGTGAATGATACTTTGGGGGATGGTTGCAAGCTAGTTTCATGATGTCTTTATTCATTTAGCTGATGAAGGAGCATTGTCTATAAGTTAAATAATGAGCTTTAAAATGATGAATTTCTCAACTTAGTTAACCACACTTTTTTCCTTCTAAACCTTCCTAGAAGTATTTTAAATATTTCAGAAAAGTGATGAATATTTATGCAACTTTGTTAAAGTATAGTTATAGAAGAAAAATATAAAAGCCAGTATGTTTTAAGAAACTGGCATTGTTCATATACATTTGACCTTGATCCTTATTCAGAGAAAATCTCATAGCTTCAGGGCTACCTGGTGTTACCTGAGTCAAGAGTCCCTTGAAGGAAAACTGAAGGTCATGAGCTGAGAGCGGAAACCCAGTGGACACTCAGCACTGTGACTGCAGATGGGACACTTTTAATGGTGTAAATTGCACATGTATTAATATCAGCTAATACTTCATTTGTACTAAACAAATATCTAAGCAACAGTGAAATCTGTCAAATTTGGGGGTTTACCTTTACATTTTATTTCCTTTGACAGAATAATTTACTGTATCAATTTTTCTACTTACAGGTCAGGAAAAACCCTCAGAGCAAGAGTCAAATGAAATCAAACACCCTGAGACAATAAACAGATACGGAAGTTTAAATTCGCTGGAGTCAACGTCATCATCAGGAATAGGCAGCTACAGTACACAGATGTCTGGCACCGATAATCCAGAACAATTTGAAGTCCTAAAGCAACAAAAAGAAATAATAGAACAAGGGATAGATTTGTGAGTGTCTCGTTTTAAAGAGCAATGTTCTTAAATATTCCTCTGCCCATGCTGCACCACCATTGCCCTGGGTTTCTCTGCATCTTTGGATTATTTTTATTCCCTTCCAATGTATAAAACAGGGCAAAATTCTGACTACTTTGGGCTCCTAAATGAATTCCCCTTATTCATTTCAGTCTAGCCCAAGCAGACCCCACAATGCATATTAAGTTATTTTTGCACCACATTTTATATGCTATTTTGTTGTATCTCTGCAGTTTTGTGTGGTTTATTTAGTTCAGTTATAAAATCCCCCATTATATTTTCTAAGCAGGTGACAACTCAAAAAATTTAAAGTATGAAACTTCTAATAACTAGTATTGCTGCTTTATAGGTTTACATTTTCTCCACTGTGGTACAAATGTGCTACTTTTGTTATTGATCCATTGTTACAGATTTCATTTTTGTATGTTGATAAGATGATAATGTCCCTTTCCAACCTGGCTACTCTACCAGACCCTGAGCAGGTGACTTCATTTTTCTCACTAAACTGTGTAATATCAGCCTGCTCCTGGACTGTTTCCTGTCTCAGTGCTGCATTCTGCTTTCTGCCTCGTACAGAGATGCTATAAGGAAGAATGAACTTGTTGGCCTTTTCTCCATGAATCTGTCTGTTGTGCACTGGAGTTGGCCTACTCCTTCTGCTGTAAAGCATTTCTTCCTGAATCTTAAGCAATGCTTTTTGATGAATGTCTTTTTTCATTGTATGTTTTTGAAAATTGACAAGATGTGTACATATCCTTTGTCATAAAATTATAAAATCTCACAAAATTGCCCAAGAAGTTGCCATTAATATTTCATTCTAATTTTTCAGTCATTATTTACAAAGTGTCATGTGTTCCAGACATTATGCAAGGTCTTGGATTGACTGATGAATGAAACAGCCCTTGCTTTTCAGGGGCTCAAGGTCTAGTAGTGTAGAGAGATACTTGTACTGAAATTGTGCTGGTCACTCAGCAAGCACATACTCGGTACTTGGACTGAGTGCCTAGAACCATGGAGACACTGGTCCTTATGTTCAGGATTACGGTCTAAATCTGGGCTAAACATTTTTTTTATAGTACTGTGTAAAGTCCACGACAGAGTGTTGTACAAAGTACTGCCAAGGTGTGATAACTCTATGCGAAGTGATTAGGAGTCAGAGGGAGTCATCACAGGGCTTGAAAGTGAAGGTCTCCCTAGCCTTCAGCCCTCCTTTCCACCACTAGACTTTCTACTTCAGACTTCCACGGGGATGCTCTCATGTTGTTGTGCTCAGGACACTCTTTCACGACTGCTCCTTCCGTGACGCCACTTTGCCCTGTCCCCTTTTCCAGTTTGATCTTGCCATCTCAGTCTTGGTATGGGGTGTTTATCTCCTGCATACATCTTGGTGCTTCCCTCAGCCTTTTTCTTCCTTTGTAACTTCTAGATGACTGTGTTCGTTTTCATGACTTCAGCTAGTATCTATTTACTAACATCTCACTACTCCCAGTTGTTATTTTTAACATAAATACCTCCACTGACATTCAGACTCATGTCTGTAATTACCTGTTAGACCTCTGTACTGGATATTGCATAGTTTCTTACACCCAGCAAGTCTGTAACCAAATATATCAGGCTTCATTCTCTCTATAATCAACTCCCCAATAACTCCTACCAAAACCAAAATAAAAACAGAACACCCAGTTGTTTCTGTATTTCTTATTGAGGCTCTTAACTCCAGCATGTTACTAAATTTATAAATTAGAAACCTGGGAGTCACCTTAGATTGCCCCTTGGGTCTGTCACTAAATCCTGTTGATTCTGCCTAAACATCTCTTCAATTTTTCTCATCTGTCTGTCTCCCACAGGTATCCTCTTAAGTCGTCAAAACACCGTCATTTCTAGCCTTCGCTAGTATAACCTAATTGGTTTACCTTTGTCTGCTCCTATTTATTCTCTGGTCTTTTCTCACACTTAACTAATCTTTTTGAATGAAAAGCTTACTACTATTTTCCCCACTCCTGCTCTTAAGAGAATAAGGCCACAACTTTGATCCACCAAACTCTAAGCTTTATCACCTGCCACTTCTTTATTTCACCTCATTGCCCCACCAGTGCAGAGTTATGTACTAGATTATAATCATGCTGTTTCATACTCCTCTGTATTAGTATGGCCTTTTATGCTCTATCTGGGATGTTTTTTCTTATTGTTTATAAAAATCACTCTTCAAAGCTCAGCTCCACCATCACCTTCCCCTGGAAATAAATCATGACCATCTCTGTAAATTAGTCACTTTCTCTTCTGTGCTGCCTTCTTACCTTGTGAATAGATTATTTGTTACATTTGTGCTCTTATAATTTTTAAAAAGTTATGTTTCTTTAAAATGAGAGCTTCTAGAGAGCAGAGATTGTTTATCTCAGTGAAAAAAAGTTTAATTTTTGTGCGCAGTGATGGTTGAAGTAGGACTTGACTGGGGATCATTAGGAGAGAGCAGGGAAGGACATTTCAGACAGAGAATGACAGAAAAGGGAGAGCATTTGAGGAGTATTGTTAAGCAATGGCAGGTCTGGGGCTGGGGAGTGTATAGTAGCAGGAGATGAAAGCAGGCAGTTGGCTCCAGGTTACAGAAGGCCTTATACTCCGTGTAAAGGAGTTTTGTCTTCTTCCTCCTGGCATTGGTGTACTGTTGAAGGATTTTAAGTGGGGGAGCAGCATCATTAGATTTCTGTTTTGGAAAGATGACTTGCCAGCGGCCTGAAGGATGGATTAGAAATGTGAACAAAACAAGAGATGGGAGACCATTTAAGAATGCTTGCAACACCCAGGTGACAGGTGATGAAGTGTTAAAGTAATTAATGGTACAATGAAAGTAGAAAGTAAATGATTTGGAAAGAAAGATGTGAAATTTGAACTGGATCTCTAAGCATAAAGCAGAGTTCCCCAGTGGGTGGAGCAGGTGAAGAGCCTATAGCGGAAATGGGCTGCAAATGCTTGGCATTTAGGGAACGAGACAGGGATATGTGGAAGGAGATGAGAAATCGACAGGAACCACATTGAGAAAGGTTTTTTGTGGTAGTCCGATTATTTTGGATTTTATTTTGAAAACATTGAGTATCTAGCCCTGGCTACTGTGGCTCAGTTGGTTGGAGCATTGTCCCATAATCTAAAGGTTGTGGATTCAATTCCTGGTCAGAGAACATACCTAGGTTGTAGGTTCCATCCCCAGTCAGTCTGGGTGTGTAGGGTGGCAGCCATTTGATGCATTTTTCTCACATCTATGTTCCCTTCCCCATCTCTCTCTCTCTAAAAGCATTGAAAAAATGTCTTTCTGGTGAAGATTTTTTTAAAAATTGAGTATGTAAAGGATTTTTTAATAAAGGAAATTATGCTATCAGATTATATCTAAAACAGTCACCAGACTTCAAGTTCTATACTTCAAAAACAGGAAATTTAGAATTCATAAGTGTATGTAAAATGAGCCATGATTACTAGAGCATTGAGAATATGTGTATTAAAAGTATGAGAGTTAAAGTATTCACATTATTCGAAGTTCATCTACTACATGACATTTTCTCACGTTGTCTGAAATGATCCATCTCAGTGATAAAGATGTCCTTCCATTTGAGCCTTTTTTCCTAAAAAGAAAGAAATAAACCCCACATAGTATAATGTTTTATACTTTCATGCATTGATTATGTTAAATAGGTTTCTGTTTTCTAAGGGCTGTTGGAAAATTAATTTACTAAGGTCATCTTTTCAGGAAAGACGAATGGTTTTCTATATCTAATGTTTCTACTAACTTTAACATCATCTAGATTTAATAAGAAACCAAAGAGAGGAACACAGTACCTCCAAGAACAAGGGATGCTTGGCACTACACCTGAAGACGTCGCCCAATTCTTACACCAAGAGGAAAGATTAGACTCTGTAAGAGTACCATTTTAATTCATTTTAACCTTCTCTACAAAATTTCTTTTTATGTTAATAATGGTGCATAGTGTGTCCCCTTTAAGTTTGTAAGTTAAAGAATAACCTTAGGTATTCTTAATTTTGCTTTTTAATTTTTTTAGCCCAAAAATATCTGGATTTTTTTCTTATAAACACATTTAGTGTGTTTAACTTTTAGCTTTATGTTTGTGAAATAGTTACGCTTATAGTCAGAAACCTGTGGATCTTACAGATTTCCTGCTTTTTAAGTGGCTGTGTGGCAAATGCAACTTCCCGTCAGGATATCAGTTTTTGTCCTTCATTTTTTAGACTCAAGTGGGTGAGTTCCTGGGAGATAATGATAAATTTAACAAAGAAGTCATGTATGCGTATGTGGACCAGCACGACTTTTCAGGAAAGGACTTTGTCTCAGCCCTGCGCATGTTTCTAGAAGGATTCCGTCTTCCAGGGGAAGCTCAGAAAATTGATCGATTGATGGAAAAATTTGCTGCAAGATACCTAGAATGCAACCAAGGGTAAGCAAAATTCAAATTCAAGGATTCGTTGGTTGCCAGCTATATCCAAGACACTGGGCTAGGGAACGTCAGGAGACTCAGAATCTCCTGCCCCCAGGAAACTTAGGTTGACTGTGATCTGTAGGCAATAAGATAGTTCCATTGGGGGAAAAATTGCAATATGAGCTAGAACATAAATCCTCAGAAAGAAAATTAAAAGTACTTTGGGGTTTGAGGTGACTAATTTAAATGAAACTGATAAAAGTTTATAACATAATACATTTATTTTTCTAGACAAACCCTTTTTGCTAGTGCAGATACTGCTTATGTTTTGGCTTACTCCATTATCATGCTGACCACAGATCTTCACAGTCCACAGGTATGTGTTCTTCCAAGCCAGTTTTATAATAAGTCATACAAATTAAATATGTTCTTTGAATTTAATAAATAGTAGTTAAAATTTTAATCTTATTTAGTTAAATATCCCAACTTGGTGATGGGTTTAACTCGGCATAGTGTACATTTTACAGACACGGCTACTGGCAGTAGTTGTGCTTAGACTTCTCGCCAGCTATAAAAGAGGGCCGTGTTGGTCGGTCTTGTGATTAACAGCTGTATAGGCTTAAAATAAGTTTTAATCTAAGTTTATACTATGGTGCTGCCTATGCTTACTGCAGTATGGAAAAACACTGTATATAAACTATCGTTTTTTATATATTTCATATTTAAACATTAGAGTGATTAGTATAGTGATCTTTCCTATGCCTGTCACCCAGCTTCCACAGTTACCAACTTAAGGACAATTATGTTTCATTTATATCCCCCGCTTTCCCACAGATTGTTTTAAAGCAAATCCCAAGTGTCGTGTCATTTCATCTATAGTTATTTCCTTATATCTCTTTGAAAGAGAAATAATCTATTTAAATGTAGCCCCAGTACATTCCACAGAAAAATTAATAATTTTAAAATATCAGCCATTTGGGAAGTGTTCGAATTTCATTTCCCTCATAAAATGTATAGTTTCTTTTTAAATATTAAGGAATATTACTTGATTTCTGATATCTACTAACTAGCAAAACATTTATTTTAAACATTTTAGGTATTTCATGCTTAGTTTCCAAAAACATGCTTTGATATCCTTGAGAAAAATTATCTTTATAAATTAACCTGTTTGTAAGAGTTTCTAAGTACTTCTTAGGGACAGGCAGCGTATGATTTTTCTTATTCTTAGGCTGTGAAATAAACTATATACTTATTACTAATCTGAAGTGTATTGGCAAAATTAAAACCTGTTTTGTTTGAGATTAAATTTTGCAATATAGGGATCTGTGTGTGTGTGTGTGTGTGTGTGTGTGTGTGTGTATTTTGAGATTGTTAAAGCAAGGTCGATACGGGAAGTCTATACCAAATATGTATGATGGGAGGATTGCTACAGAGTTGCTGATAGTTTTAAACACCAGAATTCAACAACCATGCATTTATCAGGGATTACTTGATTTTATATAGATGTTTTTTTTTTTTAAATGAGTTTACTCATTTAAAATTTTCCTTTTCATATTAACTGACAGTGTAGTAAAAGCAGCTCACTTTCAGGGTTTTCATTGTCTAGCATAATACTTTTTTCCATGGGTTTATAAGGCAGTCTACATTTAAAGACTTACTTGAATATCTTTATATCAGAGTTTTCTGGCTGGTTTTTTTGGTCTAAACCAAAAGTAGAAATATGTTTTACACTACGTCCCTTTGTTTTTAGAATGTTGTCTTTTTTAAAAATTTGGTTCTGTAAATGAATTGTTAGTGTTATATGCATCTGTGTCATATTTTCCTATATATGTACATTCTTGTGCAAGTTATTTTGAAGAAATATTAAAACTTCTTTTAATGTCCTTTCATAGCATCCAGATTGTTAAAAGTTTCTGAACACATATTGGTTAGGGAGCATTACCTTGAGAACAGTGTCCTATCTTTTTTTTTTTTTTTTTTAAACTTATTACAATTAGGCTTAAAGCACAATGGAGTCAGTTTATTTTCTTTGTCTACAAGTGTCCAGACACATGCCCCCTCTGGGATGAGTCACATTAAGGACTCAAGAATATAGAAGAAATCTCTTCTGTAATGACCAAGCTTAAAATAATCCGAAGTAAAAGGCAAATGTGTGCTGTTGAGATATTAGTTCATTGACCTTGTAAGTGGGATAACAAGGTTGGACAGTGTCCTATCTTGATGGCACTATGGCTGTCTGTGGAACCTGCTTGGGCTCCTAGTCTGGCAGTGGTAGCTTATTATTGTGTACTTCCCCGTCAGACTGCTGGCTGGTGGCACGTGCTGATACACAGCCTGTAGCTCTGGAGCATCGTAGGAGTGGCTGCTTAAAAAATTGAACCCATAATTATAGCCCCATGTAATATATGTTTCAGGATCATATGAACTGTGACAAATGACATCATTTTTAAAGAACACTTTATTTGTTTATTTTAATCATACAAGAATGTGTTTATTGATTTTAGAGAGGAAGTGGGGGAGAGAGAGAGAAACATTGATGAGAGAGAGAAACATCAGTGTGACAGAGAAACATTGATCAGTTGCCTCCTGTACGCACCCCAGCTGGAGATCGAACCCACAACCTTTTGGTGTTCAGAATGATGCTCCAACCAACTGAACCATCCAGCCAGGACTAAAGAACTCTTTAGAAGAATCCTTCTCATTCTTAGAAGTTTTCAGTGTTTAAATATAGGTGAAGTTTAACAAATCATTCATGTTTCTTCTTCACCTAGAATATTTATAATTAACTACCTTTTACATATAGTGTGAATCAGTGAATTTTTAAAAAATTTGAGGTATATTTAGAATATGTCTTTTTGTCTTCATCGTTAGTAACAACTGGCTTTGATTCATGTGCCCAGTACAGCAAGGTGAATTAGTATATGCCAGCATGGATCTTTTCTACATTGCTGTTATTTCCTATGAATTTTTTGTTTTAGTGTGTTTTGTTGAGTATTTCTCACTTCTTGTCCTCAGAATATTTATAAATTCTCTCATATGAGTATTTAAATTCTTAAAACACAAGTGAATTTTTGTTAATTTTTAGGAATTGTAATGGCTTTTCGTTTCTAGGTTAAAAATAAAATGACAAAGGAACAGTACATTAAGATGAATAGAGGTATCAATGACAGTAAAGACCTTCCTGAAGAATATTTATCTGCCATCTACAATGAAATAGCTGGAAAAAAGATATCAATGAAAGAAACAAAAGAACTAACAATCCCTACAAAATCAAGTAAACAAAGTAAGTATCCAAATCGATTGAATCCTAATTGTTTAGGACAAAAAATAAGGGTACTTTAAAGAGTTTTCCCCTTGGGTTAGAGTATTATTTAGGTTGATGAGAAGTATTATAATAGAGCATTTGCTGATATGATTGTGTTTTTTTCTTACATGTTGAAGAAATGTAGCTCTGACCGATGATTAATGGAAATGCTACATAATATGCATGGATTAGTGTGTTTAATATGTACTTGCCCTTTTAGCAGTTCATCTCAGCACTGATTTGGAGGTTGGAGAGATTGGTTGGGCAACCTCAAAAGTCAGACTTCAACTCTTAGTCTTTGTTTCTGCCTCCTTATCACCTACAAGCAACAACATATTTATATGAGAGGATCTCTTCATATATCATCATAGATAAACAGAAGTTGGAAGTAGGGTTGAGTCAAGGGGATAGGGAAGGTTAGGATTGTGGGGTAGCTTGTGGAATTGGAAATCACTACTTCGGATGCACCACAAATTGTATCACTGCAGAATCCTAGATCTACCAGCATCAGTAGCCAGCTGTAGGCCTGGCTCCATTGTAGACTTTCTACACATGTAGACGATTGTGGTTAAATTATATCTCAGATCCAACTACAGGAATGAGGCAAGGGTCATGGCTTAAGAATATAACAATAATGTTGAAAGAGGGCTCCTTCCTTTCTGAGCACTTCCACTTGGAAATGAACTCTCAGGCTTTACTTAACAAATTACAATAGCTAAGTTCTGTTGACAGGAGACAAGCAAAAATGCCTATGTGATATATGTGTTTGTAGAAGCTGATGAAGAGTTATGAGAGTTGGGGGCCAAGGAGATGATATTAAAAGGAAGAGTGGAGCATAACTGGCCTTATCTTTGTAATAATATAGGGGATGATCTTAAAGAATTTTCATAAGTTCTCCCTCATTTTTTATAGTTGAGGGAAACGGAAGACTTATTGAATCTATGTGCTGAGTGTAATGTTAAAACTTTCATTAATTCTCTACACCTAAAATTCAAAGAGTGGCAAAACCAGATGTTGTACTAGGCATCCTTGACTCTTCCTTCAGTCCAATTCAGAAGAGCAGTTTACTTGAGAGTGTTAATTTCAGTTCTTCTGCTTGTAACATCAAGTATATTGCTGAAGAGTTCATTTTTACACCTAAGTAGATGCCAGTTCTCGGATTCAGTTTTCTTCCTCATACCTATATTGTTACATCTTCATGTACCTCTTTCTCTGGCCTATTCTGTATGTGGTGGCTGTAAATCAGAGAGAAACTGGGTATGGGAAGGAGATGGTGGGGTTCTTAAATCCTAAAATCATCCTGGAGTGTCAAGGCCACTGCTGTCTTGTTAACTCATATGCTGCCAGTCAGACATGCCGTACAAAGATGCTGTTTCTCCTAACATCTCTTTTTCTGTCCCAGGTTTGCATTGTTTCCCTAATCCTTTCATTGTGACAGCTTTGTACCTGCTTCCTTCTCTGTCCATCGATTTTCCACTTATCCCTGACTCCTAGTTCAGAATTTTTGTATTTTTCATTTTTGGAGTGAGAATCATATAATATAAAATTAATCATTTTGAAGTGACCAGTTAAGTGGCATTTGATACATTCATAATGTTTTGCAACCAGCTCTATCTAGATCTGAAGCATTTTCATCACCCCGAAATAAAACCCTGTTTCCGTCAAGCAGTTTCTCCAGGTTCCCCCCACCCCTGGCTATACCAGTTTGCTTTCTGTTCCTATGGATTTGCCTACTCTAGATATTTCATACAAGCGGAATTATAATGATGTGACCATTCATGTCTGACTTCTTAGGACTATTTAAAATTAGTGTTAATTGCTGGTGTTTATTATTTTATAGTAAACCATCAAAATAGCATTTTTAAATGCGTTCTAGTTTAAATGCTAATGGTGTTTGCTGCTTCAGATGTAGCCAGTGAAAAACAAAGGAGACTTCTGTATAACTTAGAAATGGAACAGATGGCCAAGACAGCTAAAGCACTCATGGAGGCTGTGAGCCACGTACAAGCACCTTTTACCAGTGCAACACATCTGGAGCATGTGAGACCCATGTTTAAGGTAAGAGTTACTAGTAACTTCTGGTTATAGTATACATTTATATATAACTTTGTTCAGTATATTTTTCAGTTAAGGAAATATAGTGGCATAGCCCATTGGTATAGACCTGGAAGCAAAAGCCATGTTATTTAGAACATGAGAAGTATAAAGTTTTTTCTTAAAGAGAACAGCAAAAGGTATGCACTATTAGCAATTGATAGGTGTATGATCTTAACAATGGAAAGATTTCAGAGAATGATCATTAATCCTTCTTCTGGTTTTCTCCAAATAAGTTCTCTTTAAACCTTTGGAGTTACCTAAAATCCCAAAGGATATTGAGCCCCCCTTGCTCTCTTTCAGTGTTTCTAGCACAGGAACTAATAGGAGGGTTTTGAGTGAGCCTGGAGCCCAGAAAGGCCAGTAAGGAATAGCAGGGAGCATTATTTATGTTTATAGGTTGATCTACTGAGAGTGATAGTGGTTCTTTAAAATTTGATTACTCATTCCTTTTTCATTTCCTGTTTTTTTTCTATCCTTTCTCCAAATTCTAGAATGAGTAAACAGTGCAGCATAAGGGTTGTAGAGGGAAGCGGGGAGGAGTCTGGTTGTTCGAGAAGGGAAAATGGGTAAAGTGTGTTCCAGTTTGTGAGAAAGTGTGGTAAGATGGTCAGTGGAGGCTGAAGATCTCAACCCAAGTTCTAAAGCAGACAGACATTCACTATGGAATGTGGTAAAAATAACTACAAGATTTCAGTGCTTCCTTTTAGGTGTAAAATTTTTAAATTACTTCTACCCCTCCTTCAAGATCTGTGTGACAGTGATACTTCCAAAGGTTGATAAAGAATTATAGGACGGTAGGGGCTCTAAGGAGATAATGTTAGAGGGAATAGTGTAGTACAGCTGGCCTTATTGTCTGGAATAATAGAAAATGATGTTGAAATATAAAAAATACCTTTTCTTCATTATTAAATAAATTTTATAAAGCAGACTTGGTTTTGTTTTGAATAATCTTATACCCTTATTTTGTTTTTCTTCTTAGTGGTTTTTAGTAAGGGGGAGGTGGATAAAACAAAAAGAATAAGAAATGAGCTGCAATTCAGCACTCAGAAAAAACTCGTATTAATATGTTTCTGTACTACTTTCTTTATCTTAAACAGTTGTGATCATACTGTGTATAGAATTTGTGTATCTTGCTGTTGCTCACTTAAGTATTCCCCATCTCATTAAAAATTCACCAATAGCTTTTATGATCTGCATTAGGCATAATTTATTATGTAAATATCCTGTAAGCACTGTCATTATTCTCTTTGAACACTCATTTCTTGCTCTTTGCTGTAGCGCCCTCCTAACTGGTGTTCTTATGCCTACTTTTGAGGCCAGAATGATCTTTTTTTTAAAAAAAAAAATGCAGTGTCACCTTCTTTAAGTCCCTTCACTGACTTTGCATGATACTTTGATGAAACTAACACACAAGGGTGTCTGCAGTCACACTGGCATTCTCTAGATCCAGAATGTCTTAAATCTTTCTCTCCTTAGAGCATTCTTACAAGCTGTGTCCTGTGTCTAGACTACTCTTTTCTCCTTTGCCTGAGGAGTCTCACTTTGAATGTTACCTTCTCAGAGAGTTCTACCCTGACCCTTATAATCGAAAGTAGGTCCTTTTTGTGACATGCTATTCTTTTCTTCATTGTATTTATCACAGTTTGTATTTATACATTTATTTATTTTAATACATGTATTAATATTAACATATATAACTAGTATATCTCGTTACTCAACTTTAAGCTTTATGAAGCAAGTGACTACATCTGCTCTGTTCACTTTTCCCAATATCTAGCACAATTACTGGCTTGTAGTAAGTGCTTGGTAAAAACACATTGACTGGGTAAAGGGATGTATGAGAGATTTTTAGAATGGGTTAAACTATGAGGGATATGAACATTACTAGGACTCTTTCTACATGTTGCCAAACTACATTTTGTGAATGTTTTATACAGTTAATGAATGGGCAATTTAATTTCACTGTCCCCTGGATATTATTTGGTGTAATTTAATTGGAGAAATCATTGTCTTTAATTTCTAATGGAGTTAAACATTTTTTCACCGGCTTATGGACCATTTATACATCTCATATAAAATATTATACAGGGTTTCAAGTAGATATTGTGCTTCTTAAAATTGAATGTATAACTTACTCCTTTTATGTATACTTTGTATTTCAAAAGTTTCTGCACTTTGTATGCTGCCCACAGCATCTCTATGCAGTGGTAGTCTAGATATTAAACAGGAAGAAATGTGAGGTTCGGAGAGATTAAATAAGTGGCAAAGCTAAGCCTACAAGTTAGGTATTATGGTAAAAAATTTATATGGAACCATAAACGACCCCAAATAGCTGCTGCAATTTTGAGAAAGAAGAGCAAAGTAGGAGGGATCACAATACCTGATACCAAACTGTATTACAAGGCCACAGTAACCAAAACAGCCTGGTACTGGCACAAAAACAGGCACATGGACCAATGGAACAGAACAGAGAGCCCAGAAATAAACCCAATTCTCTACGGTCAATTAATATTTGACAAAGGGGGAAGCAACATAAAATGGAGTAAAAATAGCCTCTTCAACCAGTGGTGTTGGGAGAACTGGACAGCTACATGCAAAAAAATGAAACTTGTGCACCAACTTACACCAAACACAAAAATAAATTCACAGTGGATAAAAGATTTAAATATAAGCCTTGACACCATTAAAGTCCTAGAGGAGAACATAGGTGGGAAAATCTGATATTTCATGCAGCAACATTTTTACTGATATGTCCCCTAGAGCAAGAGACATAAAGGAAAGAATAAACAAATGGGATCTCATCAAAATAAAAAGCTCTTGCACAGCTAAAGAAAACAATATTAAAATAAAAAGAGAACCAGCTGTATGGGAAAATATATTTTCCAATGATACCTCAGACAAGGGTTTAATCTCCAAAATATATAAAAAACTTACACAACTCCACTCCAAGAAGACAAGCAACCCAATTAAAAAATGGGCAAAGGACTTGAACAGACACTTCTCCAAGGAGGACATACAGAGGATCCAGAGACACATGAAAAGATGCTCAGTGTCGCTTGCTATCAGAGAAATGCAAATTAAAACCACAATGAGATACCACTTCACACCGGTCAGAATGACCATCATAAACAAAGCAACAAACAACAAGTGTTGGAGAGGTTGTGGAGCAAAGGGGACCCTAGTGCACTGTTGGAGGGACTGCAGACTGGTACAACCACTATTGAAAGCAGTATGGAATTTTCTCAGAAAACTAAACATGGATCTGTGCCTTTTGACCCAGCAGTTCCACTGCTAGGATTATATCCTAAGAACCCTGAAACACCAATCCAAAAGAACCTATGCACCCCAATGTTTGTAGCAGCACAATTTACAATAGCCAAGTGCTGGAAGCAACCTAGGTGCCCATCAGTAAATGAATGGATCAAAAAACTATGATGCATTTACACAATGGAATTCTATGCAGCAGAAAGAAACAAGGAGCTCCTACCCTTTGCAACAGCATGGATGGAACTGGAAAGCATTATGCTAAGTGATATGAGCCAGGAAGTGAAAGACAAATACCATATGATCTCACCTTTAACAGGAACCTAATCAACAAAATAAACAAACAAGCAAAATATAACCAAAGACACTGAAATAGAGAACAGGCTGATCAGAGGGGAGAGGGGAGGGAATTTCAGGGGAAAAGGGTGAAGGGTTTGCAGGAACAAGTATAAAGGACACATGGACAAAAACTGGGGGAGGGTAGAAATGGGAGGGAGATGGGGAGGGCTGGGGTTGTTTGTTGGGATGGGAGTAAAAGATAGAAAACTGTACTTGAACAACAATTAAATTTTTTTTTTAAAGTTAGGTATTATGGTTTATGCTCCTTTGTTAGGGATTATATACTTTTATTTCCAGACTTTCTGGTGTTACAAGGAAAGCTTTGTATTTTCCTTCACGTTGCTAAAAACTTTTTAGATCTTTTAATCATTTCAGTTGTCATTTCTATAACATATTCATGTAAACATTTTTTCATTCATATGGCTATCTGGTTGTATAGTTCTGCTTCATCACGGCTTATTAAAAGCAAATACTCTTGAGACTGCCGGCCAAGATTGAGGCATAGGTGGACACACTGTGCCTCTTCGCACAACCAAAATTAAGGACAACAAAGATTTAGAAACAAGAAAACAACAGAACTGATAGAAAATTGAACTGTACGGAAGTCCAACAACCATTCATCCAGACCAGTAAGAGGGGTGGAGTCGCAGCAGGAAAAAGTCGAGGTTGGCAGACCTGGGCATGCAGGCGGCGGCTAGCAGACCCCAGGCACACAGGCAGTGGCTAGCGGACCCCGGGCTTGGGGTAGCAATGGTGCAGACCCAGTGAGGCTGCACAAGGCAGCTGGCTGACCAGGTGGTCCCACATTCGCATGCAGATAATCCAGGCGAAGGGGAAGCTGCAGAAGGGACTAGAATCCGACAGAGTGGAGCAAACACCATTGTTTCCTCTCGGACCCTGCCCCCACATACAGTATCACAACCCAGGGACTAGGCTGCCCCACCCTGGGGACCACCTAAGGCTCCACCCCTTACTACCTAACAGCCGTGACCAGACCAAAAAGAAAAACCAAAAATGGCTCAAATGGGAGAACAAATCACAGCACCAGAGCCAGTTCATCTAAGTGACCAAGAGATAGCCAACCTATCACATGCAAAGTTCAAAGCCCTGGTGATCAGGATGCTCACAGAATTGGTTGATTTTGCTCACAAATTAGATGAGCAAATGAAGGCTACAATAAGTGAAATGAAGGAAAACACACAGGGAACCAATAGAGATGGGAGGAAAACTGGGACTCAAATCAGTGGAATGGACCAGAAGGAAGAAAGAAACACCCAAACAGAAAAGAAGGAAGAAACTGGAACTCAAAAAAATGAGGAGAGGCTTAGGAACCTCCAGGACATTTTTAAACGTCCCAACATCCGAATTATAGGGGTACCAGAAGGGGAAGAGGAAGAGCAACAAGTGGAAAACTTATTTGAACAAATAATAAAGGAGAACTGCCCCCAATCTGGCAAAGGAAATAGACTACCAGGAAGTCCAGGAAGCTCAGAGAGTCCCAAAGAGGTTGGACCCAAGGAGGAACACACCAAGGCACATCATAATTACATTAGCCAAGATTAAAATGAAGGAGAGAATTCTAGAAGCAGCAAGGGAGAAGGGGACAGTCACCTACAAAGGAGTTCCCATCAGACTGTCAGCTGATTTCTCAAAAGAGACCTTCCAGGCAAGAAGGGGCTGGAAAGGAGTATTCCAAGTCATGAAAGGCAGGGACCTACATCCAAGATTGCTCTATCCAGCAAAGCTGTCATTTAGAATGGAAGGGAAGATAAAGTGCTTCTCAGATAAGGTCAAGTTAAAGGAGTTCATCATCACCAAGCCCTTATTATATGAAATGTTAAAGGGACTTATCTGAGAAAAAGAAGATAAAAAATAGGACAGTAAAAAAGATAGCAAACTGACAGATACTAACAGCCACGCCTAAAACAAAAGCAAATTAAGCAAAAAGCTAGAACAGGAACAGAAACACAGAAATGAAGATCATATGGAGGGTTAGCAACAGGAGAGTGGAAGGGGGGGAAGATATAGATAATAAGTAGCATAGACAGTGGGTAGAAAATAGATGGGGGGCAAGAATAATGTGGGAAATATAGAAGCTAAAGAACTTATGACACATGGACATGAACTAAAGGGGGGGAATGTGGGTGGGAGGGAGTGTGCAGGATGGAGGGGAGTGAAGGGAGGAAATGGGACAAGTGTAATAGCATAATCAATAAAATATATTTTTAAAAAAAACAAATAGTCTTGCGTCAGACCAGTCAAGGTCATACACACATGCACACACTTATGTTTTGATATTAGGATTTTCAGTAATCAGAAGGTATCTCTTTGTTGTTGTTGTTGTTTTCCATTACAATTTCTCTAGATATTCTGTTTTAAGTGTTTTATTTATTTAGTTTTAGAGAGAGGGAAAGGGAAGGAGAAAGAGAGGGAAACATTGATGGTATGAGAGAAACATCAATCAGTTGCCTCTAGCACATGCCACAACCAGGGATCAGCCCCAACTGGGGACCTGGCTTGCAACCCAGGCGTGTGCTTTGACCTAGAATCAAACCAGTGACCTTTTGCTTTGCGGGATGACACCCATCAACTGAGCTACACCTGTCAGGGCTAGGTATTCGGTTTTTATAGTAAAATTTAGTGTTTGTTGTCTTTCACTCTCTGTAATGAAGAAATACTTTATTGGACTTTATTTTTAAAGTATTGCCCAACCAGGAACCAGAGATATCACTGATGTTGTAGCATAAAATACTTGACTACAAAAAAATAATAATAATAAGGCTAAATGATGTCCGGGGAGCAGCTTAAAGTATAGAAAGTAATAAAATTTGCAAGTAGAAAATGGCTGAAGGATTTTCTGGGAAGTAAGAAGTCCATGATACTGCAAGGGACAAAGCTTATGGAGAAGATGAGTTCTCAAGTCAGAAGTAAAGCAAATATTTATGAATATTGAATATCCCATTTTTTACTGATTTGAATAATTTATAAATGCTTAAAATATGCCTAGGGCCTTCTACGGAATCTATAATCTTGTTCTCACATTTATTTAAGCTCAGGCAGCATTATATAGTTTTTTTTTTTCCTTTCATCTAAGAAAGCTTTCCAAATAGCTATGATGATAAACTCGTTGCTTTTTTTTTTGGTCAGGACTTCCTCAAATCATTGTCTGAAAGCCTTGAGAAATATTAATGTAGTAGTTTCATAATTTTTAGTTAGCACTTGCTGTCCGTGATATATTTTAAATTTTGATTTTCCTAGTTGGCTTGGACACCGTTTCTGGCTGCGTTCAGTGTGGGTCTACAAGACTGCGATGACACGGACGTAGCCTCTCTTTGCCTGGAAGGTATACGATGCGCAATCAGAATTGCATGCATTTTCAGCATTCAGGTAACAAAGAATTTTGCCTTCATAGCCAGTCTGGAAAACGTAAATTACTTATGCCATCGCTATAGTTTAAATCCGTTTTTATGTCTGACTTATGAGAAACTAATTTCAAGTTTATGATGTAACTGAAGTGAATCTTAATATTTAAGTTTGTGAGAAGCTATGACAAGTAGGGTAGTTCCATACTGGTGTGTCTAAAATTCATCATAAGTTTAGTTTACAATTTTCTTCAAGACTTTAAATTTCTATATGTAATTCATATAGCTTATTTAAATATGTTGCAAATTCATACTTATCATAATATTTTTATGCAGGGTGGGGTAAAAGTAGGTTTACAGTTGTTTGTATGGAAACTAATACAAGCATAAATAATAATACAAGAATAAATTGTGGTTCATATACTCACAGCTATAAACCTACTTTTAACCCACCCTGTGTTTGTGTATATCACTTAACCCTGGGAACAGGTTGTCTTCAAGAGAACCAGGTATGTAGTATGTAATTTTCGTGTGGACAGTCCCTTCTGGTATTTTTTATACTTTGTATGATAAGTTAGCAAGAAAGCTTGCTTTCTTTTTTGAAAACCCGTTTCATATTTGATTATGAATGTTAGGGCTTAAAAAGCACAGCCTAGCTGTAGTGAAAAGGAGCAAATTTATAAATCAGGTTTCTGCTAGTTCACACAGTACTTGAAACAGAAGTACTGAGTGAATGTTTTTTACTATATGAATGTATTTGTTATTAATAAAATCAAACTTTTTAAAGGTATGTAACTCATGACTCACCAGTTAAAAATTTACTACACAAGCAAATAGTTTGTCCTTGGGGATTAAGGATCACCCCATTATGTTCACAGCCATGTAAAGTATGCTTTTCTCTTTTTTATAGCTGGAAAGAGATGCCTATGTCCAGGCACTAGCAAGATTTACCTTACTTACAGTGAGTTCTGGTATTACTGAAATGAAGCAGAAGAACATTGACACAATTAAAACACTTATCACAGTGGCTCATACAGATGGAAATTATTTAGGAAATTCATGGCATGAGGTATAAGCACTTTCTTTATTTTCAACTTTGCAATTTGGTTTATAAAATCAGCTAATTCTAAATATTCTATCACTGACATGCTTAAGTGTTTGGGGAGAAAATTAATTTAGTACATTCAGGATAAGTACATTTAGCTTTTTATAATGATTTATAATGTAGCCTATGTTTAAATTGTGACTGCATACATTTAAATATTTTTGTAAACATTTTTAACATGGACTTAATTTTATTCTTTTTTTTTTTTTTTTTAATTAAGATTCTGAAGTGCATCAGTCAGTTGGAGCTTGCACAGCTTATAGGAACTGGGGTGAAACCTCGATACATTTCTGGAACAGTGCGAGGCAGAGAAGGATCCCTTACTGGAACAAAAGATCAGGCTCCTGATGAGTTTGTGGGGCTGGGGCTGGGTGAGCATTTTTTTAATTATTTTTATGAAGTAGGAAAAGTTGTTTTTAACTTGCTCAAAATAAGTAACTCTATTTTAGCAATGAAATATAATTGGAGGGACATGATAAAATGCCCTGTGGATAACGTTATGAGGAAAAGCAAGATGACTGTGTAGAGAATTAAGTCTTTTGTCTGGAATAGTTGGCAACATTAAATGACCCTTAGTCTTAATCTCAGAGTTGTAGGTATAAGAAAGGTACAGGTTAAAGTTAATCTGTTTTTAAGACTAAGTAGGTAACTTAAATGAGTGAAGGCTTGTGTAAGATGATAAATAATTGGGGCCACTGGAGAAAGCATTCGCATTCAGATTTTTCAGAGTTACTGTGCACACTTAACTAAACTCTTCTGCCAATATGGAAACTTTTCTGCAGTTCCCTGTGTGCTCAGTCTGGCCAGAAACTTCCAGATTTAACCCAGCAGAACAAAGGAAAATAGTGAAAGTGGATACAGAAGAACCAAAGACAATGCAGTTTTAGTCATAAATGGAAAAAGTTCCATCAGGAAGAAGTGAAGTTAAGGCTATCTTTGACTTGTTTAGACTGTCTTTAATTTTGAAAACTAATACTTCTGTACATTTCTTCCTTACTGTGCACAAGAAACTTTAATTCTTTAAGATTTGGTTTCCTCTTTTGCTAACTAATGGTAATATCTACTTATAGAGTTGTTAGGATTAAATAAGAATATATATAAATGGACTTAGTACAGTGGCTATAGTAATGGTTTTGGATTATTCTCTAAGTTTTCTTCCCCACCCCACTCAAACCAAGAAATCTAGACACATGATTTAGAGAGCAGGAAGGAATATACCTGAGATCTAGGAGTATCTAACTTTTAAGGCTTCGTGCTATAGTAATATATTTCTGGACATTTTCTGACTTTTTATCTCTTAGTAATTTCTCTGTCTTTGCTTGCAGTAAATATTCTTAGGAAATTCAAAAGAATTTCAAGCTTAAAAAATGACCCATAGGGAAAGAAGTAAAGGCCAGGACCATGTTGTGCTTTACATTGGACTGGGGACAGTTAGTTCCCAGTGGTTATCCAACTGTGTCACCAACAGTGCAGTCCATACCTCGGTTGTGTCTTAGATACTGTGGTTCTGGGAGATGCAGGTGCAGACCTAATAACTTGGTGGCGCAGCAGCAGGATTAGAACTGAGCACCTGCATGGTGACTCGTGTAACCTAGAAGTCTGACTTGGAACATTAGAACTATAATTACTCCAGTAGATAGCACAAGATATGGATGAAAAGTATTTACAGACAAGTGAAATGAATGTGCACTGATTGATTCAATAGCATTTTAAAGGCTTTTTTTTTTTTTTTTTTTTTTTTTAAACACCTATGGAGTGTGAGAAAGCCAAAATAATGACAGGTAAAAATTGCTAGGGCTCAGTTTTGCCAAGCAACAGAAGTGAAGTATTTTTTTCTTCTAAAAACTTAGTCAAACAAGAAATGACAATACATGCTGATAATGTTTATTAGTGTTTTTGAAAGTGAATTAAAATTAATTTGATCTAAATGCTATTGTGCCACTTAAGTTGCAAGGATATGAGATGGCCTCCCTTTTCCTGAAAGGAAAAGGGAATTCATGGAAAAATAGACACATTATGGATCTGAAATAAAAATCTGAGGCTTCCAAGCCCCTCAAGCAATCAGCCACACTCTCCCACCTCTCTTCCATGCTTTATCTGGGCTTTCTGTTTCGTCATCTGCTTCTCTCTTTGGCCTGCCCCATTCTCCGCTCACTCCTGATGATCACTTTGAATCACAGTCAAGATGGAGCCACTCTGTGGACTTGGCCCCTGTGGGGCAGAGCCCTCCATTCAGGCTGTCTCATTGGTTAACCCAGTGTAGCTGCTGTTCACCCCTGTACATCTGTACCCTGTCACCTACTCAGGCAACAAATAGATGCTTTCTTCAGCAGGATGGTGGAGTCAGAATTTAAGCTAGAAGAGGATGTGGAGCTGACAGTCAAGTTGGTTTAGTCTGTATATTCAACAAGGTCTGTCTGGAACAAGTCCAGCCATTGTTAATGTAACAAGAACAGTTTGCACAACACTGATGTAACCTGGCAACCAAGGAGAGTAGACCGGAATGTGCATGTGTGAGCAATGACAACCTCACTGTACAGTCAGTGGGAGTGGTAGATGCCATTGAGTGAGCATGTGTACTGTGTGGCTGTCCCATTCAAAATGACTGAGCAGGGACTTCTGGCCAAGATGGAGGCGTAGGAGGACATACGGTGCCTCCTCGCACAACCAAAATTAAGGGCAACAAAGATTTAGAAACAAGAAAACAAGCAGAACTCATAGAAAATTGAACTGCACGGAAGTCCAACAACCATTCATCCAGACCAGTAAGAGGGGCAGAATGCCAGCAGGAAAAAGTGGAGGCTGATGGACCTGGGCGCACAGGTGGCAGTGGCTGGCAGACCCCAGGAATGGGGTGGCAATGGTGCAGATCCAGTGAGGCCATGCAAGGTGGCTGGCTGACCAGGTGGTCCCACATTTGCGGGCAGATAATCCAGGCAAAGGGGAGGCTGCCAAAGGGACTGGAAGCAGGGAGAGTGGAGCAAGCACCATTGTTCCCTCCCAGACCCCACCCCCACATGCAGCCTCACAGCCCAGGGACTGGGCTACCCTACCCTGGGGAACACCTAAGGCTCCACCCCTCACTACCTAACAGCCACTACCAGACCAAAAAAAAATCCAAAAAAATCCAAAAATGGCTCAAACGAGAGAACAAATCACAGCACCAGAGCCAATTAATCTAAGCAACCAAGAGATAGCCAACCTATCAGATGCACAGTTCTAGCAAAGCTGTCATTTAGAATGGAAGGGAAAATAAAGCGCTTCTCAAATAAGGTCAAGCTGAAGGAGTTCATCATCACCAAGCCCTTATTATATGGAATGGTAAAGGGACTTATCTAAGAAAAAGAAGATAAAAAATATGATGGTAAAAAGACAGCAAACTCACAGATATTAACAACCATGCCTAAAACAACAGCAAACTAAGCAAACAGAACAGGAACAGAAACACAGAAATGGAGATCACGTGGAGGGTTTGCAACAGGGGAGTGGGAGGAGGAGAGAGGGGGAAAAGATACAGAGAACAAATAGCATAGACTGTGAATAGAAAATAGGGGGAGGGCAAGAATAGTGTGGGAAAAGTAGAAGCTAAAGAACTTAATGACACATGGGCATGAACTAAAGGGAATGTGGGTGGGAGGGGGTGTGTAAGGTGGGGGGGAATGATGGAGAAATGGGACAACTGTAATAGCGTAATCAATAAAATATATTTTTAAAAAATGACTGAGCAAGTAAAGCAGCGAGTCTGCATCAAATTTTGTATGAAACTTGAACATTCCTCCATGGAAACTCTTCGAATGATGCAGAAGGCCACAGCTATGGGCAGCTGGAGATTGGCAGCTTCATCACAGTGTGCCCACTCATATACATCATGTCTTGTGCAGAATTTTTTGATGAAACATCAAACCAACCTATAGCCCAGATACTTCTGGCTTTTCTCACAACTAAAATCACCTTTGAAAGGGAAGAGATTTCAGACTGTCAGCAAGATTGAGGAAAATACAGTGGGGCAGCTGGTGGAAATTGGGAGACTGTGTGAGGTCCTAAGGTGCCTACTTTGAAGGGGACTAAGGCATCATGGTCCTGTGTGCAATGTTTCTTATATCTTGTATCTTCTTCAGTAAATGTGTGTATGTGTGTTTTTTAATTATATTTTATTGATTATGCTATTACAGTTGTCCCATTTCTCCCCATCATTTCCCTCCACCCTGCACACCCACTCCCACCCACATTCCCCCCCTTAGTTTATGTCCATGTTTCATAAGTTCTTTAGCTTCTACTTTTCCCACACTATTCTTGCCCTCCCCCTGTCTATTTTCTACTCACCATCTATGCTACTTGTTCTCTGTACCTTCCCCCCCCCTCCTCCTCCCAATCCCCTGTTGCAAAGCCTCCATGTGATCTCCATTTCTGTGGTTCTGTTCCTGTTCTAGCTGTTTGCTTAGTTTGCTTTTGTTTTAGGTGTGGTTGTTAATATCTGTGAGTTTGCTGTCTTTTTACCATCATATTTTTTATCTTCTTTTTCTTAGATAAGTCCCTTTACCATTTCATATAATAAGGCCTTGGTGATGATGAACTCCTTTAACTTGACCTTATCTGAGAAGCGCTTTATCTTCCCTTCTATTCTAAATGACAGCTTCGCTGGATAGAGCAATCTTGGATGTAGGGGTTTGACTTTCATGACTTGGAATACCTCTTTCCAGCCCCTTCTTGCCTGGAAGGTCTCTTTTGAGAAGTCAGCTGACAGTCTGATGGGAACTCCTTTGTAGGTGACTGTCCCCTTCTCCCTTGCTGCTTCTAGAATTCTCTCCTTCATTTTAATCTTGGCTAATGTAATTATGATGTACCTTGGTGTGTTCCTCCTTGGGTCCACCTTCTTTGGGACTCTCTGAGCTTCCTGGACTTCCTGGAAGTCTGTTTCCTTTGCCAGATTGGGGAAATTTTCTCCTTTATTATTTGTTCAAATAAGTTTTCCACTTGTTGCTCTTCCTCTTCCCCTTCTGGGACCCCTATAATTCGGATGTTGGGATGTTTAAAGATGTCCTGGAGGTTCCTAAGCCTCTCCTCATTTTTTTGAATTCTTGTTTCTTCCTTCTTTTCTGAATGGTGCTTGCTCCGCGCTGTCTTGCAGATTCCAGTCCCTTCAGCCTCTTTCCCCTATCAAATTGGGCCCTTCTGGTGCCGATTTCCGTGTGGGTGGGCCTGCACACGCTCCAGGACCCGGTGTGTCTCCCCAACAAACTCTCCTGTGAGCCTGGGACTCCCTCCCGGCACCTCAGTCCTTACAAGTATTTTCAATGGGTCCTTTTAGGCTTCACTTCCTGGCGCTGGGGCCCTGTGTCGTGCAGTCTGTCTTGCTGCCCATTTTCACCTGGTTTATCTGTGCTCGAGTGTGTGTCTACGGTCAGCAGCCTTGTTCACCCCCTTGGCCTCCTCACGTTCGGCAGCTGCCGCCTGTGCGCCTGGCGTGACTGCTCTCCCAGGACCACCAGCCTTCATCTTATCCTGCCATGACCCTACTCCACAGGCCCTGGACTCCGCTGGCCGCTGACTCCGCCCCTCTTACTGGTCTGGGTGAATTGTTGTCGGACTCCCCTACAATTCAATTTTCTCTCTGTCCTGGTTGGTTTTTTTTTTTTAAGGATCTATATTTTTGTTGTCCTTAATCTTGGTTGTGAGAGGATGCACAGTGTGTCCACCTACGCCTCCATCTTGGCTGGAAGTCCAGTAAATGTGTGTATTTTTCATAGTACATGGCTGGATACCTTCAGACAGATCTTGTATATATGTGTATTAAATAAAGTAATAGGCTCCATTATTGACAGCATTTATTAATGCAGCAAGTATTAACACACCAATATAAATTGCACACCAGTATAAATTATGCACAATTAATTTATTAATGCACCAAGTATTCCATGTAACCAGGTTAATAGGGCTGGTTATATATTTATCTGACTTTTTGACTGATCCACTTTCATACTTCCGGTACTTTCAGTACTTTTGTTTTTTAATCCTCACCTGAGGATATGTTTATTGATTTTAGAGAGAGAAGAAGGTGGAAAGAGAGAGAGAGAAACACCGATATGAGAGAAACATTGGTTGCACCCTGACCAGGCATTGAACCTACAACCTAGGTATGTGCCCTGACTGGGGATTGAACCCCCAACTTTGTTGGTGTATAGGATGACGCTCCAACCAACTGAGCCACCCGGCCAGGGCCATACTTCTTATACTTAATATATTCTGCTCCTTCTGTCTAAATTACTGTTCTTTCTGCCTCCTTTCCCACATAATCATTCTTCTGGGTCCAACTTAATGTTTATTCATATTTGAAGCCTTTTCATGAGTTAACACCCCCATGCTCTTTTATCCTATGAAAATTAGTTCTGTTTAGCAAAACTTGTATGTAATTAGTTCATTTCAGCCATGAAGTAGTCATTACACTACTAAAGTTGGTTGTAAGTCGAGTCTCTTCTGGTAACTCAACTCTCTGAGCACAGGACATCTTTTTTACATTGTTTAGTTACTAGAATAGAATTTGAGTCCAGCTGGTTTAAATAACATCATCTGTTAATGTTTGCATTCTTTAAAGCCTTTACTGAGTGTGTGGTCAGTCAAGTCAACAAGTGTTTGTTGATCATCTGCTTTGGACTCAGTAATCAGTAAGGTGTAGGGGAATACAAAAAAAAAGTGTATGACCTTAGGGAACTTTTTATCTAGCTGAGAAGGCAACATTAACATACAAAAAGTAATATATTTTGAAACTGTATAAAAGAAATTCTGATTTAAGTAGTACTTCAAGTAAATGCTTAGTTCAGAGGAAGACTAGGACAATGGAGAGGAATACCTCGTTGAGAACTCAAATTGCCTTTGATAGATAGGTTTTAGGTGTGGCCTAAATAGAAACATATAGGCTAGAATGTTGAAGGGAACTGCCTTAAATTCTGTGCTGAAAAGTTTGTACTTTAAAAGCTATTGATTTAGGAAAATTAATCTGGCAGGAGAATGAAGGAGAGATTGAAGAGGGGAAAAATTAGTGGCAAGGAAAACAGTCAGGAAGCTACCAGTTACCTGGGCCTGAAGTTGTAAGTGTCTAAACTGAGTAGGAATGAAAATGAGTCAATGATATGAAAATAGGTCAAAGGAAAGATTTAGTGACTAGTGGAGAAGGGAAGAGATCTCAAAGATGATTGTAGGTTAAGAGTTTGAAAACTTAAGGAAGTTGTTCTGCTGTCCAACATACGGAACCAGTTTTGGAGAAAATGATTCTTTTGAATAAGAGATGTTAGAACATTCAGTTAGAATTTCCAATAAGCATTTATAAATGGGACTGGAGATTAAATCACAGGGGAGGTCTAATTATATGGAATCAGGACTCACCCTAAGAAGAGGTATCATTGGAACCTGGATTATTGTTGGTTTCGTAATCGTTAAGAATAATTATGCCTAATGCCATTAATTTTGTGATCTACATTCTCAGTGGCTCTTAATTCGTGTAATCTTTGCAAACACAGTTTGTGTTTTTATAACCACGTCTGTATACGTTGGTATACTGTAGCTCATTAAGCACATTTGGCCTTGAGAAAGGTCACTGATGCCAAACGAATTGTTCACCCAAATGATTATTTCTTTTATTAGGAAAGTAACTGATTTCAGAAATGTGTTTTGGAACTCTAAGTGTATTCTTTACAGAATTTTTTTCCAACTGAAGTGACTCTCTTTTATGTGTGGTAGTTGGAGGAAATGTGGACTGGAAGCAAATAGCAAGTATTCAGGAATCCATTGGAGAAACCAGTTCTCAGAGTGTCGTTGTTGCTGTAGACAGGTAAGGCAATCACCTTATTCCCTTTTCAGATGAATACTCTTTTAATTCTGTAGCATTTAGATATATTTTGCTCAAAAGTAAACAAAAAAATTATTGCCAAAGTAACTTTCCTTAAGCAACATGGCAATATTGTGATATCATGTGATTTAGAAAATGAAGCATCTATAATTTTGCATTTTAGACTATAGAATATAGGAAGGAAATAAACAGTATGATAACGTAAGTCACTGTAGCAAATAGTAGCCTTGATGAAAAAGAACACAAATGTTTTGCTTCCTATATAGAAAACATTCCCCTCGCTATCCCTATTAGAAAATAGAGTGCACTTTGTCTTGCTGAATCTGTGACAGAGGACTGTATTATGGGTAAAATGAAGGGATTTGCTGGCAATTCTTGATACAAGCTTCTTTGAAAACAACTTTGGAATTGGTGTATTGTGGACATTACCAGGTATTCCCCATTTTTAGTTTATGTTCTAAAAAAAACTCATGCTGTGGTTTACTTTACTATTGAATTATTTATTTTATTTCAGATTTTTAAAATTCCCAGTATGTAGAATAACATTTAATGTTCTTTTGAAGATTAATTTTTTCCGGATGAATGCCCCCAAATTGAAAATTAACATTTTATAATTTTGACATCAAAATTTTTTTTTGCCATTTGTATGAAAACTTTCGAAAATGTAAATACAATACGTAATTTTTTTTTTTTTTTTGGTGCTTGGAGACTCAACTCCTGTTGACTCATTACTTTACTTTGCATCAGATGAAACTTTTTGCTCCAAGTATAGACAGAACTAGAGTGTTCCAGGCTACTGACCCTGGAAGTACTTTGTGGAAGTTTCTCCTTGAAAAAAATTCTCTTAACATCCACTTGTTGTTGTTGTTTTGGGGGGGAGGGCAGGAAGGTAGAAGAAAAATTATGTATCATCTTATACCTGTTATACAATCCAAAGGTTTACCATGTGCTTGGTATTTTTCAGAGTCCTTCATATATATTATTTCATTTGATTCTTTGGCCTCATGAGACGAGTACTATTATTGTCTCAGTTTACAAATAAGGAAACTGAGACATGGGGCAATTAAATAACTTGCTCATCCCCACAACTAGGCTAACTTGGTCTTGATTGTTTTGGTAACCACTTCACCCCTAGAGAATTCTGAGGAGCAGAGCCAGGCGTACACTCAGGCGGCATATCTCGCGTGTGCACGCTTAACCTCTGCCTGCACGTATGACGGCAGACCAGCATGATCTCTGCCCTCTGCCATCAGGGTAGCTTTCTTCCAAGTGATTTTTGGTTTTGCTTTCCAGAAAATCATTTTCACTGTCATTATGAAAATCATTCAGGCAAGAAAGAGTCAACATTTTACCTACTGTTTCTATGTCCACAATATGCTTTGTACGACCATACCTAGTTCTGATTTATCCAGCTATCCACTACTGTTTGGTACAGAGAAACATGTCACTCATTTGAACAGATAATACACCTCTCTGTTTGAAGAATTTCTGCTGTCCCAGAGGTGTCTTAGCACAACTATTATTCGTACTGTGTCGTGTCAAACTCATCATCCCCAAAGACTTCTACAAACATAAATTTAATGTACAATTTTATATAAAACCTCAGTATTAAAATATTAGCTTATAATGAAAACAAAAGTTACAACTTTGATTTATTATAAGATTATATTATTCTTGTGTGGTGCATTTCACTTTTTCATTAAATTCTTCTGAATTTCTTTTCAAGTATCTGAGTTTATTTTCCTATATAATATTCTGACTCTAGTCTATAAGCTAACTCAATGAGATTACCCTGGTATTTAACACAGTGGTGAGAATATTATCAGGAACATCCTGGAAAGCTCAGTACTTGTTCAGTCAAAAAAAAAAATTATTTTCCTGTCCTTAGGCCTATTGTTTTGAAAAATATTTTATGACAACTATAGGAAGGAACTAAACATGAGAAATAAAAATGATTCTTCTTTGCTTAATTACTTATAGCTTCTGTTTTTTAATCAACAGAAAAACATCTGATTTCATTAAAAACTTGAAGATAAAATTTCCTAATTATCTCCACTTTTTTATTAGGAATCCTGTACAATTAGAATTTAGGAGAATATTGGGCACTTCAGTTTGGAGTCCCTGATCCTCTAGGATTTGCTAGGGTAAAACTGGCGAGGCATTGCTAAACTAGGCCAATTTTATCATGTTACTAAACTGTGCAGAGATAGATTTTTATCCCAGAATGATTAATCTCTTATTTAGTAGCATAGCTTTTGTTTTTAATGTTTTTTAAGCACATCAGATCTAGGTTTGTGAAACTGGCCCATCCTGTCACCTTTCAGGAAGGTATGCAGCTCAGCCCCTACTGTGTTTGCTCTTAAATATCTTTCCGTTGGATCTAAGAATTAAACATTACCTCTGCCGTTTTCACTGTGAGAGCTCTTTATGTATACAGCAATTTTCTTTGCCTGTGTGTTGCCTACAGTTTAAAGTTTATTTGATCCAGAATCTGCGAGTTCTGTCAAACTTGTTTTTTCATTGCTGCATTGCTATCATATATGGATGAAGCAGTAACCTGTCAGACTTATTTTTCTGCTCATGCTTTCCAGGACATGTCCTTTAGTATTAGCACACAAGATCCTCATGCCGCTGTCCTTTGCTTTCCATACAGGGACTGTAGAATCCATTCCGTAGACTGACTTTGTGAAACATAGCTCTGTTCTCCTGCCTTAGTATATTAAGGCCTAATTTTAAATGCCTCCACAGACTGCTGTGCTCTCCACATGACTTATCTTTAGTGGAGCATTACTAGACATAGAGCACCCCCCAGAGGCTACCAAAGTGAGTAGGCGTTGGAATGCCCTTCCCCAGGATGCATGCTTCCCCGCCTTCCGTCATCACGAGTCTACAGAACCCATCCGATTGCTGCTGCAACTCTCCGTCCTGTGGCCTTTGTTCTCCATTACTTCACTGCCTTCAGAGAATGTGTTGCTTATTTTCCCCGTAGTTACATACATTCTCCATCTGTGCTACTGTTTTTTTACACCTTCAGCTCTGCCATTTGCTTTCTTCTCTATTAAAAACTTTTTCCTTTGTTTCTCTTGCTGTTGTTTCTCCTATACTGTTTAGTTTGACTCTGTTTTTGTTTTGTTTTGTTTTTTTATATTGCCCTCCATAGGGATACCTCTAGTTTGAGAAATTGGCTAATGAAATGCAGTCTGGAAATTTTTATTTTTGTTCACATGAGAGCTTTGTACAAAAGATTTGTATATTTTAATTTCTGGATCCAATCAAACCACTGGATTAAGTGGAACCTTATTACTCTTGTTTTTTTTCTCCTCAGTTGTGTTTTCAGTCAGATCTTTGAATTGTTGTTTTGTTCTGCTGACAAGAGCATTGTGGGAAATCTCAAGATATTCCTTTAGCAGAAGGTCATATCCTGAGTTAACATGTTAATCAGTTTTTAATTTATTTTTCCAGTCTTGTTTTTGTTACTTACTGCCAGAGCACACATACAGTCAGGGGCACAAAGATTAAAACAAATGTGATGTACTCAGAACATTTAGATTATGGTAGCAGGAAAAAAAACTAGAATATATTTAAAATATTTATGTTTTGCCCGGGTAAGTGTGGGGCAGTGTAGCACGGTAGTTAAGAAAGTAGACCCTGGAGTCAGCCTGACCTAGTTTGAATCTGGGCTTCAGCACTTACTGTGACTTCAAGGAAATTTATATGTTTATAAAACTGGAAGTATAATGGTATCTGCCTCCCAGGGTATCTGTTACTATTTTGAGTGGATATATATGAAGCAGTGAGAAAAATACTCACCTTGTGATTGTTGGTAGCTGTTAATGTTACTATGATTATTTTTATCCTTAATTTTTTTATTGTTTTTCAATTACAGTTACCCCATTTTCCCCCCATTACTCTCCCCACCCTACCCATATCTTTTTTTTTCTAAGTTTAATATTTGACCAGCACCTGTCTTTAAGGTATATTTTTTGTCATGCAAATTTTATGGTGGTAATTTTAAATTGAGGAATATTGGTACATGCTGGGAGTCACATTCAAACCCTTGGTTACAAACCCAATGCAGACTTTAAAAAAGAGGACTAAGATGTTTATGCTGAAGTCTTTTATGAAACTTGGAAACACAGAAAAAGAGCTCAGTGAAGAAGGCTGGGCAAACCTGTACAGCATAGCTTAACCCTACGTATTCAAATGCCCTAAGGAAAGTTGGTTAGCTCCTTCTTGGTTAAATTGTTGGAGACTCCTTACAAGGTTCTAGTAAATCATTTGTAACTGAACATAAATGAATTTTCTAATCAAACACACATTACTTGTAGAAATGCAGTAGAATTTTTCATTTTAAAAATGTGCTAATGTTAGTAGATAATCAGGAAAAATTTGAAAAATTTTCTGTTTTAAGTGTTCCAATTTTTAGTTTTACAATTTAATATTTTTCTAATCTCAGAGCCTTGTAACTATCTAGTGTTTATAAATTTACTAATAAAATTAGAACCATATATTCTTACTTTATATATATCATTGGAAGGGAGAGAGGAACATCAAGCCATACTTACTAAACTGTATAATAATAAAAAATATTTTTGTGACTACCTAATTTTTCTTATTCCGTTAAAACAACTCAAAGTAGCTAGTACCCCCTGTCACTTACATTTGAATTGATGTAACAGATATGAGATTATACTTTTTTTTCAGACTATACATTTTTGAGTAATTTTTTTTTCTTTAGAATATTTACAGGGTCTACAAGACTAGATGGAAATGCTATTGGTAAGTGTATATATTCATTTCACTTACAAACTGGTTGTTTGGCTCAAAGACTTGAATGTTAAGCTAAAAAATTATAAATCTATTTATGTTCTAGTGGATTTTGTCCGTTGGCTCTGTGCTGTGTCTATGGATGAATTACTTTCCACTACACACCCAAGAATGTTTAGTCTACAAAAAATAGTAGAAATATCATATTACAACATGGGAAGAATAAGACTGCAGTGGTCTCGAATTTGGGAAGTTATTGGAGATCATTTTAATAAGGTATTTGGATAATTATAAGATTTATTTACATTTTTATTATTTTTCATTGTTTAAAATTTCCTTGTCATAATCTGATTGAGATTTTTTCTTTCCAAGTAATTTTTTAAATTGCTTTTGTTATTAAATTTAGAGAACCCTTTGAATCCTGTTTTTCTTTAGCTCTAAGATTTAAGAATTTAGTTAAAATAATGCTTTTCTTGTTGTGAAATATTGTTAGCACCTACTACCTTTATGGAGAACCTTAGAGTTGATTTATCTATAGTGTAAATGATACTTTCTCTAAAACAAAAATAAAAAATTATAGATTTCTACTGTTGACATTAACACCCTCTGTTTCTGTTGCCATTGCAGGTTGGCTGTAATCCTAATGAAGATGTAGCTATTTTTGCAGTAGATTCCTTGAGGCAGTTGTCAATGAAGTTCTTAGAGAAAGGGGAGCTTGCTAATTTCAGATTCCAGAAGGATTTCTTAAGACCTTTTGAGCATATAATGAAACGGAACAGGTATTTTATTTGTTGAATTGCTTAATATCAGAAAAATACTTTGTTATTTTTCACAGCATGGGGAAACACAAGAAGGAGGGAAAGAAAACAGTAAGTTTGTATCTGTATGCATAGCCCAGCAATTATATTAATATTTTAGGTCTCCAACCATTCGAGACATGGTTGTACGGTGTATCGCACAGATGGTGAACTCTCAGGCTGCTAATATTCGGTCTGGATGGAAGAACATTTTCTCTGTATTCCATCTAGCTGCATCTGATCAAGATGAAAGCATAGTGGAACTTGCATTCCAGACAACAGGGCACATTGTCAGTGAGTATTTCTTTTAGCTGTGTTTAAGTTTAAAAAAAAAAAAAAGGGGGGGAAACTACAGTGTGTTCAGAAGATATTCAAGTATAAAGTTATGGGCCTTAGGCCTATTATGGTTTTTAAGTTTACCAAGTTTTGCCACATAAACAGAGTGAATAATGATATGTTTTTATAGTTAACATTTTTTGAATGTTTACTGTGTGGTAGGGACTGTAATTACTCTGCATGTATTTTCTTGAGTCTTACAACTCTATCAGGTAAGTGTTAGGAAGCTCGGGCCCGGTGAGGTTAAGTGCTGCACCTAAGGACACAGAACTAGTGAGCGATACAGCTAGGATTAGGAGCCCGGGAGCTTTGAGACAAAGCCTGTGTTTTGAACCACTGCACTCCACAGCTTCCTCTGACTTTGAGGGAGAAGAAAATATTAAAGATATAAGTTAAACCTGACCAGAAGATTATAATTATGATCATCAGCATCAAGAATGACATCATCACAGCTATCATTTATTGAGTGCTTGCTTGAAATATTGTACTAGGTACTTTTTACTTAAATTTATTTAGTGCTTACAACTATCCTGTGGGTATTATTATCCTTATTTTATAGATGAAGAAACAGATACAGAGAGATTAAACATAATTTTGTATCACTCAACTGTTCATACAGTGCCTGCTATATACCAGTCACTGTATTAGCTGCTGGGTTAACAGTGGAAACCACAGGCCTGTTTCCCTGTCCGTACTGCTCAGGACGGTCAAGTGAGTGGTCACCACAGACTTGAACCCTGTCTGTTGGACACTAAAGCCTTTAACCTTTAAGAAGTATACATCACATCCAGAGAAGTTGAAGTATTTTTTGGTGTAATTAAGAGTAATTGAAAAATTATAATTATTTTGGTATCTTTTCCTTTTTATTTTAGCCCTTGTGTTTGAGAAACACTTTCCAGCGACCATTGATTCTTTCCAGGATGCAGTGAAGTGTTTGTCTGAATTTGCATGCAACGCAGCTTTCCCAGACACAAGCATGGAAGCCATTCGACTTATTCGCCATTGTGCGAAATACGTGTCTGACAGACCTCAGGTATAGTGTCACTTAGTAAACCTAATTTTACTGAATATCCCCAGTTTAATAGTGACTGAATATTAAACTTACTGAGATCTGAGTTGATTTGGAAATTAAGAGGATATGAAGCTTTTATTTTTCAGTAAACCCCAAAATTATCTGAGCTTGATTCTGAGTTATAATAGGTAGTAGCAATAGCCAGCGTTTATTGAAGAAATCAGGTATTTTTCTGAGTGTCTCACCTGTGTTAACTTGTTTAACCTTCATTACCACTTAATGGGATAGGTAGTGTTACAGCCCCATGCCGATAAAGAACCTGAGGCAAAAAGTTAAAAAGTGTGTCTGTGATTGCCAGACTAGGAAAGGAGACTGAGGGTTTGAACTCGGGCCTGCACTGCTAGCCGTTGCCCTGCACTGCCTCTTGCCTGTGGCGCTGCAGCGGGCTGTCAGGGGTGAGGGTGGGCTTCGGCACTGGCGTCGGACTTGAATGGGCAGCCTGCCTGCAACTCTAACGCACATATTTAAATCTATCTTTACAACTCCCATAAGGAGGATTGATACATCATAGACCTGGAAATAAGATTTTTACTGCATGCTGACATGGACTTACGGTGTGCTGAGTACTTTATTTATATATATATATATATATCTCAACTCGTTTGACCTTCATTCCTCCCCATTGTGGTTGGTGTGGTTGCATGGTGCCGTAACCAAATGATAAAGATAAAAACCCGATTTAACCCGGTTAATAATGCAGATAGCTGGTAACAGAGTTGAAGCTGAACCCAACTTTTGTGTTCTCGTCCAGCGCTCTTTACAGGCAGTTATATCTCCTTTTTTATTTATATGAATTACCGTGTTTTATCAGATTGTTCACTCGGATTTGTAACTGTCATTTTCTAAAGTTTCGGAAATATGCTTAATGTAGGTATCATGTTTTGCCTTTAACAACCCCACCTTTCTTGAAGGCTTTCAAGGAATACACAAGTGACGATATGAACGTGGCTCCCGAAGACAGAGTGTGGGTGAGGGGGTGGTTCCCCATCCTCTTTGAGTTATCCTGTATCATCAACCGGTGCAAATTAGATGTAAGAACCAGGTAACAGCCAGTATTTGCAATTAAAATTTTGTAAGGCTTATTTTGACTTTAATCAAATTAATGTTTTTTATGTGAACAGAAGTTCCATTGTGAAAGGCCATGAATCATGAGCTTTATCAGATATAGCAATTATCAGAAAGGCAAATTTTAAAACGTTAAAATAGAGCAGTGATAAAAAATGGAAATACATTACTTTTCCTTAGAATTTGATTGTAGTCAACTTTCAATTTTATTTCTATGTTAATTTACTACTTTACAGATTCTGTCTTTTCATACATTTATTTAAAATCAGAAGTAGAAGTTAGTGGCAAAATTTATTTCCTGATGAATTATAGAAGAATTTCCAAATGTTCATCCTTGATGGATTTTAAGTAAAGAGTTTTTTCTCTAAAGACTGGTTAATAACATAGTTTTGAATACTGTTGGTCTATTCAAAAAGAATTGAACTCTTTCCAAAGGATATTCTCAATAAAAGATCTATATGAACATACCAGTTTGTAAAGAAACTGTTGTGGATATAATGTAACCAGACAAGCACTCAATGTGAACTTCTGGTGTTATAGCTCATATCAATCCCATAGGGTAATTTTTCTCATTCTGTATTTTTGATGCAAATTGATGCGGCCAACTTGTATTTCAGTATCTGTGAAAGGTTTGAGTGCATTATGAGTTCGGTTTTATGTTAAAATCCCTCTTTTAATTATCCCATCTTCTTTATAGGGAGAATCATTAGTTACTTAGACAGTTTAGAGAACTTTTTAAAATCAGAATGGTGGAACAGACCTGTAACAAATCAATGATAGAAGTGTAATGAAAAAATGAATCCTTCCTCCCCTTGTGCCAGAACCCCACCCGCCTCCATCCAAGGTTAAGTCTGATTTATTTCCTAAGAAACTTCACTTTTAAAGTATTATGCGTTATAACAAAAAATTTTATGGCATAGATAAGTCATCCAAAGTAGGATCAAACTTGGACTTAAACCTTGGGAATTTTTCATGGAGCTTAGTAATCACAAGAACAGTATTTAGTGTTTCATCTTGACAAGGGATCTTCCTGCTTCTTTCTTAGCCTGTCTGGGACCATGCCACCTTGCTTCTCACCCTCTCTTATATACAGATTATGGATGGATTCTGATTGTTAAGGAGAAGAGAGAATGTGAGATCTAGTTAGTAAAGGAAAGGGAAAGTATGAATAGACTCTTCAGTGATGGCTTTCATTTTCTTACTTCATCCCTGTGTCTGTGAGAGCTGTTATTTAGATTCCCTTTAAAAATATAGCACTATGATTTGTTAACACGTGCGTTCTCATTTGATTACCTCAAAATTCTGCAGGTTTACAGTTAAAGAATTAACCTAAAGTCCCAAATATTCTTCTCTCCTACACCAGCAATCCGTGTAGATCTATGTTTGCTTTAGGAGCCTAGAAAAAGCAGAATTCCCTGTACCCCCTTCTCCCCAGACATGGGGGATGGAACCTGGTTACGTGGAGGGAGAGGAAACATTTCGAGCTCAGGAGACGTTGAGGAAGCAGAAGCCTTTTCCATGTGGAGGGGAACGTGGAACTAGTTTTTTACTGCTACTCATTGCACATTAGGTATCTTATGTGCGAAATAAACTGTTGTGAACTTACAGGACGGAGCTATCATATTCTTACACATTCATTTAACAAATACTTAGTTTGAGCCTGTTATGTACCAGGGATGTACTAGGCCTGGGGGTAGCATAGCAGCAAATGAGCTAGACAGTGTACCATCTTTATGGGGGCTTTCAAAGAAACTTTTGTTCTGGCCTGTCATCAGACATTTGGAAATATAAACCTTTTCTAAATTGAAGGATACCTATATTTTGCTAGGAGAAGGTAACAAACATATAGAGTAAACATCAAGTTGTTTAATGGTTACATGAAGGTTTTTTAATTTCAAGAAAGATAATAAAGAATCAGGAAGGCAGTTTTGAGTTTTAGTTTTAACATGTGTCCATTGGAAACAGCGAATGTGGTGCTAAGCACTTGACCCACTGAACAGCTTTTGCCACGCACCCCTGAGGGGGCAGCAGTGCTCGGTGCCTGGGGTAGAGCAGGGCAGACCCGCCCACGCGAGCATCTTGGGGGATTGGTCTCCCAGGTTCTTTTTGTTCGAGGACAATGATAGTATTAGCTAAAAATTCCTGTAGCTCTTTGAAAAAGATTTTCCAAAATCTGATTTTTATTTATTCTTAGACTGTTTTGATGTATTTTCTCCCTTGGCCACAGTGCCACAAAATTAATATCCACTAATATGATGATCTTTCTCAATCTATAATTTCATTTACTATTTTTAAATGCTGGATGATGGGATGAGAGTGGAGGGAAAGCAAAATAAAGAAAAAAATTAAGGTTAAAGACTTTGAAGTTTTTTGATAAATTATGCATTCTAAGGAAAACTATATAACATAAAATTCTTAAAACTCAGTATCATGTGTTAATTTAAAACATTTAAAAAAACTGATTTTAAACTTTGTTTTCTATAGCTTTGTAAACTCTGACAATTATTTTAGGAGGGAGATTCTGATGTGCAGTGCTTTTTTGTTTTATAGTTTTCCTGTTTATGTTCTGTCACTTTAGGGGCTTAACAGTAATGTTCGAAATAATGAAAACTTATGGCCACACTTATGAAAAGCACTGGTGGCAGGACTTATTTAGAATCGTTTTCAGAATCTTCGACAACATGAAACTGCCGGAACAGCAGACGGAGGTAAGAAGACACTTCATTTTCACTTAACATAGTGAAGTTCAGAAGTTCTTAATAGTTTTCCTAATATAGTACATTGAGGTATTTCAGATTAAGCCATTGAATAGAATAAAATTCCTATAAAATTTTTTCTTAAGGCTTTATAATAAATTATCTTTATAAACAAGAACTCTATCTAGGGATAGAACCAAGTTAATTAATTGGTTGGTTGTTTTCAGTGTTTTTGATGAACCTGAAGTTTCTTTTCCTTATTTTAATATTGTCTTTAGTATTTATAGTGACTTCTGAATTGAATAAGGACTACATAGAAATAAGTAACATATGTGTGCACTAGCCCAAAACTATATATGAAAACTATCAGTTTAGATTATTCCATCATGCATTTGAAAAAAATAAATCACTTACACATATTTTGTATGTTCCTTTTTGCTTTTTGTTTTTTTTTAATAACTACTTCATGAAAGTCAGTTTAATTTTAAAGATATGCTAATCCCACTTGGATAAATTCTTAACCCTTTTCTTCCTCTTTATTTCTCTTTCATGTTAGATCATATGCTGGAGCAAGGCCAGCTGTTATTCATGCATATTGTTTGAAAAGTCATAATGCTGATAGCAAAATAATGCAGTGGTAGTTCTTTACCATCAAAGCAAGCAGTGTAAAAATAGTTAAATTATTGTATACGTAGGTGGTTATGGCACAATGGAGAAAACAAGTAGCAGTAGAGTACATATTAAGTGAGATGGAGGTAGCGTTCTAGAGCAGCGGTCTCCTGCTTTCTTGGCACCCTGGACCGGTTGGAAGATGTGGGGGTGGGGCTGGGGGTGGGGGGAGGCGGAGCTCAGGTGAGCTTCGCCCCCCCCCACCACCACCTACCCACTATGGTGGATGGTGGGGCTGGAGGTGGAGCTCAGGTGAGCTTCCCCCCCCTCCCCCGACCTACTCACTATTGTGGATGGTGGGGCTGGTGTAAGACAGGAGGCAGAGCTCAGGTGAGCTTTGCTGGGGACTTGGTTTCTAGCAGGCCTGGGCCCTGGGAAGTCAGGGTCTGAAAGGAACGGGACAGGCTGACATTTTACGTGTGCAAACATACTTCTTTTTAATTCTGGTAGTTGATGAACGGTCTGACCTTCCTAATGACATTTCCCCCTAGAAAGCTGAATGGATGACAACGACCTGTAATCATGCACTTTATGCCATCTGTGACGTGTTCACCCAGTATTTAGAAGTACTCAGTGACGTACTTTTGGATGATATTTTCGCCCAGCTGTTCTGGTGTGTGCAGCAAGGTACGTCTGTACCAGATCAGTGACGCAGAGTGTTCAATGTGACCCTGGTAGCATATAAATGAGTTGCTCTTTTCTTTTCTAGACAATGAGCAGTTAGCTCGATCTGGTACAAACTGCTTAGAGAATGTTGTTATCCTGAATGGTGAAAAATTTACCCTAGAAATCTGGGATAAAACTTGTAACTGCACACTGGATATCTTCAAAACCACAATCCCACATGCGTAAGATAATTTTATACGACTTTATATATTGAATGGTGGACATAAAAGGTTTAAAGTAATGAGTGATTTCTCATAACAGAATCCTTTTAAAAATACCTCATTGTTACATGAATTTGTATGTATTACACATCAAACTGCTGTAAACTATAACAAATACATCAATTAAATTCCTTATAAACCAAAACCTTTAGACTGATCATCTAAAACTGGGGTCGTAATGATGTGATTCCACTTTTATAAGGTTTTATTTATCCAGATTAAGCTAAACAGTGGCCTTGAATTTTTTTAAATAAATGAAAATTTATTTGCACCTGTTACATTTACGGTTAATTTTCATTTTTTTAAATGGATAAGTTTGGAATTGTAGTGAAGGAGTTTTTATGAGCGGGAAACTAACGTGTAGTCTGGCTAAGGGGCTGACAGCACCTGGGCTTTTTGCAGGACACACGTGAACTCACTTCCCATCTCCACCCTGGGCGTTCTCTGACCTACACCGAGTTTCACATTACATCTGTGATTTTTACATCTACTTAATAAGATGTTTTAAATCTTATCAAACATCTTATCAAGTAGACATACGTGAATGCACTGGCATAAAATTATATCTGAAAACTGTCCACATTTTTTAAGCACCGTGAACTTTTTCTCTATATGAATTAAATATGTTTGCCCTGGTGTGATCCTTTGTGCATATCCTCATCAGTAGCAAGTAGGAAGCCATACAAAAGGAGCCCACCCCTGGGAAAGAGTCTCTAGGTCAGACTGCACTAAAAGGGCACACAGCCATTCCCCTGACCTGTTTATAATTATTTGACAGTTCTTATTTTTTGGTGCACATTTTGTTGGGTCAATGTAACTAACAAATATCCATTATTGTCATAGTTTATCTCTGGTTGGTATTATATGAATTTTTGCCTAGCTGTTGTCACTATGAAGTCCTTATAAAAGCCAGTCAGGATGAATTTTTTTTTTTAAGAACTGCTTCTGTTTTAATTCATTGGATATATGACCTTACAGATCATCTAATAAGCACATCTTTCATACAGCTTTACCGGTGTTCCTTCCACAGTGAACGGAAATGATGTGGGTGGGCCCTCTCTCTGCTCAGTTCCTGAGGAGCTTCTGCTTCTCAAAAGCAAGAACTTAGGCCTCAATCATCTTTCTGTCCCAAGCAGCTGATTGAATTAGTGTAAACTGGTAACCATGGTACCCTTTTAATTATATCAAATGGGGATTGTTTTCTGGAAGTACATATTTTAAACTTCTCACTGGAGTTTTTAAATTTTTTTCAGCAAATTGGCCCTAGCAGTAGTCAAAGAAAGAATATGTTGTTTTGGTTTATCGTGTGACTTTTTTGTGTCTGTTACAAAACATCTTAGATGTGGCACATTTCACACTGTGAATGATTGTGTGACTTTGTTATTTTTAAAGGCTCTTGACCTGGCGTCCCACTTCTGGAGAAGCTCTTCCTCCTCCTTCCGCTCCCATGAGTGAAAAACAGCTGGTAAGTTCTGACAAATACGACATGTTGTAAACTGTTTAATTACTTGTGGTAAGTAATTTTTACCATGGGCCAAATTCTTTTCAGTGAGCCCAGCTCTTTTAAGAAGAGGGCATAAATATACTGTCCGGAATTCTCAGGTTAAATTTCATGGTGGCAAATTTCCCAGGAAGCTAAAATTTATCTCTGTTAGTGCCATGAAGGAGGTATTTTAAATTATTTTATATTATGCATGGCCTGGGATATAGAGTAAAATGATTTCAAGAGTTTTAAGTGGCAGACACCAGATTATGGATCTCCATGCCAAGCTGAACGTATTATTAGATATTATTTAAACTTTTAATTGTGATGTAATTTGACCTTACAGAAAAGTCACATACAAACACTTCTAATATTCCCTTCATGTAGTGTGTTTGTTTAACTAGGTCTGACACAACAAATTACCATAAACTTAGTGGCTTAAAACAACAGAGATTTAGTTTTTCATGGTCTTGGAGACGAAGGGTCCAAAGTCAAGGCGTCAGCAGAGCCACTTCCCTTCGAAGCCTTTCAGGGAGAACCCTTTTCCGCTTCTCCCAGCTTCTGGGGCTGCTGCCAGCCCTTGCCATTCCGCGTCTTGTATTCACCTCATTCCAGTCCTTCCAGCAACTTTTTGAACCAGGTTTGGTACGTGTTACCCCATTTTATATAGCACATGGAGTAAAAGATCATAAACTGCAGTATTTTAAGTTAAAATACTATTTTGATGAGCACTGTTTTTTGGGAACGCAGGTCCTGTGTTTGTTCAGCAGCGCAGGTGAGGTTGCTTCCTGCTAGGATGTCACGTCAGAAGTCTAAGTTCCTCTTGAAACCACATTTTTGTCTCCTCGCTGAATGCGCGGTCCCGCTGCAGCAGACTGCAGCGATGTCAGCCACCGTAAATTGTCTGACACTGTGCCGGGGCTTTGCATCGGTTGTGTAAGCCTCAGACACTGACAGCCGTGCGGAAAGTGTCGTCTCCATCGTCAGATGGAAGACCTTACGGTTCAGGAAGATTCATTGCTTTTCCAGGGTTACACTTAGTAACTCTGGGCGGAATTCTAGATTTAGCTCTGTTGGAATTGAATGTTCAGTTTCTCTTCCTGACACCACACTCCTAGTTGGTCACCTTCTCACTGACCACAGCTACCGGTTCCTTGAGTGACAGATCATCCTTCCCTAAAGCCACCCCTACAAAGCTTCCCTGAGCTCAGCCGACACAAAGCTCGCAGAGGCCCTCCCTGTCTCTGCCACACGTGGAATCTCTTTCGTGTTCTTGACACTTCGTGGGTACTGATGACTACTTTTCCCACGAGGTGAAATGTAGCATTTTTATTCCTCGCCCTAGGGTGGCCTCAGGCCCAAGTTGGGGGTTGGAAAGGAAGCTTTTCTCTTAAAGATTGTTTATTAGCATCCATGTATAGGTAATTTTAAAAATTTTCTCATTGTGTCTGTAATCACGGTGTATAAAATGTCATGTTTCGTAGGGATACAAAAAAGCACAGAGTAATAGAAACTCTTTTTATTCTTAAGCTTTATTCATTGTACATATAGTGAATTTTTTTTATTTTATTAGGACACATTATCACAGAAATCTGTAGATATCCATGATTCTATCCAACCAAGATCTGCAGATAATAGACAGCAAGCAACAGTGGCTTCTGTCTCTACTGTGAATGAAGAAGCCAACAAAATTAAACCTTCAGCAAGTGAGTTGTTTCTCTTAGTAAAAATAAATTGTGTGATATATTTTATGTAGGAAAGGGATGAAATTTTGCTTATTGTTAACAAATATACTGTAATTGATCGTGTGGTCACTTTGTTACTGTGTTTGTTCCAACCTGAACATCATCTGCTAGACAGACGCTCACCTGAGGAGGATGGTCAGGAGCTCTGCCAGCACCTGCAATGCCAGCTTTTCCCACAAGGCTTTCAGCGAATGTTTGTGTTGCGCTTGAGTCTTCCCTCTCCATCCCCTGCTTCCTGACAGCCCCATATTTTTTCTGCAGAAGTGGAACTTGATGGGCCCTCTTCTGCTTGTCTGTGAGAGGCCAGTGCTCTCCAAGCAGGAGCTCCCAGTCTCTGAGGAGCAAGCCTGCTGTCCGCCCTGATGCCCCACACCCAGGTTGCCTTTGCTGCTCTCCTTGCCTTCTCAGTTCCTTTCACAAAGAAGGGGAGCCTTTTCTGTTTTTTACGCAATTGGTTCAGTTTTGTTTACTGAAGGAAAATTGTAACACTGAGGAAAGACTGCCTCCTCCCTAGAGGAAAACAGCTTTAATTGCTTTTTTTTTTTTAAGATTTTATTTATTTCTAGAGAGACAAGAAAGGAGGGAGGGAGGAAGGAAGTGAGAGAAACATCAATGTGTGGTTGCCTCTCCCGTGCCCCCTACTGGGGGCCTGGCCCAAAACCCAGGCATGTGCCCTGACTGGGAATTGAACCAGCAACCCTTTGGTTTGCAGGCCAGCACTCAGTCCACTGAGCCACACCAGCCAGGGCTTTAATTGCTTTCTTAAATTGAGGTGAAATTCACATAAGGAACTGTTTTAAAGTGAATGATTCAGTGGCATTTAGTAAATTCACAATGTTGTACACTTGCCATTTTTACTTAGTTCCAAATCATTTTTTTATCCTCACCGGAAGACATGCCCTTCAATTCTAGAGAGAGGGAGAGAGAGAAACATCAATGTTGGAGAGCAACTTCAATGTCAGAAAGAAACATCTATCAGCCACCTCTGACCAGGGACCAAACGTGAAACCTAGGCATATGCCCTGGACGAGGATCAGACCTGCAACCCTTTGGTTTATGGGACGAAGCTCCAACCAACTGAGCCACACTGGCCAGGGCCCGAAACATCTTCATTTCCCCAAAAGAAAGCCCCATAACCACTAGGCTGTTCCTCCATGTGCTCCAGCTCTCCAGCCCTCAGTGAACACCAGTCTGATTTCTGTGTTCAGATTTTCTGTTCTGCACATTTCATATAATGAAATCATGTAGTATGTGATTTTTTTTATGTCTGACTTTTATTTAGCATAATGTTTCAACGTCTATCACATTGTAAAATGGATCAGTAACTCCTTTGTATGATAAAGTAATTGTCATTTGTATGAAATATGCCACATTTTATCCATTCATCTATTGATGGACATTTGAGTTTATTCTACCATTTGGTTATCATGAATAAGGCTGCTACTGCTGTCTGTTTACAAGTATTATTTCGTACCTATTTCTGATTATTTTGGGTGTATCCATAGGGCTGGAATTGCTGGCTCCTATGATAATTCTGTGTTGCACTTTTTGAGGAACCACTGAAATGCGTTCCATAGTGGCTGCACCATTTTACATTCCCACCAGCAGTGCAGATTTTCCCACATCTTCACCAACATCACTGCTTTGGTGTGTGGTAGCCATTGTAGTTCGGTGTGAAGTAGTATCTCGTTGCAGATTCGATTTGCGTATCCCTAATGATGAGTGGTGTTGAGTATCTTTTTGTGTGCTTATTGGCCATTTGTATATCTTCTTTGGAGACATATCTGTTCACGTCTCTTGCTCATTTTTAGTTGGGCTGTTTGTCTTTCCATTATTGAGTTACAGGAGTTTGTTACATGCTCCACGTACTGCACCCATATCAGATACAGGGTTTACATTTTCTCCCATTCCGTAGATTGTCTTATTTCTTTGATAATGTCCTCTGTTACACAAAAGTTTTTGATTTTGATGAAGTCCAGTTTATCTTTTTTTCCTTTTGTTGCTCCTGTGTTTAGTGTCATAGCTAAGAATCCCTTAACAGGCATGAAGATTTTCCCTATTGTTTTCTTCTGAGAGTTTTATACTTTTAGCTTTTATATGCAGGTCACTGATCCATTTTGAGGGTTTTTTCCCCAGAGAATTCTTAATTAATCCTAGGTGCTTTCACTTGTTCTCGAGAGAAGACAGATTTGCTGTCCTGTTGGAAGGGCCCTTCTGGTGTCAGTCACGGTGACCTGCTACCTTCCTAGGAGGGAGAGGGATGGGGGGGCCCGCGCTCTCCAGAGGACAGCATGACTCGTGCGGGAGGGCCGGCAGCTTGAGTCTGCACTGGAGAATGCCACGGGGACAGGCCCGTGAGTGGCTTTCCTCTCTCTCAGCCCCACGCCTGACCCTAAGTTTACCTGGCTTTGTAAAGGAAGGATCGGTCTCCACACGTTAGAAAGCTTTCCCGCGGCTGCTGAGACTGTGCCTTCGACAGAGCAAGGGGCTGCACCACTGCCACCCTGAGCTGAGGCCCAGGCTTCTTGTCCTCTGCCCGACACCCTGCTCTCGCTCCCCTTCAAGTTCCTCAGGAAAAATTCACAGGGAGCTGCTGACTCAGAGAGTCGGAGCTGGAGGAAGAGCACATGGCTGCCGTGTTCCCATGGGCCCATTCTCGCAGTGCCGGGGTGCGGCTCCTGTCGGGGGAGGTGGCCGTCTGCTGTCTGACCGGCTCCTGCCCGCAGACTGAGCGCTTTGCTCTGCCCGAAGGGTGGCTGTCCCACTCTTTCTGGGCTTGCAGAAAGCACCACCGCCCCTCTAGTCTCAACTCCAGCCTGGGCTCAGAACCTGCTGCCCCACATACTTCATCTTTGCTTAGCTTCGCTCCCTGTTCTTTGGCGACTCATGAAATGAGTCCGTTACAGCCCTGGCAGGTCAGCCCTTGTCATGAGTAAAATTTCTCCAGTAGATACTGTCCCCATCCATGCTGCTGGTCCTTCTAGTGATACTGAAGGTAGAATCTGCATCCTCCAGTTATGAATGGCCACCCGACACTGGGGAGTCCCAGCTCCCCTCAGTCGGTCAGAGTGGAGCCTCATCACCCTTCCCTCACTTCACCCTGCTGATAGTGCTTAACACCGTGAGCAGCTGAGCTGGGAGCCAAGGAGAGCACGTCTCATTACACAGCAGCCTGCTCGCAGGTCCCTGCAGGGCCCCAGCTGTGCTGCTCGGGGTCTTTGGGTCCAGCCACTGGGGATGATTCTGTGCCCTGAATGAAGGAGGTGAATGAATGATTGGTACGCTTAAAGCCATGACTGAATTGCAGGAATAGGAAGAAGATACGTAAGGAAGAGAAAATCATGGGACTTGTGTGTGTGTTTTCTGACTTGAGATCTATTACTAAAAACTAAGTGTTAAATACAACGGCCTTTCTGAAAACTTCATGGAAAAGAGCCTTAATTGATGACATAAATAAGAATAAGTTTAAGCAAGTTTTTTGCAACTAACCAAAATACCTAAAACATAATTTAACTTACACAAATCAGAGTTCAGAAAAGAGAATTTGTAAAGAAAAGTAGAAAGAAACTGAAGGATTATAAGTCTTTTGGTGCCAGAGTCACTGCCCTGACGCACAGTAAGTCGCCCTCCTCCTGGGAGCCCCCGGGAAGGCCGCTCACGCGCCTCAGCATCGAGGTGCGGCGTGGGGCCGGGCTGCCCCTGAACAGCACTGCTGAGCTCTTGCAGCTCTTGGTAGCTGAGTCATCTTTCCTAGCCTTGACCTTCTACCTTTGCTTAACTTGAAATGGTCAGTGAAATGGAGAACAATTTTTTAAAGATTTTATTTCTTTTTAGAGAGATGGGAAGGGAGGGAGAGAAAGAAACAACAATGCATGAGAGAGAGCCATCAGTTGCCTCTTGTACACGGGAACCCGCAACCCAGGCCTGTCGGCTGACCACAAATCGAACCGGTGACCTTTCGCTCTGTGGGAGGACGCCCCCCACAGTGAGCCTCACCAGGCAGGGTGGAGACTTCTCTTATGAGTACGTCCGTCCGTACAGCCTGGCGCAGTGTTAGAAACGTCCTCCTGTTGAGCAGGTTGGCCCCCGCTGGACGGGGGTTAGCTCCGGTACAGCTCGCCTGGGCTGTGTGGGAAACACTTCTGTTTGATGACTCGGTTACTTCTGTAGCAATGCACTTGGCATAACTTTTTATAGACTTATTTGCTAATGGATCTGTTTGAGGAGATAAGGTCGTTTTAGCTACAATGCCTAACTCGGATCCAAGTAAAGCATGTGCTGTGGTTAACCCGCAGTATTGCCCCATCCGTCAGAATTCCTGGCTGTTTCTCCCTTCCTGTCTTTTGGGTCTAGTTCCTGTTGTTTTCTTTTGGTATAGGATTTTATGGTACTTGTGTTCTAAGGTCAAACTCGGGTTTACAGTAAAAGTTTAAGTTTCAGCTTTCAATCCTTTTGCTACATTTTATTAAAGAATAACCCGAATCTGATTTTAAAATGTGTAGCGGAAACTTCTTGAACATATTCAGTGTTCTGAGTGATTTGGAATACTTTATTTAAAAAATTAATTTTCTATGGCTTTTCTAAATACTGATTAAATTAAACTTTTACTGAATAGTGCTTATGTGCTGAAGCAGTGAGTGCGTCCTGCTCAGGGTGATATGTGCGGGGTAACTTAATACGTGTTAATGTTTCCGTAGCATTATAATGTCAGAGAAATTATGAAGGATTCAAAATAATTGTTGTTTGCATGTGCATTGGGGTGGGTTTCCTCACAGAATATCCAGAACAAAAATTGTTTGCCGCCCTGTTGATTAAATGTGTTGTGCAGCTGGAACTCATCCAGACTATCGACAACATCGTGTTCTTCCCAGCCACAAGTAAGAAGGAAGATGCGGAAAACTTAGCAGCCGCGCAGGTGAGGAGGTGTGAGGAGGGAGGTAGGCTCTGACGGTCTGGGATTCGGAGCTGAGGTCGTAATAGGGACTTAACTTGGGGATGGGGGCGGGGGGCCTTTATCACACTGACCTCATTTTAAACTGTGGCACTGGACGACATGACCAAGGCTGTGAGTGTGGACGGAACTGAGAGGAGGGTCAGGGACTGAACCCCGGAGGCCTCCGGGGGTTATAGCTCCTGGTGATGAGGCCACTGGAGACCACAAACCAGTGGGGCATGAGGGGACCAAGAGATAGTGTTATCCTGGAAGTCGAATGAAAGAAATATTTTAACAAGAATACTATGATCCATTCTGACCAGTGCTCGAATGGCCAAGTAATATTCTGTCTGAGAATTGCCCTCCAGCAGTTTGGTGGACTTCAGTGATTTTGACATTGTGTTTCATTGTAATGTTAATTATTGCACTGGGTACAAGAGAAGAGAGGAATTGAAGACAGCAAATATTGATCACCCTGTCATGAGTTTTGCTGCCAAGGGGTACAGAGAAATGGGGTAATAGCTGGAGGAGGATGAGGTGGTCAAGAGAAGGGGGTGCTTCGTTTTGTCTTTAAGATTAGCAATATTGCAGCGTGTTCCCAGAGAAGAGCTTTCCAGGAGAGGAAAACCAAGTGCCGAAGAGAGGGACAGTGGCTGGAGCAGTCTTTTTGGGTGGGTGGAGATGGGGCCTAGGGCGAAGTCCCCGGGGCAGGGGGTTGTCTTGGATAGAAGCATGGACAGTTCACGCATTTTAACAGGAAGGCAAACAAAGTGGGTGGGATATAAATATAGGAAGGCTGGTCCTTTTGCTCATGGGAGTTGGTGGGAGATCTGGTAGCGTCTGGTTTCTCATTGAAATAGGAAGTCATCCACCAAGTAAGGTTGGGAAGAAAGCTTTAGCTGCTTGCGGAGATAAGTGAAAATGTGAGGTAGTGGGCCAGGCAAGTGGAGGAGGGAGGCCCAGGAGGCTTGCCGGGCAGCACCCGGAGCCCACTGCATGTGGAGAGCAGTCAGTCCGTCCTTCTCCAGTCGCCTTGAGAATGTGGGCACAGACGTGCAGCAGGCAGCTTTGCCAAACGCTTACTACAAAAAGGAGGCGAGGGGTTACGCAAGGGAATAATCATAATCACGCGGACTCCAGCCTGGTGCGGAAGAGAGGGGAGGGACGGGGACGGGCTCTAGGAGTCAGGAATTATGAGGGGGGCACTAGAAAGAGAGGAGGTGGTGGTTTGGGACCAGGGTGCATGGAGTGAAGATTCTGGAAATTAGGTGACAAAGGGTGGACCTTTCCCAATTTGCTGTTGAGATAGAACAGATTAGGTACCATGGCTTGTTCATAAATCTGGTCATTGGGGAGCATTGAGTTTTGAACTTACTAAAATCTGTGACTGTGTGTGTCTGTGTGTGTTCCCGTGCACTTGTGTGCATGCATGCGCTGTGGTGGTTTGTTTCCCAAAGAGAGATGCCGTGGACTTTGATGTTCGAGTTGATACTCAAGACCAAGGAATGTACCGCTTTTTAACATCACAACAACTCTTTAAGCTACTGGACTGCTTGTTAGAGTCGCATCGGTTTGCAAAAGCATTCAATTCCAACAATGAACAGAGGACCGCTCTCTGGAAAGCAGGTGAGCTGCGTGGGTCTTGCGTTGCCATGTTCACCATTAACGCACGCGCAGCAGGCGGTCACATTCATCAGCGTTCACTGGGTGTGTCATCGGGCCTGTGCATGTCACTGCTTGAACTTCCAGCTCAGCAGTTAAAATAGGAAGGCAGTCTGCTAAACACGTTCTCTTGGGTCTTCAGGAAGCCAGATAACTGCCCGGCGCATTTGTTTTCCCCGTTCAGTCAACCTGTTACTTGATTGAGCTGACCAGTTGCCTTTCATCTTGTTTCCCAGCCCGGCCTCGCTGCTGACGCTGGCTTCGCACTGAACCCTGCCCTTTTATGACAGGCAGTGGGCGTGGTGGCCCTGAGCACAGAATCTGGCCTGTGGTCAAAAGACGTCCCCGTTCCCCTGGGCATGGCCGTGTCTCAGGATGAGAGCAAATGGTTTGAGGTGGGAGGTGGGTGTGTTTCAGAACATGTTAGACATTTTAATTTAAAAAAAGCTTTATAACTTACTGACATTGTTAATTTTTCATTTAAGAAATAGTTACTCAGTGCCTATTTGCTGCAAAACAGAGCCCATTTGGGCGCAGAGGCAGTAGAATCCGGCAGGAAAAGAAAGAAGGGGGCTGACGTTTACTGAGAGTCGAACCGTCAGACGGTTGCTGCCCACCTGTGCTTTTCATGGAGTCGGGAATGTCTGACTCCCAGTTCAGCCCATGGCTCCGTTCATCCTCTTCCCTGTACAACCTGACGTCAGGAAAGAGGAGTCTGGACTCCCTTTTTCCTCTTCAGCCCAAGTTCTTAGCGCCGCCCTACCGGGACTGTGCGCACGCGCACTGGGCCCTTCAAACCGCTGGCCCCGAACGCAGCCTCGCTGCTGCGGGCTCCGCTGCGTCCATCAGGGAGCCGAGCTGTGGGCTGCACGGGGCTTTCAGGTACCGTTTCGCGTGAAGAGTTCCACGTTCCCAAGCCAGTTGTTTTGCATCTCACACCCCCAGCTTGAAAGGGGAGGGACTTTAAACATGGAAATTACGCTCAGGTGGGGCCTTCAGCCCAACGTGGTCTCCCCCGCAGGGCCTCGGGCTCCCCTTCTTGGTGTGGCTCAGGGCAGCGCTGCTCTGGGAGAACACATGGGATGGCCGAGCGGGACCCAGTGCGCTGCCGGGCCTTCGTGTAAGATGCCTTCCTTCCCGAATTCACCCCGGAAACTTCCCCTTTCTGCAGGCTTTAAAGGCAAATCCAAACCCAACCTTCTGAAACAGGAGACGAGCAGCCTGGCCTGTGGGCTGCGCATCCTCTTCCGGATGTACATGGACGAGAGCCGGGTTAGTGCCTGGGAGGAGGTCCAGCAGAGGCTCTTAAAGTAAGACTCTCGGCTGAGTTTCTGCCTTTCACCTGTGCGGCCGCTTGGTACAGAGCAGGAAGGGGCCACCGAGGTTTGCACGGGGGCAGCGTCCACGGCTACCCGGTGGTTGGGGGCTGCAGGACCGAGCAGATAACTTGGGGCCTGAGGAATTGATTACGGTCTTAGAGAGGAATGCACTTCTGCAGTCGGGGACAGATTAACGAGTCATGTCCATTGTTGCTGTTACAGGCAGGACAGAGGAGAACATTTTCTCTCCTAAAGGTTTTGAAACTTTGTTAATAGTTCTTAAGCTTTTTTTAGTATCGTAGAGCTCAATTTTTATTTGTGAAAGTCATTTGTGAAAGTGCAGACCTGCCTGCCTGTATTTAGTTTGAAAATATATTTGGAGTTTTCTTTTTGGATGTTACTTCTTTTACCTTCTGTTTTTACTCAGTGACAACTTACTATTCTGCCCTGTGACAGGTAAACTCACACTAAGGCTGAAATGTGACATTCAGGCAGACCGCTGTCATCTGAACTGCGTTTTGTGTGTTTGGGGGGGAACAGATGGTCTCAGAGACCCGCTAAGGACATTTTTGAACGTTAAGAGACCTCCTTGTCTCTGTTCCCCATTTTATTGATGAGACTTCTAAGGCCCCAGAAGACCCCAAAGCTGCATGCCTCGTGAGGGGAAGAGCCCACCTGGGCGTGAGCCCAGGTCTCTCAACCCACGTTTGCAGATGTGCTGCTGCACATTCATTTTGAATTCAGTGAGACTTAGAAAATTGGGAAATGTGGGTTTCCTGATAAGTTTCAGTGCCTTCTTTTAATAACCGGGTTTCTTAATTTGAAAACATAAATTTTTACGCTGGTGTTCTTTAATATAAACAGTTCCACCCTGGCCAGGTGGGTCAGTTGGGCGAAGCGTCATCCTGCACACCGAACGGTTGTGGGTGTGATCCCCGGTCAGGGCACATGCCTTAGTAGCAGGTTCGATCCCTAGTTGGGCAGGTGCAGGAGGCAGCCAGTTGACATCTCTCCTCACATCATGTCTGTCCATCTGTCTCCTTTCCTGTCTCTCTAAAATCAATAAATATATCCTTGAGTGAGGATTCGAAAAAAATTGTGTGTGTGTGCGTGTATTTATGGTCTGTCCAGAAGGTATCCAGCCATGTAAAATGAAACATTTATTGAAGAAGAAACAAGATACAAGAGACACTGTACATAGGACAGTGACACCTCAGTCCCCTTCAAAGTAGGCACCTTGGGACCTCACACAGTTCTCCCAATTGCTATCAGCTGTCCCGCTGTGTTTTCCTGAATCTCGTCGACAGTCTGAAATCTCTTCCCTTTCAAAGGTGATTTAAGTTTTGGGAAGAGCTAGAAGTCACAGGGCGCCAAATCTGGGCTGTAGGGGGCTGAGTCACCTGGGCGATTCGATGGTTCACAAAAAAAACTCTGCATGAGACGTGAGATACAAGCAGGCACATTGTCATGATGAAGCTGCCAATCACCAGTCACCCATAGCTGCGACCTTCTGAATTATCCTAATACTGTCTGCAGAGGAATGTTCAAGCTTAATGCAGAATTTGCTGCGGATTCATTGCTGCACTCGCTCGGTCATTTTGAATGATGGCCACACAGCACACATGCTCACTCAGTGGCATCTACTGACTGTACAGTGAGGTTGTCATTGCTCACACATGCACATTCCAGTCCACTCTCCTTGGCTGCCAGGTTACATCAGTGTTGTGCAAACTGTTCTTGTTGTATTAACAATGGCTGGACTTTTATGTGTATTGTTTCTGTGTGTGTGTGTGTGTGTGTGTGTGTGTGAGAGAGAACAGGTTCCTAACAGTTAATATTAATTGCTCTACATGTCATCTTTAAAAAGTTTTTTAAATTGATTTAAAGAGAGAGAAACATTGATCTGTTGTTCCACTTACTTATTCACTCATTGGTTGATTCGGTCTTGTATGTGCCCTGACGAGGCATCAGACCCACAGCCGTGGTGTTTCAGGATGACACTCTAACCCAGCGATTTTTAACTAGGGTCATGCTGGTGTTCCATAAGAATTTACAACATGCAACACCTGGCTACTTAGGTGCATCCCTTAGATTGTCAAATAAGAAAATGGTAACAGCCTACACAACAATAGCCATTTGGTGAGAATAAGTCAAATTTATACCTCTTTTTTTTGTCAGAATGACAAAAAATACATTTTTTGCCTTGTGGCAGAATTTTGGTAATTAGTTTATGTGTGCCACGAGACAAAAAAGGTTGAGAATTGCTGCTCTCTGACCCACCCGAGCCAGCCGGCCAGGGCCTTGTCCTTCACGTCTCAGTAGTTCTTCCTCGGGGAGCGTCCGCGCAGCAGCTGTGCGAGCACTTGAGCGAGCGAGCCTTTTCTGTTGCAGTGTGTGCAGTGAAGCGCTGAGCTACTTCCTCACTCTGACATCAGAGAGTCATCGGGAGGCCTGGACCAACTTGCTGCTTCTGTTTCTAACTAAAGTTCTAAAGATAAGCGATAACAGGGTAAGTATGAGACATCCTATCCGGCCCAGCATTTCTACCTTAATAGAGTCAAAGTATATCAATTCCAGACTATGAATGTGGAATATATACTCTTTGCCTGGAGATTGAATAGCTTATATTGCAACGTTAGGTAGAATTTCTCCTGGAAATTAAAATTTTATTTAACAAATAAATGATAGCTTCAGTGACCCATATGTAGCTCATAAAACTCAACTGTGGTTTCAGCTGGGCCTCTTTTGTTTATTGCCTGGTAGAAACAGTGATAACTACTGAAAGTTTGTCAAGGAAATGTAATGGAAGATGTTTTTCAAAATAAGGCAGATAACCAAGTGAACAGTGTGTGTGTGAAGCGAGTCGTGCGGAAGCCTCTTCTGGTCTTTCCATTGCATAATCAGCGCGTCATTGCTTGGCTCGGACACTTCCCATCCGCAGTGGTCAGGGCTTCCCCCCCCCCCGCCCAGAGATCTGACACTGAAGGGAGTTTCAGGACCTGGGGTTTGTCCTGCAAGCAATGCTAATGGAGAAATTCGTTTTCCCTCCCAGTTTAAAGCTCATGCATCATTCTACTACCCTCTCTTATGTGAAATTATGCAATTTGACTTGATTCCTGAACTTCGTGCTGTTCTTAGAAGATTTTTTCTGCGAATTGGAGTAGTTTTCCAGATATCACAACCATCTGAACAGGAACTCGGAATACACAAGCAATGATGGCAACTGAATATTTTTCTCTTGGCGTTTACATCCCTCTGCTCTTTAAAAGGACCCTGGAGCTGAGGTTTTCTACCTGAAAATGGTTTCTCTGAATTTCAGTGTCTACGGGTTACTGGTAAAGATGCCCAGAACTAGAGCTCAGTCTTGCAACTCTCCAGTCCCTCTCAGTGATGGATCCCGTTTGCCATGTTGGGCTCACGGGGAGCAGAGAGCCCATGTCCAGTGTCAGCTTACGCTCACGTCCTTCCCTGTCCTCGGTGGCAGGGAGAACCTGCATATTGTTGGCAGGAATGGAAGTGAAACTTACCCAAAGAACTGTAGATGTAAAGATTTGAACTTCTGCAAGAAGTACAACTCAGGAGAGCTGTATTTTGAAGGATAAAATGTTTATAACTGGGGAGTGGGGGGAGAAATTATTGTTCATGGTAAAAGATATTTAGCAACTATGGTATTCTTATTCTGAAATTTTTGCACACTCAGGCTATCTGAGATCCTGGTAATCCTCCTTCTGTGAAAAATGTACAGAGATGCAGGTCTGTAATATAAAAATCTTAAACATTATATAGTTCTTCTTGCACTGTTTTATTTCTTTATTTTCTTATTCATTTGCTAAATACCTATAATAATTTGTCAGATGCACTAAGAATTCTGGGTTGAACATTTACCTTTTTTTATTTTGTGGGGATTTTGGCTTTGCCCTTTGGGAGGGGGTTGGTACTTGCGAAGGGTTAACACGCCCAGACACTGTCGTGGCCGACACCCGTCATGACCAACAGCAGCAGAAGTGGGAGATACCCCTGCTGACACAACTACCTGCGACATACTTCTCTTAGGGCTTCTACAGACGAGCCATTAAAATAGAGTGATCCTTCATGGACCGAAACTTGAATCACTGCAAAATGAATCTAGGTCACTGTCACTTTCTTTTCTTTTGGGTGGCGGGGCTTGTAGATTTTACTCTTATGTACAGAATTTCATGTTGAATATATTAAAGTAACAACTCTGGCATGGTTTGAGGAGGTTAGATTTACTGGAAATGTATTCATACTGTGAATTGTGTTCTGATGGTTAAAAAATGACGATTGTCAAGCATTCCGTGTTAACAGTGGATGTAGAAAATTTTTTCAGATGGATAAAATGTATATGGTACAGATGTAAAGTTTTCTATGTAAAAAATTCTGTACAACTTTCTGTACAATATTGATTCTCATCTGGCATATTCTAATCAGGTTATAGATCAATAAAGTTTTTGGATTATTTCACCAGTGCAATCAAAACCTGTGTAATCCATGGCCCCATGTTTTATTGATTTTTTAATTTTATTTTTTTATCAAAAGGCAGACAATTAAGGGAAGGCTGTATTCTGCCAGAACTAAAAATTCAGTATTCTTCTAAAATTTTCTTCCTGGTTTCTGACATTAGATTCTCCCCCATTACCCTTTTTCAACCATAAGATATTTGTAATTTAGTATTTTGTGTATTTATTGATAACCCAGAATAATGCTACACTCTTTGGATAGTGAGAAAAGCAGTAATGCTTCCCTTGGGGCAGCTGGCAGTAGGGCATGTGTATCCTAACGTCAGTTCAAGTTGTGCGGTACAGCGGCAATAACAAGGAAAATCAACATGCTGGAATAACCTACTGTCAAGGCTGTGTTCAAAAACCAGTGTTCAGTTTTTCTCACATTTCTCTTAGAAAATGAGTAGTTTCTGAACTATTCATTTTAAGTTGACTATATTTATGACCCCCAAGATGGAGCCCTGTTTCAGCTCAGCTGGGAACTGCAGCTGGGAGTCACCCAACTAGGTATCGCGGAGCCTCCACGACCTTCCCATCTGAGCGGTAAGTGTTTCAAATAACCTGGTGGTTTGTTATTTCATGGTGTAGTATCAAGACTTTCCCTGAAAGAGACAGAGGCCTTCATCTAACTTTTAGTTGAAGATATAAAAAGAAAAATATATTAAAAAACAATGATTAGATTACAAGTTGAGTATAAAGTTTACATGCAGCCAAAATTCAGAGTATGAGAAATTATACACCTGAGGTCAACGAATCCGATCTTCGCTGCCGTTGGTTACGTCAGCGGGAGGGAGTGTGCAGGAAGCAGCGCTGCAGTAGCTCGGCTGTCGTGCTGAGGGTGCTAAATTAATTATTGCCCAAAATTGAATCTTTTGAGAGAGACCTCTTAGGGAGTGACTGGAAAGACTGAGTCTCTCAGTCAAGGGTCCGTGGGGGTGCAGCAAGGATTCCAGGCCATCCTTGACCCTGGGTGCCCCTGCCTCCCTTCACCTTCTACAACACCTTGTCTAGAGACACCAATTCCAGTTAAAATGAGAAACCAGCACTGGTAGTAAAATAGAATTTATTTCTTCTATCAAGAAAAATCATATAAATTAGTAAACTTAATTGGCACAAAAACAGGCAGAAAGATATAACATTTAGTGCATGGCTCATGGAAATAAAATCAGTTACGACTCCCATCGTTTGTACTGAATTAGTAGTTATAAACGAAAGGGAAATAATCTGAGTCTCTCAATTACGTAGCAACTGCTACTGATAGTAGCTAGTCACAGCTACTAGCCAATGTATTCACTAATGAATTATTTTCAGTATCAATAACAAATATACATATAATACGTTTCCTGGTTTTACAGGTTTGTTGAGATACTTGTGTTTTATTCCTCTTGCAAACAGAATTTACAATAATGCACATAACGTTAGTTCATTACCACCCTGATTTATGGCAAAACTGTGCAAAAATAATTCTATATAATTGTATATAAATTAATCATGGCCTTTTATTTCTGTACATAATGTACATTATATACATCATCATGGAAATATACTTTATACACAGATGGAACATAAATAACTTCCAGGAAGTGGTCAGAGTAGCACATAAAGGTTCGGAGTAAACATTCCTTTCACCTTAAAAGGCACTGCTGAGCCCAGTAAAGATTTATTTTAACCATGCGCAGTAGACAGGCCCTGCCAATTGAAAGTGCCTGGTTTTCCAGGAACCTGCTGCTGCTCTTGGTCCAGCTGCTCGGCCATGAACCGTTTCAGCGTTTCTGAGGTGCCCGGGCGGAGCCAGGGTTCAGTTGCTACAGAGCTTGATCCGTCATCACCCACGTGTTTCATGATGTCCTCAGGGTCAACCAGTGAACTCTCATCATCTAAAGGAAGCCAGAGACACGACTCAGGTGATGTGAACGTAGGTCTGTCTTTCTCCGCAATATTATGTTCTCAACTGCACGGGTTTTGACCAGACACCCCTCATTCTAGAGGTAGGAAAGCAAGCCCGGGAAGGGAGCCGATGGTAGGGAACAGAAAACGCAGCTGAAGGTGACTCCAGGGCACTCGTGCCACAGGGACCCTCCCCAGGATGGCAGAGGCGCAGCCGCAGCCAACCTCAGTGGGCGGCAGGAGAGCTGTTTTATTTTCTGTCACCTTCAGGAGAAACCCAATGGACACCATGGAAAACTTTGTTCTAACAGGATTTTGGAAATACTCCCAACCTACAACACTGCTGTAAGGAAATCAGAGGTCATTTCAGGAAAGCACTAGATGGGGGTGAAATTACTCCCGTTCATACACCATTCTAAGAGGTTGTGTCTGCTTCAGTTAAGAGATAACTTTTAATTTGCTTTATTTTTAATTGAACTGATTGTACTCCTATATGTGTGTTTTACTTATAGATATAATAATAGGAAAATCTGTCTTCCTACCCTGTGATGTCAATTTCTTTTTGGTTTTTAAATAACATCTCCTGGTCTGTGAAGGATTACCCAGCAAAGGAACCTGTGCAATCAATTTAATGAGCAATCAATCCACATCGTACCAAAAAGATCCTGTTTGAAAGGACAGTGTTAAAAAAAAAAAGTTTAGAAGTTGAACACCTTCTAAAAGAGTAAATTCTTATAATGCTGTCTCCTCAATTTAATAATATCACTGTTAAATATTCAACTTACTGATTCTAAAAGAAATTGAGGAACAGGAAACTTATAATACAAATTAAAACAATTTTTAGCTTAAAAAAAAAAAAAAGCATCGCTCTCCCAATGCTCCATATTTTTGTAGGTATGATATGAAAAGCACCACTCCCTCAATTTTCTGTTCGCTGATATTTGGTATGGAATTATCAGAACAGACAACACCTTGACTGCTAGCGAGAGTGCGAGTAGTTTTAAATTAACAGAGCATTAAAGGTAAGATCTAAAAGTATCTCGCGAAAATTGCTATAATTAATGTAGCTTAACAGACTAAAGAAAATTGTCCTACCGGACTATTATTTGCTAAAACTAATACAATAGAACTTATGCATTATAAAATTGCCCCATTATCCAAACAACTAATAACATCAGCATTAAAAAGGCGGTCCATGGCTGGCAGAAGAGATCATTGGTCGCCTAAGGAACTCTCCAGCCTGCCTGTGCTTGCTGAACAAGCTTTAATAGGTTGGTCACTAAAGCAGTGATAGCAAAGCCCCGCAGGATGAGAAAACTAAACTTTGACTTGTGAAAAAGAAATAATTAACCTGAGGCTACTGTGTCCATGTACTGAAAGCCAAATAAAAAGGTGAAAAAGCCCGACCAGTGTGGCTCGGTGGGTTGGGCACCATCCCACGGAGCAAAGGGTCAGGCCGCCCGCTTCCCCCTCAGGGCACATGCCTGGGTTTCGAGTTTGTCCCAGTAGGGGCATGTACAATCTTTAAAAAAATATTTTATAAAAAGGTAAAACAATTTTCTTTATAGTACTAACAAATTTATAATATATATGTTATCTTAAAAACTCAAAAGGTTTTTTTTCCAGTTAAACATTTACTCAGACTGGTTATTTGATACAATTTTTAAGTATGAAGGGTTTTCTTTACTGTTGTTCAAGTAATTTCAGATAATCTCTCGCTTCAGTGAGGGAAGTGTGATGCTGATACTAACGATCATTTTCCCTGCTGAAAGCAAAGCCTGGATATCTTTGTAAGCAAAAGTTTTATGTGTTAGAATCTACTCAGAAAAGGATACATCCTCCTCCCTGGTGAAAAGAATCTGAGGTAAAATTAATCCTGAGTCCTGGTGTTGCTGGATAGTTGTGTTACAGGCCCTACAACTCAAAAGGATTTGAAAATTCATTGCCCCAGTGCCCCGGCCACAAGTGAAAACTCCATGTAAGCAGGTTGCAAGTCCTTACATATCTGCGACAGGCCCTTAAAGTTGGCCATTTACCTGTATTAGGTTTATTCTGAAGTTCGTTCAGTCTTCGCATTCGTTCCTCATTTCTCATTCTAATCTGATCAACATTTACACTGGATTCAGATTTTAAAGAGAGACCATTTGACAGCACATCAGGACGACTGTTTTCCTGTAGCCAGAGAACAGATCTTCAGAAATGATCATCAACACAAACATGTTCAGAATAAATGCGTGAGTCCACCCAGGTTGTTGCCCTTGCTAAGTACACAGTGTGATCAACAAAATAAAACAAGTGAGAATCTATGGCACTTCTTTACATTCTAACTCCAGGCTGAGGTGCAGGTACTGCACTTGTGGCAACACAGACACTACCAGACCGGACAGAGGTGGAAAACGTAGTTACCCAACCCAGCAACTTTAGGTATGCACACGAAGTGAGGAAAACATCAAAAAAACGTGTACACGAATGTTAAAAGCAGCTGTATTCGTAACGGACAAAGAGTGGAACCAATCTAAATGGCCATCAGGTGCGGAACGGATTTAAAGTGTGGAGTGTCCGTTAACGGAATCCTGTTCAGCAATAAAGGGGAGTCTGGCCAGGGCGCACCCGCGCAGCGTGAGCCAGGACCCAGACCTTGCCCCTAAACTGAAAAGGGAGAAAAGGAGACTCATACATACGAAGGCCAGTTCTTTCAACTTGCTCCTCCTGCGCTCCCTGGCAGAGGGCAGCTGTGCAGGTGGAAGGACGGCATCCTCTTCAAAGGCAGGATAGGTCTCGCCGTAAGCGCCTAGAAGCAGCACACGAGGGAGAAGCCGTAAACACGCCCCACTTCATCGCTTCACTCGGCTTAACCAAGACAGCTTTTTACTAGCTATCGTATGTTATTTACGTATAATAAAATTCACCCACTATAAATGTGCATAGTTCAATGGCTTTTACAGAATTGTGCCATCATCATCAGAATCTAGTTTTAGAATATTTCTGTCACTCAGAAAGTTCTCTTGTGCTCACTGGCAATCACTCCCCATACCCACCTGCCCAGTCCATGTAAACACTGCTCTGCCTTCATCTCAATGGACTCACCTCCCCTGAGATTCCATGGAAGAGTAATTATACAATGTAATATGTTGTCTTTCATTTAGCATACATTTGAGGTTCATCTATGTTGTGATATATATCAGCAGTTCATTCTTTCTTCAGTGTTGAACAGTATTTACCAGTTGATGGGCATTTAAACTGTTTCTAGTTGGCAATTATTAATGCTATTATGAATATTCACATACTTGTCTTTTTGTGGTCATGTTTTCATCTCTGGGGGGTATTCCTAGGAGTGAAATTGCTGGGAAACTCTACATTTATCTTTCCTGAGGAACTGCCAAGCCATTTGCAAAAGTGGTTCTACCCATTTTACATATAACAAAAGCACTAGTTTCCCCACGTACTCACCAACATTTGGTGTTGTCAGTATTTTTTTAATTCTTAAACTGTTCAGTGTTACTCATAGTTGACATTCAGTAGTATATCAGTTTCAGGTGTACAGCATAGTGGTTAAACATTTACACCAAGCAGTATAATTGCTGGATGCTATAGTAAGAGCATGTTTACTTTTGTACGAAACCACCCTTCCACGTTCCAAAGTGGCTGTACCACCTTGGAGTTCACCACCAAGCACTGAGAGTTCCTGTTGCTCCACATCCTTATCAGCATTTGGTGTTGTCAGTGTTCTAGATTTTGGCCATGAAATAGGTGTGTAGTGGTATCTCATTGTTAATTTGCATTTCCCTGATGACATATGATGTGGAGTATCTATTTATATGCTTACTTAATGAAGTGTCTGAACTCTTCTGCCCATCTTTTAATTAGGTTATTATTATTAAGGAGCTTTAAGAATGCTTTGGATATTTTGGATAAGAGTCCTACATCAGAGGTATCTTTTCCAAATATTTTTTCCCCACTCTGTGGCTTGTCTTCTCATTTTCTTGACATTATCTTTTACAGAACTAGACTGTTTCTCTCATGGATTGTTCTATTGTTGTTTTATCAAAAAAAGTCACTGCCATACCCAGGTTCTTGTAGGTTTTCTCCTACGTTATCTTCTAGTTTTATGGTAATGCTTTTTATATTTAGGTCTAAGGTCCCTTTTAGTTGATTTTTGTGAAGGATGTAAGGTCTTCAGTAAGATCCTTCCTTCCTTCCTTTTCTTTTTTCTTTTTTTTTTTTTTTTTTTTTTTTTTTTTTTTTTTTTTTTTTTTTTTTTTTTTTTTTTTTTTTTTTTTTTTTTTTTTTTTTTTTTTTTTTTTTTTTTGCATGTAGGTGTCCAGTTCTAGAAGCACCATTTGTTGAAAAGATTATTGTACTCACTCGCACTGCCTGTGCTCTTCTCGAAAATCAGACGACTATACTTGCGTAGATCTGCCTCTGCACGCTCAAGTCTGACCTCTTTATCTGCTTTTGCCAGTACCACACACTGTCTTGACTATTGTACTGTTACAGTAAGTCCTGAAGTCAGGTAATGTTAGTCCGCCAGGTCTGTCCTTCAATGTTATATTGGCTCTTTCCCTCTCCATATAAACTTGAATCAGTTATTTGCAAAACAACTTGCTGGGATTTTGACTGGGTTTGCACTGAATCTATAGATCATGTTGGGGAAAGAACCGACATTGCTAATATTGAGTCTTGCAATCCATGAGCATGGAGTATCTCTCTATTTATTTAGTTCTTTTCTTTCTTTCATAAGAGTTTGTAGTTGTCTTCATATTAATCTTTTTTGGGGGGGTAGATTTATAGAAGTATTTCTTTTTTAGGGGGATTGCTAATGTAAATGATATTATGGGGTGTTTGGGGTTTTTTATTTCTTTTCTGAGGTAACATTGGTTAATAACATAAATTTCAGGTGTGCAACATTATAATCTGAACCTTATACTGAAATGCACATTCATCACCAAAAGTCAAGTTTCCTACCATTACCATATAGCTGACGTGGTTTACCTATTTCACATTCCCCCCACCCCTACTCCCCACAGGTAACAACCCTTCTGTTCTCTGTGTCTGTGACTGGGTTTTTTGTTATCTTAATTCATATGTTACTTTTGTTTTAGATTTCATCTGAGTGAAATCGTATGGACTTTGTCCCTTTCCCTCTGACTCATTTCACTTAAGATAATCCTTCGAGATCCATCCATATTGTTCCAAATGGCAACATTTCATCTTTTTTTAACTTAGCAATACTCCATTGTGTATATAATATTACATATATTATCACATCTTCTTTATCCACTCATCCACTGATGAACATTCAAGTTATTTCCAGTCTTGGGTATTGTAAACAGTGCTTCAGTGAACCTGGGGGTGCATTTCTCTCCTCTGGTACCTCCTTATCAGGAGTATAATTTACAAATATCTTCAATTCACTGCCTTTTGGTTTTGTTGGTGGTTTCTTTTGCTATGCAGAAGTTTTCCGTTTGCTGCAATCCCACTTACTAATTTTTGCTTTTGTTTCCCTAGCCTTTGGAGTCAGATTCCCTGAAACATCACAAAGACAAATGTTTTAGAGACTCGGTGCCTGTGTTTTCTTCCATTTATTTAAAGGACTTTCCTTTCTCCAGTGTACATTTTTGGCTCCTTTGCCATAAATTAGTTGCCCACATATATGTGGGTTTATTCCTGGGCTGTAAATTCTGTTCCATTGGTCTGTGTATCTTTTTCTGCCAGTACTATATTGTTTTAATTACCATAGCTTTGTAGTATAGTTTGAAATTGAGGAGTACAACAGCTCCAGTTTTGTTCATTTTTCTCAGGATTGCTTTGGCTATTCAAGGTCTTTTGTGACTCCATACAAACATTATTCTATTTCTGTGAATGATGCCATTAGATTTTGATAGGGATTGCACTGACTCTAGATTGCTTTAGGCAATATGGATGTTTTAACAATGTCAATTCTTCCAGTCCATGAGCACAGAGTATCTTTCTATTTCCTTGTGTCTTCAATTTCTTTCAATTTCTTATAGTTTTCAGTGTACAGGTCTTTCACCTCCTTTGTTAAATTTGTTTCTAGGCATTTCATTCTTTTTGTTGCAACTGTAAATGGGATTGTTTTCATATCTCTTTCTGATCGCTCATTGTCACGTATACAGAAACACTACAGGCTTCCGTATGTTGAGTTCTTTCTTGTAGTTACTCATAGTGGATTTCTAGTTTCATACCATTGTGGTTGAAGGAGAGAAGCTTGGCATGATTTCAGTCTTAAGTTTATTGGGACTTGTTTTGTGTCCCAACATATGGTCTATCCTTGAGAATGTTGCATGTGTACCTGAGAAGAATATATATTATGCTTTTGGATGAAAAGTTTTATAAATATCTACTCTAATGCATCTTATAAAATAGCCATTGTTCATCTGACCTAATATTCTGTCATTTAAAGCTGTTTTCTTGTTGACTTTGTATGATCTGCTCATTGGTGTAAGTGGAATATTAAAGTTTCCTCCTATTAATGCATCACTGTCTATGTCTCTCTTTACATCTAATGATAATTGCTTTAGCCCTGGCCAGTGTGGCTCAGTTAGAGTGTCATCCTGTAAACCAATAGGAACCAGGTTTGATTCCCAGTCACGACACATGCCTAAGTTGCAGGTTTGGTCCCTGGTCAGGGCACGTACAAGGCAAAAGATCAATGTCTCTCTCTTTCTCTCTCTAGAATCAATAACCATGTCCTGTGGTGAGGATAAAATAATTGCTTTATATATTTTGGTGCTCCTAGGTTGGTAACAAGAGATATAAGTATGGCTACACCCACTTTTCTCTGGATACCATTTGCTGTATCATCCTCCACCCCTTCACTTTGAGTCTGTGTTTGTCTTTGGAGCTGAGATGGTCTCCTGAAGGCAGCACATAGTCAGTTTTTTTTTTTAATCCGCCCAGCTGTCTCTGTCCTTGGACTGGAGAGTTCAGTCCATTTACATTCAGGGTGATTACTGATATATAAGGACTTACTACTGCCATTGTACCTTTGGTTTTCTCATTGCTCTGTATCACTGTTGTTCTTTATCCTTGTGTTTCTGTCTGCTCTTGCAGTTTGGTGGCTTCCTGCTTGTCTCCATTTCTGTTCCGTGTCTCAGCTCTGGATATTTGTGATTACCATGAGGTTTATATCAGATGTCTCGTGGATAAAAAGCCCTTTTTCGTCTTTAGCGTCTTACCTTCATTCCCATACAAATTCCATCTTTTTCCTCCTCTCCTTTTTGTTGTCACAAGTTACGCCCGCCTGCGTGTTCATTGCTGAGCTGCAGCAGCCATAGTTGTTTTAGTGCTTTTGCCTCCTTTAACCTTTGCTCTACACTTGTTGGAACGCCCTATTCTGAAAGAGTTGCTATTTTCTGCTTCTGTTACCTTAATCCAAGTTCTGTGCACTTTCATCTTGTTTCAGGTGGAAGATCCTTTCAATATTTTTTATAATGAAGTTCTTAATCCTCTATTTCTCCTTTATGTAAAGGGTAACTTTGCTGGATATGTTACTCTTGGCTAGTGGTTTCTGTCTTTCAGTATGATTCCAGTCTCCTGGTTTGTTGGGTTTCTGATGAAAATTCTGCATACCTGATGGGGTTTCCTTTGTAGTTACTGTCTTTTTCCATGACTGCCTTGAAAATTCTTTATCATTAACTTTTTCAATATAATGTGTTGGAGAACATCTTCTTTTTAGGTATTGTTAGCTTCTTGGACCTGTATGTCCAGTTCCTTCCCTAAGTTAGGGAAGTTCTCGTCAGTTACTTTTTCGAGTGGGCTTCTCTCTCCTCCTCCTGGGATACTCATTGTCCGTGTTGCCGCCCTTTCCAATAGAGCCAGTAGTTCCTGCAGAGTTCTTCATTTTTTAAAAAATCTTAGTTCTTCTACCTGAATTGTTCCTAGATTTTTATCCAGAGCTCACTAATTCTCTTTCATGTGGTCTCCTCTATTTCCAATACTTTCTAATGCATTCTTCTTCTTATTTTATTGAATTCTTCAGCAGCAGCATTGTTTGAAACTGTCAATTTCCTTGGTAAAGTACTCCTGATCATTAATTTTATTCAGTGAGAACTGCCCTTCTAAGGTGTTTTTGTGTCTTGTTGAGATCTCTTGTGACTGCTACTGTGAATTCGCTATCACTCAGATCAGTCTCCCAGGACTTAGAGTTTGATTTCTTGGTGGTTTGTGTGACTGGAAGGTTGTTCCTGTGCAGGCGCATCTGAGCTAGTAATGCCTTTCTTATCAAAATACCATTTTGATTTTATCAATTCAGTAGGTTGATAATTAGAGGTCTGTCTTTCATATTTAGTAAACAATGCTACAGCATAAATTTTTTTTTCTCTTACATGCTGTACTTGCGCCTCTGGGTGGTGACAGGGCTGTGACCATGGCAGTCACCACCTGGGTGACTGGGGAGGTCAGCGTTTCTGCTGTGTCCAGGTCACCTGGGTATCAGGAAGGCACCACCATGGTAGGGGATATGGCTGGTTTGAGGCAGCCAGGTTCCCAGGTCCACTGCTACGTGGTTCCCACGGTGGCTGGCGCCACTGTGTTACAGTTGGGAGGCCACAGATACGTTTCGACCGCTGCTGCCACGATCAGGGCAGAAAGCTGGATTCTCAGGCCCCAAAGCAGCTTCTGCTCTTCTTGCCCATTGCCAAGCCACCTGATGGTGGTTACAATGTGAGCTGAGACTAGTCACTGCTTGTGCAAGGCTTGGGGCCACTTAGCAAGAGGTACAGGGTACAGAGAGGCCTGCACTCCTCTTCTCGGGGGTCTGTATACCTTTGAGATTTGAGGAGAATCCACAGTATTGAGCTGAGACAGGTTGCTTGTGTGGGGCAGCTTACTGCTGGAGGCTCCAGCAGGGCATGCGTGTTGGGTAGGGCGAACAGTATTAAGCAGATTAATAGATGGCTTAGATTCGGTGCCAGCCTGCAGCAATGGAACAGTGACACTTGCCCACACTTCTTTCCCCAGAGAGAGCTGCCTTGACCCCTGTCCCTCCAGCCCTCACCCTGAATCTACTGAATTCAGTTCTACCCCATATATCCCTGGCACTTTTCAAGCTGCTGCTCTTGCTAGTTTAAAGCAAGTTGAGTTTGTCTGTCCAGGCACATGCCTCCCAAGAGAACCGTCTGGGACCCCAGAAGCCCTCCATGTCATTCAACCAAAGCCCCACTGGTTTTTACAGCCAGATATTGTGGGGACCTCTTTTCCCAGCTCTGGTGTCCCAGGCTGGAGAATGCCGTGTGGAGCTGGAACCCCTTGTTCCTCGGGGGGAACCTCTGCAGCCAAGGTGTCCCTCCTGATTTCTTAATCACCCACTGTGCATGGGCCCTGCCCGCTCCATATCTCCGCCCTTCCTACCACTCAATGTGGCTGCTACCTCATGTGCTTGGTTGTAGGGTTTCTGTTCAGCTGGCTTTCAGGTGGTGCTCCATGACCGCTTTCCGTAATCTGGTTGTAATTTTGATGTGATTGCGGAAGGAAGCAGGCATAGTATCTGCCTATGTTGCCATCTGGATTAGAAGTCCTTCCTATGATTTGCTAAATTAATTTTAATTATTCTGATTTGGAAAACATAATAAGCCATGTTTTATAACAAACAGATTGGTAAAATATACTCACCAATAAAAGCACTATCAGATTCCAATAATGAATTTTTCAGGAAATCATTAGTGTCATCTCTGGGCTAAAAGAAACATCATATATTAATTACTATTTTTATTAGTCCCACGTGGGAAAACATTCGTACTAAGAGGCCCCAAAATTAGCAAAATAGGACGGGGAGAGGGAAGACTGGCTGTTTCCCTCCCATCCTACGTTCCAGTGCTCAGAAAATATAGGAAAAACCCTTCTTTTCAGGGTTATGTTACTGCTGATGAAAAAAGAATATGAAGCAATGAACCCAATTAAACATTATAAATCTTTAAATCATTACTGAGATTCATTCATTCTTTCAGTAAATCTGTACAGTGCTCGATTTCTCCATGCTAGAAACTGGAGAAGCAAAACTGAGTAAAAGATTTTCTGCTCCGGAGCAGATCACAGTTCCGTGGGAGGAGAGGCCTGCCCTCTGATAATGACAGCCCTGTGGGGCCACGGTTGCCACAGATCTACAGGGACCTGGGGGAGGGTTAAAAAAATAATGCTGGAGGTGGGTTTCTAACGACACAAAGTGAAAGGTCACTTCACCTCCCTGCACCTCCGCACCAGATTCTAGCATGCGCTGGAACGCTCCAGTTAAGAGCTGTCGTTTTCCAAGGAAACATTCTACTGATCCTCCACACACTTAAGTCTCCTTTTTCACACCTACTGACTCTACTGCTTTCCAGCTGGACAGCTGTGAGGAGGGTAACGGCATCTAGCGTTTGCCAAATGGTCTGCGCCAGCTGTGCCTGCCCGCCCTCTGTCCCGCATCACGCCCTTCACACAGCTGAACGGCGTGCTGAGTCCACCTGGGCCCGAGCTTCTCCATGGCAGTCTCCCCAGGTTCATCTTGGAGTTTCCATCTCATCCACTTCCAGGAAAATGAGGACCCCCAAAATGAGCTTTTTTGTAAAAGCCAAGATAAACCGGTGGCTTATGCTGAGTTTCTGCTCAACAGAATATGGTATTATCATCTCAACCAAAAATCTAAATGTTACACTTGAGTATATTTTCACTGAGAAATATGGCTGCCACATATGAAGAAACCTGCCACCTGCACAGTATCCAGGACTAGGTGTCAGCACATCTCAGGCCACGCAGTGTGGGGACAAGGAGCTCTAGAGTCCAGTCCGGGTTCGAATCTGGGTTTTACCGCTCGCTGACTGGGACCGTGGGCTAGCATTTCCTCTCAGATAAACAGGGAAAGCATGCCTTGGTGTGCCCTTCAGAGAAATAAATCTCAAATACTGACACAGGTACAGTGTGCGCTGTGGTAGCTATTAGCAACACTGTCACCGTCAGTTTAAAACAAAGCACCCACAGCTACCAACTGGTAACCCCAAGCAACTGGCAACCTAGCCAGACTTTACTTCTATAACCTGAAAATGAGGACAGTACTTCCTGTTTCCAGTAATGTGTGTGAAAATTATATTTATTTCCAAACACGATCTTTTCACCGGAACTCTCTCCTGTCTACCTACTTGGAAGCTCCAACTAGTTGTCTAATAGCCATCTCAAACTGACCATGTCTAAAACTAAGTTCCTGAGTTTCTCCCCCAGCCCTAAATTTTTGTCTAATTCTCGACCTCTGTAAATAGCAACTCCCAACAAAAACCTTGAAGCCCATCTTTGAGTCCTCTCATTCCCCACATTCATTACATCCAGAATCCCATCAGGTCTCCTTTGCACGTCCACTGCTCCTGCCCAGCCTACGTCACCTCTCTCACCTAGATTACAGCTGTAGCTTCCTGAATAGCAGTCAGTGATCATGGTAAAGCATGAAATAAGTAACGTCACTCCTTTGCTCAAAAACTTTGGAAGCTTCTCAACACATTCACACTTAAAAGGCAATATCCTATGTCAGCCTGTGAGGTCCTGCGGTCCAGCCCATCCCCTTCCCCCCTCCCTGGAGGACTCAGCGTTCTCCAGCCTCCCAGGCCTTCGCACTGCTCCTTGCATGCACCTGGCCTCCGACCCCCCCACCCCACCCCACCTGGGGCCTCCCTCGGCTTCCTGCAGATGTGTCCCACCTCCCTGAGGTCCTTGTTTGAATTTACCTACTTCCATGACCACTGTATTTCAAACTGTACAGTGTCTCACCCTGGGATACTCCCCAGAACCCCCTTCCCCAGCTGTCATCTTCTCCAGAACCCCACAACTTAAGATACTATATATTTTATACATTTGTTATTGTCTCTCCCTCCTACCAGAAAGTCGGTCCCTGGGGCACAGGGATTTTTGTTCTTTTCATTCACTCCTCTATCTCCAGCACCTTGAATAGTGTCTGGTCCGTAGTCAGTATTCAGTGAATATGTGTTGAGTGAAAATGGCTTATCCCTTACTTTTCTTCAGTCTTTGCACAGATATCACCTCCTCAGGATAAGAGTGACACCCTTACCTTGCTTATTTTCTGCACAGGCCTGACCACTACAGCTAACATTGAGAGCAGACACTTACACTGCACACTCATTATGGGCCAGGTCCTATTCTAGGGGCTCTTAATGTAATATCTCAATTCTCACAACCCCTGAGCTCTTTATTACTTTTTTAATAAACATTGAATTATTACATGCTACGCCATTAACATGTGTCTTGCAAATATTAATGAATTTAATTCTTATGGCCACCCTCAGAGGCAAGCACAGCTAACCCATTTCACAGATGAGGAAGCTGGGTCACGGGAAGATTAAATAACCTGTCGGAAGTCACACAGCTGAAAACAAACCAGAGCCTTGTCCTCAGCCCCTTTAATGCACTTTCTCTGCGAGCGCAGCGCCAGCTGCCCACTGCACTGCTGAGGAAGATGTAAAATCCTTAACTCAACACGGCTGAAAATTCAGCATCGGGATACTCACTGGTCATGTTCCTAAAAACTGTATCCCCCAAAAATGAGCTTGAAAAATTAGAACTGGGCCCTTACCATTCTGTGGTCTCGTATTTTAGTACTTGGGATGGCATCCGGGTCCACTGTCATCAATGGAGAACAAAAACAAATGAAAAGGTTAGAAAACATTTAAAAAGTAAAATAAATTTTAGAGTATCTTTTGTGACTCTCTGATGGAAATTACTTTTCAACCATCACATTACAGAGTGTTTTTAAGTTATTACTTGCTTACGAATAAATATAACCCCATATTCATTCTAGTTGGATAAAACTCCCCTGTTCACGTTAATGAATACGAATAAATAAAATCGCTGTGAACTTGAACCTGATGCCTACAGAAAAAGAAAACAATGCAGGATTCTTCACCATCTTCTCAGAGTTCCACGTGTAGAAAGTTGTTAAGTGGAGTTAAGTGGGGGCTTCCACACCTCTGATCAAAGGAAGCTGACTCACTTCCGGCACCCGGTCCCAGGGGCAAAGACTTTGAATCAGGTATCCCCAAGGCCCCTCTACAATTCGACCAGCGTCCCTGCGTGTTCCTCCGAATAGTACATTTTCTCCTTTTAGATACTGCCACTGGGAATAAACAGATGGCCAGAGATAGCCTGTATTCGCACTCCTCCTCAGAACATCTTACAGACATGTTTGTGATCGTCTTACAGTTAAACTACATCCTTGCACATTGAGGTGTCACAGTGTTTGTTAGAAGCTGAGGTGAGGGCTGTCGGGGATGGATACCCTCAGTGCCAAAATGCACCTGTGTCCAACTGGGGACTACTCTTGGGTCTCCCAAAGAAAAATTCCACTGAAACAGAAAGAAAGGTTGAAGAATGTACTTGCTTCTCTCTTCTCTCCTGACAACATGCCCACTATTTATCACAGAATTTGGATTATTCTGCAGTCACAGAGTGATCTACAGAACCACTGTTTAAAATTCTGTGTCATGTGGAAAGAAAACTTCCCCTACATCAATCGTCACCCAAGTCTTCAGACCTGTGATACGGGCCCACAGCGCCTCATGCCTCCTACTCCTGTGCTTCTCTCATGTGGTCGAGAAAGGCTCCTCAGATGTGCAGGCCACAGCAGCCTGCCAAGGGAGGGTCTGAAATTTTCCTAAATACACCCGACAGGACTGGCCCTTCCCGTTACATAACTTGCATTTTTATGCCTCATGTTCCATGGCTACCCTCAAAGGCCTGACGGCTGGCAGAGCTGGTGAAATACATGTGAGGGTCATGCAGCCACCCACCCCGTCAACAGGGACCACAGATGCTCTGAGGCAACCAGCCCCACCCTGCCTCCAGGCGCCCGACCACCTCCACCCCCAGTTACACTCACAAGGGACCCTCGCTTTCTCTCTTGCAGCATTCATTGTGAGCCTTACACTTTTTAGCATGTGACTTCTCCAAGAGAGTATGAGCTGATACTTTAGACTTAGTGCTGTATCAAAATTTAAAACAGACACAAAAGAGAAATGCCTTACAGGGCACTGAATGTTTGCCCAGTACGTCTTCCCTCAGGTCCTATTCCTGGTGCCACAGGGCCTAGTCCAGGCACTCAGTCCTCCCGGTTACCCGTGAATGGCTAGGCCCTGCTCATGCATGGACACCTGACCCCAGCCACGCCAACCAGAGTCTTTTCTGGGACTGAAGGCCAAAGGGCAATGAAATCACAGAGCTGCCCGTAGAAGGAGCCTGCTTGGGACTGAAATTAATACAAAAGATGGAGAAAGAAAGCAGACAACAAAACCCACTGACCCTGTTGGAAACAGTTACGATTATTTCTTACCTTCAGCACTTTCCTGCATTTTCAGTCTGTTCAGCCTCTTCTGCTGCGCTCTCAGCAGGGCCTGCTGCTGAATCTCTAAGGTGTAATGATCTCTTGGAGGATCCGGGTACATAAGTTTCAGATCAAGTCGTGTTTCTGAATCTAGTCAAAAAAAAAATAAGTTATAAAACTTAAATATTCAAACAAGATTTTCTGAAACTTCACTGTAACATATGAGTAACATTAATTTCAAAATCAAGGAACAATATAATAATGGGGCATCACCCAAATCAAAGGACATTAAAATCATAATAAAACTAAACACAAATTCTTTACAGAAATGCCTTTTCACAAAACTAGCAACATTATAAGGAAGCCCCCAGAAAAAGCAGCAGCTTACTGATGCATTCCCTCCCCCTACCACACAGCCCCCTCGAGATGCCACTCAGAGCAGAGAGCGGGCAGCCACGGACAGGTGCCCACAGCCCACCCGTTACACAGAGGAAGAGTGAAAATACGCTGTTACTGGCCAATTCATATCTTAGCCCTTGCAAATATGCTGAAAGCAAGATAAAGGCAGACTGTCTAGAACTTTAGGAGGCATAACACGTAAGAATTCACCTATGCCTCAAATTCAGGAAGATCAATTTATCAGAATGAAAATGTTAAACATTAATTTTTTAAATCTTGAGAATATAAACAGTTCATACATTCTACAAACCTTGAAAATATTCCCTTTGATCTACTAATTATACAGCTGTATTATAATTTAAAGAAATGGAACTATGTAAAAAGCTTTATTATCAGAAATTATCAAAATAACAGTGAAAAATGGAAATCATGTAGAACACCTAAGATCTTAAAAATGGTTAAGAACAAAGTTAACAGAAGAGACCCTGGACACAAACTTGGTTGGACTGGACCCTGACTTCACTAGCTTCAGACTTGGTTTAAAAATGAGATTTTAACAACTAAGTCACACAACGAATGAGAATTAGATGGGGTAATCACAGGGAAATGAATGGCTCAGTTTTATGGTTTAAACCTTTTTGGTCTCAAGGCCTCTTCATTCTCTTAAAAGTTGAGGACCTTAATGTCTGTCTGTCTCTCTCACACACATACCATCTTAGAAAATTAACAAGTTTTTAAAACAGGGGTATACATGAGCACAAAGTCTGCTAGTTTCAGACCAGTGAAGTCATCACATGCCATGGAGAGAATAAAAATGAAACACTAATTATATCTTAGTTGTAATAAAAACAGTTTTCACCTCACAGGTTCCCTGACCAAACTGCCTTAACACAATGCCTGGAATATAGTAAATAATCAATAAATTATAGTACAAAAATTAATAAATTTATTAAATAAATTATAGCACAGTGTATGTAATTGATGACACTTGTAAATCTAAGTAAAAAAATAAAAGAGAAAATAACAATTATGTTTTGTTTTCTACTTTCTCTTTAAGTTAGGCTCAGAAAGACGACTAGAAAGCATCCAGAAAGTGATTTCCCCCTCTTGTATCTGTCTATATTCAAAACTTCCTACAATAGATTCAACTTTTTAAAATAAGAAAAAGATGAGTGGAAATTCCGGTTCGGCTGGCAGAGGCCATCGGAGCACAGGCCCAGCAGTCTGCCCTCGACCCCAGCCCTCACTCCGTGGAAGGCTCCGGAAGAAGTACCACAAACAGCACCGATTTCCACTCCGCTCAGCCCCTGTGTGCCTTGGCTGTGCTCCATCCCTAACAAGCCTTCTCTCCTCCTACAACTACATCAAACCTTCTCCACTCTCTTCCTTCAAACATCCTGCATTTCCTCCTGTCTACTCAGGGGCCCTGCTCTCTCCCACTCCTGTGTCCGAACCCTTTCCTACTAACAGCTCTGAACATTAGCATCCAGAAAGTTCCTCCAGCTCTGGACCCTTCTCTCCTCCTTCCCAGCCTACTTCCAAGACTTGTTTTGTGCTAATTCTTCCAACATGTTGCCTAATTAATTGGCTTCTGATCCCACAATTCCACAGAAAAGATCTAGCCGAAGTCACCAATGGCCTCTCATCCAACTGACACTGTCCAATATTCATCTGAGATGATCCTTCTCCGACACATTCTCTTCCTCAGCTCTCAGGACACCACATTCTCCTGCTCGTCCTCCCATCACACTGGCTTTTCTTTCTCAGTATCTTTCCTAGGCTCCTCTTGCTCTGTCCACCCTCCATCAAATTCCAGGGGCCATCCTTCACACTTTGCTGTGTGATCCGATCCACTGCCGACGCTCTAACAGCACAGTTAGCCAAGGTGAGGCTTCAGACTGGTAAACTGAAGAACTAAGGTATACTAAGTATTATTCACTTAAAACACAGATCATAAATAAAACCTTCACTTTAGAAAAAGGATACAAACATGTTTAAAGATCCCTGAATATGGGTAGAACACTCTTGCTGTACCTTTAAAAGACATCATTCTACTCACCTCTGTCTTTCAGCTCATTAAAGTCACGAATATTCTGAAAAGTGGCAGAGTCTGAGCCCTTCGGGGACTGTCTTCTGACAGGAGCCTGCAACCGATGTCGAGCCATGTCAAATATATCCATGGGGTTCCTTTCTCGTTTCCTATAAGTGACAAATTATGATACATGTGTGTTCTATGGGAAGAAATTCTGGTTCACGTTTCACTCAAGAAATGTAGCATCTTTCACCAGGGTATATTATAAACATTCTAATATCTGTTACTTCGATGCCTTATATTGAAAAACTAGGGTATTTATAAGGTCATTGTTTACAATCTTTCAAAATACCAGATGCAAAGTACTTTGTTGTGAGAGTAAAATGATTTAGCTTTACGTTAAGATGTTCATGGCGTAGAAGGATCAGTCTCTGAGGACAGAGACACCAAGATTCAAAGACCTGCTCTGCTGCTTATTAGCAGTTTGGCCTTGATTTCAGCATCTGTCAGAGGCAGGCGGTACCTACCCCTTTTATTTAGTCTTAAAGGTATGAGGATTAAGTGAAATTATATACTGTAAGTACCCAGCATGTGCTTGACATGTATTAGGTACTCAATAAATGTTACCTTCCCCCAGCCTAAGATAGAAATTATACAGGAAAACACAGTATTATTAAGGTGCCCAATATAATGAGTTATGATCCACAGTCCCCAACAGTAATTTTACAACAGGCTTTCAGAAAACTTGATACCTAAGTAATCAATACTCTATTCCTGTGGCACCTAGGGAAATAATGTAATAGGCAGCTAGCTCAGAAAGGGAGTGTTCTTCTAGGGCTTTGGGGGGAGTGATGTTAAGAGAGGACAGCGACGGGGCATGGTGCTCTAGCCTTGAAAATAAAATGAAACCAACCATCTGCGGCTGTTGCCCTCAGCACTAGCTTTGAAAATGTAGCTCTAAGCCACAGGTGTAAGAGTCAGCCAGCCCGCTGCCTTCATTTCTTTACTCACTGGATCTTCCCCTGCACCTGGAGGGGAGCGGTGGGGTCCCACAGGCATCGCCCCTGCTATCCCGGAATTAAGTTTCCTTTCAGGATGGACTCAGGGCCACGCAACCACCTCATCACAGCTGACACAGACCACCCATAGTGAACTATCTGGGATCACAGGAACCGCAGGGGAGGCTCATTAAAATGTAAAACGAGCACTAGAAGGCCGTTAAATACAGAAGTCCCACCTACTTTCATTAATGCCAACAGTTAAATAGGCTGCTACACTAGGAATTAGGTTATTAGATGTATGCATGTGAGCGATCTTGTGTTTGTTTTGTGCCTAGTACCTACTAGAAGCTCAGTAGTGTGGTGAATTTAATAAGTTTCTTTATGTGAAACTATTACAAAATAAAGAGCCACCTGTGAGGTGTCTCTGATTATGATAATTAAAATTATACCAAAGTAATAAATGTATTTAACTAATTCTTACAAAGTGACTGTAATTCTAACATATCTAACTTAACATGTAGAACTTCCAAGGCACTCTCAAATATGCACATTTATTTATTCTTCACTAGAACCTCATGGGGTAGAAGTCACCGTGTGTGGTTTGTGAATGAGAAACCTGAAAAGCTGCCTGCTTTCTCTTTCATTTAAGTTTCACACTGGTTTGCCACAAGAAAGCACAGTCCTCAATTTCTGAATGAAAATATACAAAATATCAACAATCCATTGGCTGAATTAAATATGCTTGTTTAGACTATAGAAGCAGCAAGAATTAAGGCATTAGTAATAACATAAAAGTAAATATAAAAAAAACATACTGACCTCTCAATTACTAAGTAGTAGCTGGCCTACTAAGGAAGAATTATTCACTGAAAATTGCCACCTCAGCTTAACATTTCAATATCTAGCCAGGCTATATCTTGAAATCTCCTAAGTAAACTTTGTCTACTTAGCCAGAACATGCTTGGAAAATGCCAACAAAAATCTAAGCAAAGCATAATTAAGCAGGTTAACATGCTACATTAAAATCCTACCACATATGAGATTAGAGTCCAAGACAGTATGAACATAAATTATAGCCCTGGCTGGTGTGGCTCAGGTGGCTGGAGCACCATCCCGCAAACCAAATTGTCATGGGCTTGGTTCCTGGTCAGGGCACGTGCCCAGGTTGCGAGTTGGTCCCAGGTCGGGCATGTAAGGGGGAATGTTCCTCTCTCACATGGATGGCTCCCTCCCTCTCTTCCTCCCTTCCCCTCTCTCTAAAATCAATAAGCATGTCCTTGGGTGAGGATAAAGATAAAATTAAATACACTGTATACAAACTGGCAGACACTGGAACCATTATGATGTGTTTACGACTGAGTATACATGTATGTATTATCCTGCTCTGTCCAAGGCCTAGAGGCAACGACAGCAGCAACAACCAGCATGCAGAGCTTCGTTCCTCAATACCGTTCCCCAAGAGGAACCAGGGCCCTTCGGGGGAATGTTGCTTCTTGGGCTGGGGCACGGGCAATACAAGGTAATCCTCAAGCATCTTATAGAACCAAAAAGTAAGGAAGTGCTCAAAAAAAAAAAAAAAAAAAAAAAAAAAGGCTGGGGACATGTCAAAGGGACACAGGAGCCAACCTTGAAAGACCTCCCAATATTGGGCCAACCTTGGAACTCTCTGAGAGACAACATAAATAATCTAGTACTGGGTTATAACCCAAAGTACGAAATAGATACACATCAGACAACAGTGATATAAATAAATGACTGCATAAATCAATAGAGGGGGAAGAAGAAATCAACCTTTCTTGCAGAATTCTAAAAAAATGCATTAGGTATATAACACCTCCTCCATCAATGCAGCTTAGTCCCACCCCACCCCACTCCTAGTGGCTCGTGTACACAGGACACTGACTGAGGTAGAGAACCTGGCAAATACTACCATGACCAAGCAAGGAGGGTTCCCATCCCAGGGATGTCACGGGGATGCCCTGCACCCCTGATATGCCGCGATGAGAGGGGCACCCTGTGCTATTCTTTCCAAAAACCCTTAACCCCAGTCTAACTACGATAATGCCAGAGAAACCCAGATGGGCGGCCATTCTACAAAACACCCGGCTGGTCCTGCTCTACATGGTCACAGTCATGAAAGCCAGGGAAAGACTGAGAAACTGCCCCAGAGCACGGGACACTAGGAGACACGACAAGTGCATGCAGTGTGGTCCCTGGCTTGACTGGATCCTGGAACAGAAAGAGGACATTACAGAAAAACTGAAGAAATCCAAAAAGTCTGAAATCCAGTTAGCAGTAAGATTCCAACGCCAGCTTCTTAGTTGTGCAATAATGCAAATGTACTCGGGGACCTTGAGATGTTAGTCACACGGCAAGCTGGGTGAGGGTACGTGGAAACTTGCTGTAGTGTCTGCAAGTTTTCTACAATCTAAACTTATGTCAAAATAGGCTGTTTGGGAAAAAGCCCTGTATGTTACCCACCACACTGATTTTACAGTCTACTAGAAGAGCGCAACCTCAACGTGAAGAACACTGCCTCAGAAGATCTGTGAGTCTTTTTGGCAAAAATCTTCAGAAATAGCTGGTTGTCTGTAAGTTACTCTGCTGGAAAATAAGTATTTCAGAAAAAATACATTGTTAAAGGAAAATGTAAAAGTAGCCTTCATAATGTTATTGTGATAATTCCAACTCTGCATTTTCCATTCCTATATCCTTTTCCTCACAAGGACCAAATTGCTGCCTGATTCTGCCGAAGACCAGGAAAGGGAAGGAAGCGGGTTGTTTCTGTAACGTCTAGCCTGTGTCTCCTTCTACTCTTGTTTCCACTCCCCCTCCCATCCTGGGCTTCCTGGGCATTTAGGTTCGATTATAAAGCACCTTCGACATTCATCCGCCTAGGGTACATAAAGTCCCAATTAGTCAATTATTTTTCACTCACTAGTTTCCGCAGCAGACAATTCAACATAAAGACAGAGCTTGAAGAACGGCTGCTCCCCATACTGATTTTTCACTAAGTCTAACCCTATTAAACAGTTCATGGTTAGGGATGGTATTTTTAGTTTTCCTTCAAGAAATGCTACTTCTTTCTTCCTTTCACTTTCTTCCTTCTCTCCCCAACTCCTCTGTCAACACCACCACCACAAATACAGGCTCGGCAGAAGTAACGCCATCGAGTGCGGTTGGTAGGGCACATGAATGCCTCCCACAAGAGGGACAGCAGTTTGAACATTTCACCTAAAATTCCACATGGGGCTTGGGTGTGATACTGTTATGTTCCAGAATTACATGCTTATGATTTTGTAATCAAAGATTCTGCAATAAAAAGGGGATTTATGCTGGACCCTGTATAGTATTGGCAGTACAAAAGGACAGTTACAGTGCTCAATTTAAATATATTAGATTAGGGGCTTCCAGCCAAGATGGAGGCGTAGCTGGACATGCCATGCCTCCTCTCACAACCAAGATTAAGGACAAAAAAATACAGAACCAAAAAACAAGAAAACCCAATCAGGACACAGAGAAAATTGAATTGTGCGGGAGTCCGACAACGATTCACCCAGACCGGTAAGAGGGCAGAGTCGGCGGCAGGCAGAGTCCCTGGCCGGCAGAGTCGGATGGCAGCGGTGGGGGTGGGGGTGGGGGTGGGGGGGAGATAAGCTGGTGGTGGTCCCCGGCACACAGTCACTCCAGGCGCACAGGCAGTAGCGTTGTCTAATGCAGGGAGGCCAAGTGGGGCACACAAGGCGGCGGGGAACACAAGGTGGCAGACCACGGCCACATATTCACACACAGATAAACCAGGCGAAAATGGGCAGCAAAACAGACTGTGAGACTCAGGGCCCCAGCACTGGGAAGTGAAGCCTAAAAGCACCCAATGAAAATACTCATAGGGGCTAAGGTGCCAGGAGGGAGTCCCAACCTCACAGGAGAGTTCGTTGGGGAGACCCACGAGGTCCTGGAGCGTTCGCAGGCCCACCCACACAGAAATAAGCACCAGAAGGGCCCAATTTGATGGGGAAAGAGGCTGAAGGGACTGGAATCCACGAGACAGCGCAGAGCAAGCGCCATTGTTCCCTCTTGGACCCCGCCCCCACATCCAGCATCACAACCCAGCAACTGGGCTGCCCCACCCCGGTGAACGCCCAAGGCTCCACCACTCACTATGTAACAGCCATGACCAGACAAAAACAAAAAAAAAACAAAACCAAGGATGGCTCAAAAGGGAGAACAGACCGAAGCCCCAGAGCTAATTCATCTGAGTGACCAGGAGGTGGTCAACGTATCAGATGCAGAGCTCATAGCACTGGTAGCCAACCTATCAGACACAGTTCAAAGCTCTGGTGATTAGGAAGCTCACAGAATTGGTTGATTTTGGTGGCAAATTAGAGGAACAAATGGAGGCTACAATAACTGAAATGAAGAAAAATGCACAGGGAACCAACACTGATGGGAGGAAAACTGGGACTCAAATCAAGGGAGTGGACCAGAAGGAAGAAAGAAACAGCCAAACAGAAAACAAGGAAGAAACAAGAATTCAAAAAAATGAGGAGGCTTAGGAAACTCCAGGACATCTTTAAACATCCCAACATCAGAATTATAGGGGTACCAGAAAGGGAAGAGGAAGAGCAACAAATGGAAAACTTATCTGAACAAATAATAAAGGAGAACTTCCCCAATCTGGCGAAGGAAACAGACTTCCAGGAAGTCCAGGAAGCTCAGAGAGTCCCAAAGAAGTTGGACCCAAGGAGGAACACACCAAGGCACATCATAATTACATTAGCCAAGATTAAAATGAAGGAGAGAATTCTAGAAGCAGCAAGGGAGAAGGGGACAGTCACCTACAAAGGAGTTCCAATCAGATTGTCAGCTGGTTTCTCAAGAGACCTCACAGGCAAGAAGGGGCTGGAAAGAAGTATTCCAAGTCATGAAAGTCAAGGATCTACATCCAAGATTGCTCTATCCAGCGAAGCTGTTATTTAGAATGGAAGGGAAGATAAAGCGCTTCTCAGATAAGGTCAAGTTAAAGGAGTTCATCATCACCAAGCCCTTATTATATGAAATGTTAAAGGGACTTATCTAAGAAAGAGAAGATAAAAAATATGAACAGTAAAAAGACAGCAAACTCACAGATATTAACAACCACACCTAAAACAAAAGCAAACTAAGCAAACAGCTAGAACAGGAGCAGAAACACAGAAATGGAGATCACATGGAGGGTTTGCAACAGGGTAGTGGGAGGAGGAGAGAGGGAGAAAAGGTACAGAGAATAAGTAGCATTGATGGTGGGTAGAAAATAGACAGGGGGAGGGGAAGAACAGTGTGGGAAATGTAGAGCTAAAGAACTTACAAAACATGAACATGAACTAAAGGGGGGAATGATGGGGGAGAAATGGGACAACTATAATAGCATAATCAATAAAATATAATTTAAAAAAACAGATGAATGAAAAAGGTCAAGGTAGATATGTGTTTTTGCCACATTTCCATTATTCAGCAAAAATTATGATCTTTGTTTAAAATGTGGACCTTGCTTCTAAAATTTCAATCTTTAGTTCAGTAATTATTTATGTGCACCCGTTTGTTTAACCTCTTACTGGGTGCTGGGGATCCACTGAAGTACAAGATCTGTTTCCCTGTCTTTGAGGCACACATATTTAGCAATTAGGTAAGATCAGTCAGCTTCAGGTTGAATTCCAGTCCCACGACTTTCTCATTGTGCAACCTTGAGCAAATATGTTTCTAAGACTCAGTTTCTTAATCTATAAAATGTGCAAATAGTGTTTAACCACTAGAGATTTTGTGAAAATCAAGCCAAAACACATATAGCATAACTAACAGTACGTGGCCCTCATTAAGATTTAATACTAATAATACTAACAATATTGTTGTTGTTAAGTTTTATGTAAAAATCGTAGGGTTACCGCAGTGGAAAGAGATGTGCTTACTTGACCTTAAAGGGCATGGTTTTAAAACTGTAATAAGATATGTCAATTTGCTTAACAATAATTAATGCTGAAATATTGGATTTGTGCCAATTATTAATCTTTTGTGTATTTCTATAGTTAATGCTGTCCTTTGTTGGCCTATGTTTTTCAAAAGAAGTATTATATTTTTAAGATTTCTTGCTCATTTTAAGTTGAAATATATTCGAAGTTTGTATGAAAGGGGAAAAATAATAAATACACAATGTTTCATAGGCTATATATATATATTAGGTTAAATACATATTCATTAAGAAGTCCATACCTCCACAGTGAATAAATTCAACAATTGTGGATAAAAATTTTATGAAGGAGAGAGAAGAGAGGGGAGGGAATTTCAGGGGAAAAGGGGAAGAGTTTAGAGCAACAAGTATAAAAGACACATGGACAAAAACTAGGGGGGATATGGGAGGAAGGTGTGGAGGGTTGGGGCGGTGGGCTAGGATGGTAGTAAAAGACAGAAAACTGTACAAGAACAGCAATTAAAATAAAAACATAAAAAAATTTTATGAAGGACAACTTTACATAAAGTTGAGGAAAGTAAATCAAAAGCATATTAATTTTAAAATGACTTGTTTTGCCAAAAAAGGGGGGGTGGAGGAAACCTACCCACCATATAATATGCTACAAACAATAAACAGACTCAAAAGTCACACACTATTTTTGTATTAGTTGCCCTGAATCCCTCTGCACTAGAACACTTGTATAATTATTGAGCTAGATTTCTCTTGGGAGAAAAGGCTATTTCAATCATCAAAACTTCATTAACAATCTGTTAAAAACACTTTCAAGCATGCAACCTATCCATTCTGTCTAATCAAGAGGGCTTTACCATAAAGATTAATTAACCCTGGTCCAAAACTAGAATTACTGGATTGGTTCTGAACCTCTGACTCCTCATCCTGAACACAAACATTCAGGAACAAATAAAAAGGGCAGCTCGAAACTTACTTTATATGAATTTCATCATCACTGTCCAAGTGTCGCAACTGCCCCTGTAGACGCCGCTCTTCACTACGAAGCTGTTTTCGCATTTCTGATAATTCCATAATTACATTTTTTTTCTCCTCTGCAAATTCCCATGGATAAGTAAAAAAATAAGACAGGCATAAGAACAGAAGATTAAGCATCAAAACATGGCCTGACTTATCATAAAGCTAAAATGCTCAGAGAGACATTTTTATGAACGTTATCTTTAACGTTTTCCATATACAGATCACATGTATAAGCATCATTAAGACCCATGAACACATTTCTGATAACACAGGACTTTCAACAACAGTTAAGAAACATTATGGGGCTGAGGGGGAATGCCACCGCAAGGGGCCTCACAGGGGGTCCCTCTGCGCCTTGGCTGTGCGGTGGTCACACAGATTCCACGTGGTAAGAATGCAGAGAACTACACACACAACACAAACACACAACGATGCATGTGAAACTGGGGAAGCTTGGAGGACGCCTGCGGAGTGCTGCCATGTCCGTTTCCTGGCGGTGACACTGTGCTAGGTAAGACGTCACCACCGGGAGAAATGCGAAGGGTACCCAGGACCTGTCTAGCTCTATATTGTTTTGCAATGTTCTGAGCCTATAATTATTTGAAAATAAAAAGCTAAAAAATGTCCTAGATTACAGGTTTAATAGTTAACTGTACCTTCTGCACGGAGCTGATTTTTCCTGGCAGGTACCGGCGGAGACTGAGCCCGGGACACAGAACATTCCTGTTGAACAACCATGACAGATGCACTCAGGACATCATCCCTACTCAGAGCGCGAAAAGTACACTTTTTTGAAGTATCTATATGTGAAGAAAAGAAAAAACCTCCCCACTATCCTACCTGTAAACTTACCTACATCCATTTTTCCTTCCCCACACAATGTGAAGGAAATGGGAAGTCCTTGTCCCATCCAAAATAACCCCTTAACCTGCACTCTGTAGCTGGTGACTCAATAAATTGGTCCCTTTTCTCCTTTTCCTCTCTCCTTAATCTCAACTATGCTTAAAAATCTCTCCTTTCTTTAAAAAAATTCTCATCTCACCTTTCATCACTATCTCTTGTCCATCCCCTCCTTCCCTTCAGAAACTTGCAGCTTTAAGGACGAGAAACGCAGTACGTACGGTGTCTACATCCTTATTCCATCCACCTTCACCACCCAGCCACTGCCTTTGCTGTGCACTCCACTTCCCTGTTCTCCACTAACCCTGTTCTCTCCAAAGTCACCAGGTGATCCCAAGTGACGCACTCAACAGGCACTTTAAGCCATTATTTTACTTGGCCAGCAGCAACTGACATCACTGCCACTCACTGTCACCTTTCCGTCTGTCTCCTTCCTCTGCTTCTCAAATATTGGCGATTCCCTAGTTTTACATCTTCAGCCCTCTTTACAGCCCCTGAACTCATCCTGGACAGACATACTCACTTGATTAGCAACAACTTTCACAATTTCCACAACTACAAATCCAGCCCAGACCTCTGTTTTCAACCAGCTACTCTTTAACCTCACTAGAAACTTGACGGCTGTCACTGATTCCTACCCACCACAGTCAGTACCAATGTCTGTCTCTTGAATGCATCTTAACACTCTCACCCCTTCTCAGTTCTTATTGTCACTGCCTTTGTTTAGACAAGCAAAGTCTCACATCAGGATTTTTGCAAAAGATCCTGGCCTCCAACATACATCTCCACACCGCTGCCTGAGAGAATATTATGCAAGACAAGTCTGGCCATGTTCTTCTTCTATTTAAATATTATAGTGAATTCCCAGACATGGTCTATCACAGACCTACTAAATCAGAATCTCAGAGGGTAGGATTCAGGAAGGTGTTCTAACGCTAGTTCTGGTAATTAATCTGGCAGCCACTAGCCTGTGGAATGAAGTCAAACCCCTTACCACTCCATAGCACACCCTGCATATGTTCCGATCTCCAGTCCCCCACCACCTCGCCCAGGTTTTGCCAGACCCAGACCACATCACGGTGTATTCTCCACGTGTGCCACATGGCTTACACTTCCCCCCCTGATTTCCACATGCTGAAAGTCCCTCATCCTCCTCTTTATGGCAAATTCCTACACATTCTTCAAGAGTCAACTCCAGGATCAACCCTTCCAAAACATTTTCCCAGCTTTCTTTTGACTACAGCTCAGTCTAAAGTATAAGGGACTTCATTACAACGAGTTAAAAGATACATTACTGAAGAAAAAGACCTCAGGGGCCTCGACAAAAAAAAAGTGCTAAATTATGATTTGTCAAAAAATTTAAACTTTAGGACACCAAGACCTATCAGTTACAACCGAAGCAGCAGACAAGTTAATGTAGATGTTATTTACATCTCAGATCTGAAAAAATTTAACCTAGCTAAATATCATGAATAAGAAAATCTCATTCAATTCCCCCAACCAAAAATAACTTAGCTAAGATTAACAAATCATAAGAAAAAGTATATACTTGAATATAGGAATTTATAATGCTGTCAACTGAAGGAGGTCTTTGGACTTTGCTTGCAAGTTTGTTCTGAAGAGCAGGAACCACAGGAGAAGGCTGTCTCAAGCGCTGAAAAAAAAGAAATGCGTACATATGCACACATATACCAGTAATCAGATGTGCACACACACACGTGCACATACTATGTGTGAGTGTGCATATACACACACCCTTAACACTTGACCATCTAAGAAGTTCAGAATATTCTTCATTTTATTTAATATTTTTTACCAAAAAAGTCAGAAAAACAATTACATAAGATCAAATATATCAGTTATGATAAACATAAATGAATTTAGATATCCTTATTAAAATACTACTCTCAGATCAGGAAAAAAATAATTCAACAAACTTAGGTAAAGCAACAGCATACTGAGTATAGGAAAGTAATAAAAACAAAAGTACAGCCAAAGTAAGAAATCACCCTAACAAAAAGAAATAGCATAGCCCTGGCTGGTATGGCTCAGTGGATTGAGTGCTGGCCTGAGAACTAATCAGGGCACATGTCTGGGTTGCGGGCCAGGTCCCTGGTGGGGGGGGCGTGTGAGAGGCAACCACACATTGATGTTTCTCTCCCCTTCTTTCGCCCTCCTTTCCCCTCTATCTAAAAACAAATAAATTTCTTTAAAAAACTGCACAATACAAAAAATAAACCCATTTTCTGGAAAACAACAGACATCAACACCTAAAATCTCAATCCCTTGTCACCAAAAGCATCATGGATGAAGGAATTTTCCAGATCACAATGTGGTTCTGTGTCTCCATACGAAAATAAAACAGAATTTCAGTTTACAGTGTAATAAAGCTAACAGTTTCCAACTTCACATTAAAATCAAAATGTCAGAAACCTAAAAACTCCTCACAAAATGCAGTAATAATTATCAGGGTAAAAAAAACCCCTCCAGACCAGAGTGTATGTGTAGATGTTAAACTGTTCATTTTGCACAGTAAAAAATCAAATGTTACATACACTGGTGACTTTGATAAAGATAGAAATATATATTTTAAAAAGGACCTTATTTCAAAAAGCTTCTAGATGACCACAAACAGTGTCTTAAAGATGAGGTTATGGTCCAGAAAAATTCAAAAACTAAACAAATGTACAAGGCAACTAAAAAAATTTAAAATGGTGACAAGTAAAAACTAAAAGAGTAACAAAAACATGCATCAGACAAGCATATATAAGGAAAAATGGCATCTAGCAATGATAATCTCAGAATTAAGGGCAAAATGCATTAAACAGATCAAAGCTGGTTTAAAACTTCATGGTACTTCCAATTAAACTTTAACAGCCATAAAATTATGGGATAAAATGCTATAAGAAATAGCATTTCCTTCTTAAACATAATTGGAAATTGGCAGAAACACAATTGTGGGAAACTAACAAGTCTCTTTCATTCTAAATAACCTAATTAACAAAAAAATATTCTGTGTTCCCCAATTTTGTTGTAAACCTAACACTGCTCTTTAAAAACTAATCTTTATTAATTAAAAAATGGTAATATGATATTTGAGTAGTATACTTTAAAAGGCTCAACAATATATATACCCAACTTTTTGTCCTAAGAATGAAGACTATAGCCTAACATTCCTAAAATACTGAAAATAAACAAAACAAAACATAATGATCTTACTTATAAATTTCTTTTAAAGTGATCTTTTTGTGAGTCTGCTTAGAAGAAACAATGTTTGTATAAATCTAAATTTCTAAAAACGTCTGGACTTAACCTACAAGACATGCAGGGTTTTTAAAAAATGTGGTCCACGAGCTGATTACAGCTGAACCATTAAGCATGCCTGTAAAAAATGCAGATTCTTGGGATGACCTTAGACTCAGTAAATCAGGTACTTTGTAGATGAGACCCAAGAACATACATTTTGAACAAGTCCTTCATGATACGTAAGCATACAGAATTTTAAATACAGCTTTGAAATGCGAGTACGGGTGTAAACTAAATCCTCCAAGGGGCAAGTAGATTTCTAGAGAGAAAACCCGTCTAGTAACTTTGATTCATGCCCCTAACTGTGAACTTCAACCCCCTACTTCAGAGATGCAGACTTCAACTCAGTCTGTGGTGAGCCACCAGTTCTTTAATTTCCAATCCATGCAATGCATCAAGGACAAATTTGTAAACAGAGTCAGAACACACTACTAGATAAATGAAAATTTTTTAAAACATTACACAATTCAAGCACAACTTGTTATTAGTAGATTCAACAGATATCAAATTACTGTGACAAATTGCTACATAAGTTTCCAAACACTTACTCTCAATTTCTGTACTTACCCTTGCCATGAATGGTCTGGAGGCTGCTGGTCCACAGACCATGGGAACAACACAAGAAGAGCTAAGTAACCCTATCACACTCATGGGGGAAACAGCAGCCCAGCCCAGGGACATCGTCGTATAGGAAGTTGGTGCGCACAGCCAGAGGCGGCTATAAAACAGAAAAGACAAGTGCCCCTCCTCCGCTCTCTGCCTTATGCTAGTAACTCCGCAACTCACGCTGAAAGTGGTTACACTTCAGGTTTAACTGGCATTTTTGTCTGACGCTGACCTTTGTTTCTTCCCCAATTATATTTTCTCTTTCATAGTAGTGTTGAAGTTGTTGTTTATGTTTTTCTTCTTCTTCTTTCTTCTTTTTTTCTGCTTCCTTTCGTCTTTCTTCAGCTAACCGAATAAGCTCTTCATTTTTTAGCCTTTGCTTTAAAATAAAGAGAAAAATATATATACACTCCATACATACATTCTTATATCCCATTCAAAAATGTGCTGCCTATTTGTCTGAAATAAAGAGATGTACAATTGAAGATATAGATGATACAGTGTTCTTAACATCAAGAAATTGTCTGCTTAACAATAAAATATTAAGGCATCTTTTATAACATCCTTAGACAGCCTAAACTATTTTTTAGCTTAAAAAGTCATCATTTATGTTGTCTTAACTTAGTCTTTCACTTTAATAAAATAATAACCAATGAATGAATACTGATCTGGTATTTTCTAAATGAAATGCAAGACTGGTCTCCTCTGTAAGTAATAAATATCTTTTTAAGTCAGAATAAAATTTTCACTCTCAGACTAAGTAGAAAAATAGGGTAGGAAAAAAATGTACCTCCTCCTCTTTCTCCCTCTTCTTTTCCTGTTCCTCTTCATACTCTTGCTGGATCCGTGCCCTCTGTTCTGCAAGCCGTTTTTCTTCTTTTTCTTCTGCAATCCTCAGCCTTTCACGCTCTGCTTCCTCTCTTTGTTTCTTCTCCTCAATCTAAAGAATTAAATCTAGTTATTTCTTGGTAAACTACTGAAAACTGGGAATACCACTTAATTTTTCCTAGTAGCCTATGAATTCAGTATTTGTATCATCTTTACGCAAATTAAGTTGACCTCCTTAATGTTTCATTCTCCTATATTTTATTAGGGAGGTTACATGATGTAATCTTCAGAGCTGAGTAAAATTCCAGCTCCAGCAAATACTTTAAAACTGTGTGACCTTAAGAAACTTTATTGTTCGCCTTGCTGGTGTGGCTCAGTGGATTGAGTACCTGCCTGTGAACCAAAGGGTTGCCAGTTGGATTCCCAGTCAAGACACGTGCCTGGGTTGCAGGCCAGGTCCCCAGTAAGGGGCGCTCAAGAGGCAACCACACTTTGATGTTTCTCTTCCTGTCTCCCTCCCTTACCCTCTCTAAAAATAAAATCTTAAAAAAAGAGAAATTTTCCTGTTCAGTTCTCTTATAAGAAGAGTTATTAATGTCTGTATCTCAAAGGATTGCTCAGAGAATGAAAGTAAAGAAAATATATGTATAAAACAGAAAAGTTCCTCCTGCATAAAAGGTACTCAGTAAATAATTCATGATTATATTATTCTACAACAGCTGATAAATAGGTGACTCGAAGATCCTTGGCTTGATTAGTATCCCGAAACAACAGCAGAATCAACATTTCAGCATTCAATCGTTCTTTGTGCAAGAACCCCCTCCTCAGAATGCCCTTTCTTCTTCTTACCTACTGCCAAACTGCAAGGTAAAGAGGATTTTGGCCAAGGACTCATAATTAAGTTTCACCTTGAATGCCACCTATGGCGTGCAGTGCTGAATACTCGGGGGAATATCCCAAGGCAGAGTCCAAGATCTGAAGGAAGGGAATCCTCAGAGAGAGTCTGCATCCTCTCCGTGTGAAGTAGGGAAGCATGTGTACTGGGTATCCAATAGACTTCTGTCACTCTTAAGGATGCATTGGTTATGGCTATTCATATTATTATTGTTCTTATCTGCAATGCCTCTAGCTTCAAACCTGTTATATGTAGTGCTGTCAATCTTTTGAGCTATAAGAACTTGAATCTTCCTACATGTTCTATGATTTTGCATGCTAGAGCCTTTTCAACACTCCTATCTCACAATACTATTAAATATGCAGCACAATTCTAATATTTAGTACTAAGCAGTGTGTACATAATCATTTCTCCTAGAAAAAACACCATTTATGGTCTATATGACAAAACCTCACATTTAACACTCAGTTACCCATTTCTTCCTACTCCATGAAAAAAATGACAATCAGGGTCATTAAGGATCACAATCATAAATGGATTGCAACCTAGTGATTCCACAGAAATGTCATTCCAACAGAGATGCTACACAGTCGTTCAACAGAAAGAGGAAAAACAGCTTCTAGGTAAACAGTCTTCAAATCGTATCACACAAAAATGCTTCAAGGCTCCTGTAAATATTCTATTAAATGTGTTATTTTTAAAGGTCTAGTTAAAAATGGTATCTGAAAACTCACGTGTGTTATTTACCAAATTAAAATTTTGGTAAATAAACACATGAAGACTTCTACTGTGTTAACTTATATTTTTGGTGCAGACATGGAGCCAAGGCTTCTGTTGCCATCTTTGTGCACAGATTTGAACATTTTATAACAGCTCTTTTAACAGTTAAGTCTGAGGACATTTCTTGTTTGACACTACATTAAATACCATTTAGCCAGTTCTGTGTTAGACTTTGAGGGGGAAAACGGGGAAGGTTAAGAGGCTGCTAAAAGAAAACTATGTAAACCACCAACTGAGGGCAATCCACTCTGGGTCCGCTGACAGTTTGCGGGTGGGAGGCCTGAAAGCTGGACTTACTCTGAAACTAAGAGAGTCAAAGCTTCCCCATTACTAGTCGATTTCTCCAGAAGGGAAGACTTCCTAGAACCCCCTAGAGATACAAGTTCTGCACCTACAGATGTGATCCCGAAGTCAGGAGACTTGGTTCCAGCAATGGCCTCCCAATTGCTAGCTCTGCCTCCATGGATGCACCTCTTTGCCTATATTTTAGTTGCATGTCATAAAACTGAATGTGTTCCTCAGAGGGTTTTAAGGTTTAATGAGATACTAAAAGTATCTTATAAACAGTAACAAGCTATACAATTTCAAGATTTTAGTTTATTTATTTCCTGAACGCTACCCTAGACCATGTGAACACTTGCTTAATACAATAGAAGCTACTGAAATTTTGACTTGTTGTCATTATGGGCACCACACCACGGGGTCTTTCAAGTTCAACAGGTTAACTCTACGACCTTCAAAATGCTGCTGCCTGACTTCAGTGGCTAATACCCTTGGGGCCTCTAGTGCCCCTCTCTTATATCCAATATCTTATTCATTCTGGTGATCCTTAGAAAGGTCTTTCCCTCCATTTCCATTGTCACCACTCCAGCAAAATACCCCCTGCTTCAAAACTTTTCAACCTCCCAATAATACACCCTAAACACTAATGCCAGATCAATCATCCTTAAGACAGCTGCCTTATGTAAACATCCACAAAATTAGGATTAGAAAGATGATATGACATGTTAGAGTAGAATCTCTATAAGAGGAATTTAAGAAACTGGGATTAGATTGGACAGCCTTAAATGTCCACTAAGGACATTGGAAATTCCTGTAGGAAAGGAAAGCTGCTACCAGGTTTTTGAGTAAAAAAGAGTAACATGTGAAGTCATATGAAAGGAAGATTAAGCAGACACAGGAGTAATCTGAAACTGGAATGTCAGTGCGGGAAGGGAGGGCAGAAGAACCTGAGTCCCTCACGGGCAGGCCTCTCGTTCATCGCAGGCACCCTCCGTAGTATCCAGTACAAGGTGGGAGGGGCCGGGAGTTCAGTAACTTTGCTTAATAAACAGTTGATGATCAAATGCCTTCTTTGGGCATTTTTAGTATTTTAAATGCTACTTGTTTACATACATAAATGCAGCAAATAAATGCAGATGTGATTACATCAAATTTTTAGTTATTTACAACTATACTACTGACTCTAGAATATCAAATCTTTTGGGGAAAAAAAAACTACTGACTTTCTACCAATACATAAGCATCTACAAAGACTATGCCTCATAGTGAATATTGTATTAGGTATTTCAGTTTTAGAAATTTCAGCACTTTAACAATTAGCAATTTTAAAAAGTTTAGAAAAGATTAAGTCAACTGGTATACCTAACATGTCTCCTTATTCTTTTCTCAGATATAAGTGACATAATTTTATTACTACCTATATCTAATATAAATTTGACATTGTAGATAACCGCATGGCATTTAAGAATTTATTCTTTATCTTGTGGATAAAATTGCAGCAAGTTTAGTTTATTGAAACTCTTATGAAACTTTTAAATTATGATCAAGTAAACATTTCACCTGAAACCGAAGAAAATTCTTGTATAATTCTTGCTGTTTAATCTGAAGTTCAGTTGGAGGCTCACCAAATACATTTCCTCGAGCAAAAGGAGAGCTCTGTGTTTGCATATGACCTTGAAAGAGAAATTTTGCAAAAACATATCATTAGCCAATGCTTAGAAAATGCAAACATTAACAAATAGCTACTAAATTCATATTTTGAAAAAATGTGCTAAATATAGAAGTCCAGAGGTTACAATCAGAAAAGGAAAACTGAGATTGGAATCTGAAGTAATAAAAAGTAATGAAAGAAAAATAGTGAAACTGAAATAAAATTGAGTTGAAGAATCATAAAATAGCTGTACCTGAAGGACACCAAGAAAACTTAAAAGCTAAATAACTCTGATTACAGCAAAAGCTTTAAAATAAAACTTACAGAAAGAAAAATAAACATTTAAGTTCTTATAGGTGTAAATATCCTTTTCTTAAGAATAATGCTTAATTATATACTAAAACATATTATGTATACATATATAAAAATATCTAAATTGTCTAAAGAATCAATAAGTCCAAAAGTCTTCCCATCCATGGTTAAAACAATACATAAGAAAGGTCTAAAAACATTCTAAAAATTAAAACAACTCCTCATGACTGCAATATTTTTTTAATTCTATTGAATTAATGGGATACAAACATGAATAATAAAAACTTTATCTATAAGTAGTATTACACATTCTGAGAAAGGAAAAATATTATTTCATAAAAGTTAAAAAATAATTATACCCCAAGAGTCTCTGTAAATGCAGAAAGAAATAAATGGTATTTAAATTTAAGCCTCATGTAACTTTTTGTATTATTTTTCATTTACTGACTCATTCTTTATGCCATAAACCTAAAGCATTTATTTCTCTCACACATGCAGTTTGTGCAGACTGACTGTTTGTGAGTTGAGCTGCCAGGCAGGCAGGTCTCCTTGCCTCCATATTTAAATTTATTAATGGTCCCCTTCGGCCCCCTATAAGGGGACAAAATGGTAATGGGGAAAAATCCAATAAAGATTAAATTTAAAAAATGTACTTACTTTAAGAAAACACTACTAAATAAGTAAATACATTTATTAATGTTTATTCAAACAGATCAGCAGAAAGCCAAGTCAATACTTATAAATACATTATAATCTTATGCTATGGTGGAAAAGCTGATCAGCAAAACAAAATAGAATGGGATGTTTCACTTTAATGATCACTCAAATTCTAAGCCTTTGCGGCAAATTAGAGAAGAAATATTAAAGGCAGGAAAAGACAAAATAAAGTATGAAACTAAAAACCACAGGGAAACACTTGTTCTACACAAAATAAATAGAATGTATCTAGGCATCATGATAAGCCAAAAAATAAGTTTAAGTCAAATTACTATGACTTCATAAATATGGTTCTTCATCCAAGAACCATAAAAGGGAAAAAAATGAATGTTAGGAAAGGCCTCAAAACAGACTTAAAGAAGACAAAACATTCCGGATGATGAACCTTAGGCATACATTATAACATTCAATTTTCAGATATATTCAAGTTCCCTAAGGCCTTTAAAATATTGAATGTACATATGTGTATAAATACACACACACAATGCGCACACACATATACACATACACACATATGATGGCACAGCAACAAATTAGATGACTTAGCTTCTTGCACTCAGAAAGACTATTTTAGGCTACTAGGGAATGAAAATTAATTTAGGAAATTTCAACTCAAAAAAAAAAAAAGGGGGAATCCTGGCAGTGTGCAGAAAGGCCTCAGACAACAAATTCTGAGTGCGTGCAATCATCACACTTGAGCTCTCTCTCGGGAAGGGGTTGTGGAAACTGTTTTTTTTTCCAGGATTTGCTGGCAAGCAGAGCTAAATGCTTATTACTAACACAGAGAAAGTCCTAGGCTGAGAGAGAACTACAAACAATACAGGGTATGGGAGAAAAGGGCAGAAAATGGGGTCTGAAGCACGGAGATGTCAATTCCGACTACTAGAAGAAAAGGCAAATGAAGAGAAAAATAATGATAATCAGAAAGAAGCCAAAATTCTCTAAGCAGCACTAATATGAAAAGGTGTTTTGGTGCTCCTATTGCACAATGAATTATTACCGACCCACAGTGACAGCCAAATGAATAACTTCATCGAAATCAAAAGTTCCAATTTCTAGTGCTCCCAAAATCCAAAGTGGACCTGCTGGGTAAAATCTACTGTGGATCAGCGTAAGAAGGCATTTCTGGTAATTAGCAATCAAACAGTGGTACAGGCTGCCCCGGAAACGACAAGCACTCCCTCCACCAAGCGTTCAGAAAGCCTACACAGAGTAGCGCGACCATTAAGGCTTGGAAGATGCAAGGCTAGTGATTCTAATCACAGCTTCCCATTTAATCTGCCTGTCTGGCTAACCCACATGACTATATGGGTTAAAAATAAAAAGAGTTAAAGTCCGGAATATTTTAGAAGGACTTCTTAATGTAAATTTTTTTCTACTCTAAAATAAAAACTTTCTAATATAAAATTCTTTCTACTCTAAAAAACTTTTGTGCTTTTTTGAAAGTATAAAAGCAGAATTTTTTAGCAAATAAATGGCTACTTTTATAGCATTAACTTCCTTTGATTTTTAGATATATAACATATTTTCATATACCCTTGATAAAGAAAAATGATGACAATTTTTCCTGGCAAGTCATAAAGAAAGTTGATGAGTAATTTTCAATTTATAGAACTTTCAACTAAAGGGTATTGCTTAATAGCAAACCAAAGATATTTGCTTTAAAAAGGAGGATGTGACTAGGTATCAAATTAAACATGTAAGTATTCAGTTCTGTGTACACTGTAGTTTTATAAGGGAGAGCAAATGATTATTACAAACAAGGAAAAAATTTATTTCATTGCACAATTCATCATACCACATCTATACAATCTAACAGTTATGGGTATGATAAGCCAAGTGCACATGTAAAAAGACTACTTCATTTTAAGCAATGTCCTCCTACTAGCAAAACAAAAACATAAGCCACAGCTAAAATATACGTAAGCAAATTACAAAGCTGAGAAGAAACAACATTAAGAAGCAAACTACATTCCCCTAGTCACTTTTTTCAAAATACCTATGAAGAAAAGGTAAGAAAAAGTACAAATAACATGTTATGCTTCCTGACTCAGAGTAACCATATTCTCAAAATATAATAACACTTTATCAGCGAACAGAAATGTTACTGAACAACTTTAGAAATGTGAAAGAAAAAATAGAATGTGATTAAACACCTGAGTTTTTATTTGCAGAATCTTCTAGGTTCTCAGCATTTGAAGTGGCTAAGTTTTGTTCTAGTGACACAACAGCCCTTTTATCTTCATGTGGTCTTGCATCTGGGTTATGGTAGGCATCTATATTTTGTCTGTGCATCCTATTCAAATCAGCTGAGAGGGGAAAAATAAGCCATTTATTTCAATAAATATATTCTATAATTGGTATGCTTAATACATTTTCTCAAAGTAGGAAATCTGAGGAAAACAACAGGACAGAGCTGGAATAATTCAGTGATATCTTGGTGCCCTGAAAACAGAAACAAAATTACCAAAACACAGAAGATTTAAAAAAACCCTTATAAACTCGAAATTAGTAGAAAACTTATGAACATATGGATCTCTGGCAAACCATAAAAATCATATTTATCTGTTCAAAACCTGGAATCTCTTTAATATACGCAATACAGCAACAACTCAAACCAAGTCATAGTGAAATTTACCCAAAATCATTAGCATTCCTAGTGAAAAACATAATTGTGTGCAGTTTCAAAACATATTTGCAAATTCTTTGACAATACTCCCTTGAAGATGGAGCTCAGTTTCCCTCCCCTGAGTGTGGGCCAGCATCCATAACTCGCTCTCAAGAACAGATACTGCAGAATGATGGTATGTGACTTCCGAAGCTACTTCACAAAAGACATTACGGTTTCCACCTTGCCTGATCTGCATCACTCTGAGGAAAGCCAGTTACTGCATCACAGGGACACTGAAGGAGCCCAAGGGAGAGGCCCACGTGACAGGCCTTGGGAGCCCTTTCAGGGAGCCAGACTGGAAACGGACTCCACAGGCACAGTCAAGCCTTCAGATGACTACAACCCACACTGTGACGTATTGGACTGCAACCCCATGAGAATCCCTGAGACAGAACCATCCAGCTAAACCACTCACAAAGTACTGACTCACAGAACTGCAAGATAATAAATGTTATTTTAGAACAGCACATGTTGGGCTAATGTTACACAGTAATAGACAGATAGCACATACACATGGCAAAAATCTGAGCATGTGGGACTAGGTCAAACAATCGGTTAATCTTAGAAACAGACCCAAATGATGGAAGAACTCAAAATTTTAACATAAAAAGTAGTTCTCCACAAACAATTTGGACAGTATTACAGCAATGACAGCAAACTTAAACCTGGACATAAAAAGTCATCAGCAGGAAGCCTGTTATGTTCAAGGATGTGTTATAAACATGAATTACAATTAGGACACGAGAGAGTACACAGCAAATAACAAGGGAACGTTACCAATGAGAATGGGAGTTCAGAATCAGGGAAGCTCACATCCTGTTGCAACATTTAGGACAGGACAGACATAGAGCTTCACAGGTAAAGGTGGGTGGGAAAGCTTAATAAAGAAATGGACAGTGTGAGAAACAGCTCCAAGGGGGTAAACATGAAGAGTGTTCCAGCAACATTAAAGTAGTCCAGCTTGACTAGAGCACAAAACGAATAAAGGAATGAGAAATAAAGTAGGAAAATACAGGCTCGATGCCTATTCTGGAATATTCTGAAACATAACTGATGATTCTCAATTCTGTCCTGTTCTGGTAGTGAAGACAGTTTTGTTAGTTATGGTAGTACTAGTAATGATGGGAGCTAACACTTCATATTCACTATTTTTATATTCTACATAACCTATATGATTGGTACTATTACTTTCACCTAAGTATGATAGATGAGAAAATTAAATTAAATTAATTTGCTCAAAGACCACAAAGCCAGTACAGGGCAGAGCAAGAATGTGAACTCAGCCAGTCAGATTCCAGAATCCTCAATGATTCTGAGTATAGAATAATAAAATTGGGTACACTTTTAATACATATAGCTCAGATGTAGAAAACTGAGGAGGAAAAATGAAGAAATAATGAGGAAATGGCAAAAGCCCAGTAAGACATAAATCTCAGTTGTGATGGTAGCATGAATGAAAATGAAGAGAATTCAAAGAATACTAAAGAATACTAAAGAGGCAGAATCTATACATTAGTCTTATTAACTGACTGGACATAAGGAATCAAAAGAACTCTGTAGTTTTTAGTTTGAATGATCAGAATTATGATGCATTTACAGAAAAAGGCAACAATGAGCTGGATTTACAAAGTGAAGTTCGGTTTTGCAAGCTAGGTGTGCATAGCCCACCAAGCCTCAGGTGCAGAGATTGAGAAGACAGGTTGGAACTGAAGAAGAATTTTAAAAGTGGTCAGGGGCAAAGAAAAGGATATTAAGATCATTCACAGAGTAGACCTAAAGAGAAACAAAGGAGAATTCAGAGATGAGGTGGGAGAGAAAGCGCATATGTAACTCAAGGAACACACAGTATTAGAACACAGTCCTAGAACAAAGGTGTTCACAGACCTAGAAGCATTTAACCTGGTTCATAACATGCATCTAAAGTCAGTTGAAGAGAGGACAGCATCTGAGAGGAGGCAGCATACAAAGCAAGGAAGGAACTGCCAACCCAGTTCAAAGAGGAAGAAGACTAGCCCTGGCAGGGTAGTACAGCTGGTTAGAGCATCATCCCCATACCCCAAAGCTGTAGGTTCGATCCCCAGTCAGGGCACATACAAGAATCAACCAATGAATGCATAAATAAGTGGAACAAGTAGTTATTTCTCTCTCTTTATCTCTCTCCTCTTCCTCCTCACTCCCTCCCTCTGGCTCTTTCTAAATAAATAACAATTTTGTTTAAAAAGAAGAGGACTGACAATGGTAAAAACCATGAATTGGAAGTCAGGACATCAGTTATTTCTGAAAATATAGCGGTGGCAGCCAGAAGTCATATTATGGAATACAAAGCAACAGAGGCAGGACTGGCAGCAACAAGCACAGACTACTTTTGGAATGTAGTTTACATGATAAGGGAAGTGTAACAAGGTCAAGAGTTCCGTTTGTGTTTAAGAACACAAGTACCCTAAGTATGGTAAGAAATGGACATAAGAAATGAGTAGAAAAACTGAAAATGTAAGAAGGGACTAGGTGAAATCACAGAGAAAACCTGATTACAAGAAAATTACCAAGTACCAGGGATGTTAAAACAAGAATTAGCCTGATGCTCCTGAAATCATCACCAAATCCTGAGACCTACCTGGACATGGGAGTGAAATGAAAAGAGAAACGATGGGAAAATTGAGGCCTCTAAAAAAGCCACAAAAATGGAATAATTTAAATGGGAAATCAATAATCTCATTGTCATCCAATTTGCTAGAATAGCCAGTCTACATAAATGAGAAGTCACAACAAATAATAATACATATAGGATTCTTTTTTATCATAAGATGCAGGATATCAAGCTCACTCCTTCCAGATGATACAGCTGTAGCTGTTACCTACTAGTGAGTGCTTAGGGAATGTAATCTCATTTTGATATTCACCTACACAAACCATAAATTAAGACATAAATATCCTATAAGTAAACAAACACTATGATAAGTTTCAAAATTAAGTTTTATTTTTATTTTTTAAATATATTTTATTGATTATGCTATTACAGTCGTCCCATTTCTCCCCCATCATTCCCCTCCACCCTGCATACCCCCTCCCACCCACATTCCCCCCCTTTAGTTCATGTCCATGTGTCATAAGTTCTTTAGCTTCTACATTTCCCACACTATTCTTGCCCTCCCACTATTTTCTACCCACCATCAATGCTACTTATTCTCTGTACCTTTTCCCCCTCTCTCCTCCTCCCACTCCCCTGTTGCTAACCCTCCATGTGATCTCTATTCCTGTTTCTGCTCCTGTTTTGTTTGCTTAGTTTGCTCTTGTTTTAGGTGTGGTTGTTAATATGTGAGTTTGCTGTCTTTTTACTGTCCTATTTTTTATCTTCTTTTTCTTAGATAAGTCCCTTTAACATTTCATATAATAAGGGCTTGGTGATGATGAACTCCTTGAACTTGACCTTATCTGAGAAGCGCTTTATCTTCCCTTCCATTCTAAATGACAGCTTCGCTGGATAGAGCAATCTTGGATGTAGGTCCTTGACTTTCAAGACTTCAAATACTTCTTTCCAGCCCCTTCTTGCCTGTAAGGTCTCTTTTGAGAAATCAGCTGACAGTCTGATGGGAACTCCTTTGTAGGTGACTGTCCCCTTCTCCCTTGCTGCTTCTAGAATTCTCTCCTTCATTTTAATCTTGGCTAATGTAATTATGATGTACCTTAGTGTGTTCCTCCTTGGGTCCACCTTCTTTGGGACTCTCTGAGTTTCCTGGACCTCCTAGAAGTTTATTTCCTTTGCCAGATTGGGGAAGTTCTTTATTATTTGTTCAAATAAGTTTTCCATTTGTTGCTCTTCCTCTTCCCCTTCTGGTACCCTTATAATTTGGATGTTGGGATGTTTAAAGATGTCCTGGAGGTTCCTAAGCCTCTCCTCATTTTTCTGAATTCTGGTTTCTTCATTCTTTTCTGTTTGGTTGTTTCTTCCTCCCTTCTGGCCCACTCCATTGATTTGAGTCCCAGTTTTCCTCCCATCTCTATCGGTTCCTTGTACGTTTTCCTTCATTTCACTTATTGTAGCCTTCATTTGTTCATCTAATTTGTGAGCAAAATAAACCAGTTCTGTGAGCATCCTGATCACCAGAGCTTTGAACTGTGTATCTGATAGGTTGGCTATCTCTTGGTCACTTAGATGCATTGGCTCTGGGTTTTGATTTGTTATCCCATTTGAGCTGTTTTGTTGTTTTGGGTTTTTTCGTCTGGTCAGGGCTATTAGGTACTGAGGGGTGGAGCCTTAGGTATTCCCCAGGGTGGGGCAGCCCAGTCACTGGGTAGTGACACTGTATGTGGGGGCGGGGTCCAAGAGGGAACAATGGTGCTTGGTCTGCTCTCTCTAGGATTCCAGTCCCTTCCACCGCTTCCCCTTCGCCAGGATTATCTGCCCGCGAATGTGGGACCACCTGGTCAGCCAGCCACCTTGTGCGGCCTCACTGGGTCTGCACCATTGCCACCTTGTGCCTGGTGCCCGCTAGCTGCTGCCTGTGCACCTGTGGTCTGCTAGCCTCCGCCTGCAGGCCTGGGATCTGCCAGCTGCTGCTGCCTGTGCACCCGGGTCTGCCAACCTCCACTTTTTCCCGCCGTGACTCTGCCCCTCTTACCGGTCTGGATGAAAGGTTGTTGGACCTCCATACAGTCCAATTTTCTATCAGTTCTGGTTTTCTTGTTTCTAAATCTTTGTTGTCTTTAATTTTCATTGTGCGAGGAGGCACAGCGTATCCACCTACACCTCCATCTTGGCCAGAAGTTATAACATGTTATAATTTACTGCTGTGATTGTACATGATCCTCTCAATTAAAATAGTCAATGTACTTATATAAAAATAAAATTAGTTTCAGCAGAATTCATAATTATTATTTAAGATTTAAGACTATCAGATTCAGCAATCAAAACAAATCTACATTGATATTTTACTAGAAAAAATGATTTGTCAATCAACTGTCACTCCTTTATCTCTCAGTGCGATAATAAAAAGTTTGAAGTCAGCTGAAAATAAAAAAGGCAAATTTGTCAAGAGTGCAATTTGCCAACTGCAAGGATGTCATTGAAAGGGGGACTTTATTTCAAATGTAAATCATATTATTTAATACAAAATTGCCAGTATTACAAGAATAATTCCATAACACACAGAAGAATAAAAGAAAATGTCACAGATTCACAAAAAGGAAAATAACTATACTCCCTAAACAATTTATTACACCATGGCTAACTATATGATACCTACAGAAAAATAATACATAAATAGTACTTAACTTTTTCATTCCTTATTTTTATATGAACTAAGCACAACATCACTTGCACACTATTCCAGATCACTTATTTTAAAGATATCTTACTAGTTTTATATACACATATATATACATATACTTAAAAACCCTTGTAATAAGGGTTTTATTATTTTTACTAGGAAATTCCTTTTTAAAAGATTTTATTTATTTTTAGAGAGAGGGGAAGGGAGGGAGATAGTGGGAGAGAAACATCATTGTGAGAAACACTGATTGGTTGCTTTCTGGTATGTACCGCAAACAAGGACTGAACCCTCAACCCAGGCATGTGCTGTGACTGGGAATCAAACCAAGGGCCTTTCACTTTGCAGGACAATGCCCAACCAACTGAGCCACACTGGTCAGAGCACTAGGAAATTCTTTAAAATTCTGAGAACTAGTTTAGTTATAAACTTGCCAACTAACATAAGCTCTTCTCTGCAACTGAGTTACTATCATCAGAGGATAGACAATTTTATAATAAAAATAAACAAATAGAACTCTGAAGAAGACAAGCTCCCTAACTTATTATACTATTTATCAAAATACCTCTTTTGCATGAAGCTACATAAAGAGAGACCTTGCCTTATAGGCTATGATTCTCACTCCTTTCTACTCTCCAATCTTTTCAAAAGTTAATAATTTAGTTTCTTTTTTCATTCTCATAGTGACTTTTTGTGTTTAGTACATGGAGTATTTCTGGACTGTCATCAAGCCACCATGTATGACCACTTTAGAAAATAAAAATTTTAGTAACAGAAAACTGTAACATCATCCGGGTCTTGATGGGGGGACAAGGGCAGACAAGAGAAGAGAGTATAAATGATCTTAAAAAACAGAGAAACATTTCCTGAGATGTGTGAGGACAGAGCAGAAAGAAGGGGCTTCCTCATGGAGGTGTGAACCCAACACCAATGGAGGATTTCTCAGTGTCTGGTCCAACTTTAGAGAAACCTCGCTTTCTGTGGCTAATGAAGTGGGCCTTCAATTTTGTCTTAGAACTTATCCTGCGCATCTCCACAACAGGAATTCTCTTGTTGTCCATGTCCCCAGGCTAAAGACGAAATCAAATCAGCCCAAGTTTTTACCATTTTAGAAATAAAGTCCATAAAATATATTTCAGATCTCAGTTGGCATATAATTGCAAACTTTCTTTATAGTTAAAAAAGAAAAAAACAGCACATTTAGTTTCTTTTAAAAACAACAAATCAATGGCACTAACGTACTTATCAGGTTTCCCTCCGCGTCCCTGAGAGGGGCACCACCTCCACCTTTCCCCCAGGGGTTGTAAGTTCTCATCTCAGCCTCTAGTTTAGCTTCATACTCTTCCTTTTCTTCACGTTCTTTCTTCCTTCTTTCTTCTCTTTCCCGAATCTTGACAACATAAAAAATATTCACAATAAGTACTGACAAGTATTCTGATACAAAAAGTTAGTTTTAATAACTCATTTTATTTTTCTTAGCAGAGAAGAAACTGGAGATTTTTTTCTTCAGTATGCTTCACTATAAAATTTTAAATCACAAATATAGGTAACACTGAATTTTAATTTTGATGGCTGGAATACATGGCTGCTGCTCCCTCACATCACGCCACTAGAGTCCTGTTCAGCCACTGATGCCACTTTGGACTAAGCCAACTCCTCCCTCGCACCCCCAACATCGACCTGAGCCATTCCCTCTCTGACCTCACCAGTCCCATCAGCCACAAGAGACTCCCCACTCCTCACCAGGTCTACTCTATCCTGGGCAAACTCCACTTCCAGAATTCAAAAAGGTAGCCAGCTCAAAGCTCTCTGAGGAATGCTGGGCTATTTAAAATACAGTCTCACCATCATCAATTATAGGTACTGGCTTGTTCTCTAGAAATAAGGACAGGCAATGAACAAGTACCTGCATTTTGGAAAGTTACTTTTAAAATTATAACCATTTGCATGGAAAATTTAAGCAATCACTCCAGCAAGGCGAAGGAAATCATCACATACATAAAATAAAATTTTAGAGTTAGAAACTCTACTTTTGTCAGTGGGGTTTTTAATATGCTCACTTGAAAACAGCAGATAAATTCACTTTTTTGTAGAACCCCAACATACAAAAAATAATGTTGGTAATTCTTTAACTTTAAAAAACTCCATTTTTCAAGAAGGTTACCCATGTAAAAACTGAACAAAAGGAGCTTTACAAGAAATCCAAGTGGAACTTTACAGAAAACTACCATAGGCAGGCATATACCTACCAAGATTCCCCCAAAGACCTATACATTTGATAGTTACTCTTCAGTAAACTCTCTTCAAACACCACAAACTACAACAGAACCCCCTGTCCTCCTCCCTAAAAGTATCCTACCTCTTTTTTCCCTACCTTAGGTCATTTGCCTCATTCGTGTCCTGGATAACACCACTCAAAATCACCTTCAAACCTTCTGTTCTTTCTCATTCCCTGTACCTAAGTCCTATACCTGACACCTCAGTACTCTCTCTCAGATGTCCACCCTATCTACCCCCATTGGGTGTTCAGGGCTTCATTAGCTCCTGGCTGGACTGCCTCAGTAACTTACTAAAAGACCTCTCTGCCACATCTCTTTCCCAATCGTCCATGTCACAAACAGGTGTCTTCCTAAAAGCCAAGTCTGCTCACATCCACTACCCCTTTCACTCTGCAGCTTAAAATATCTTCCCTTTGGCTACCCAAAGCAGAATGAAACTGAAAACCCCTCACAGCTAGTCCCTCAAAATCCAGCACAATCCAACACTCCAGCCCTTTCTCCCAAATCCATTCCATTCCCTGAATATACCAGGCATTTTAAATCTATTCAATGTATGCAGTTCAAATATCAACAACTACGTTAGGCCCCCTAACTGCCCAAGCAATTTTTCTCCCCCTCCTATGTGTGCAACAGTACTCAAGTCTATCTACATCAAAACTTATCACAGTGAATTATAAATAACTGGTGTCCTTTTTTCTCCTCTGCTACACTCTGAGTTCTAAGAGATGACTGTGCAAACACATAAAATGTTTAACATTAAGTGAATAAATGAAGAGATGAATCAATGAATACCTGCTGCTGCAAAGCTTCTTGGTAAGACTGAAGTAACTGCTTTGAAGGCTTTGGTTTATCTTCAAAAAACAATCCTGAGTTCATTGCTTGATCACATGTAATTTTCAATTCGTTCTGTCCAACTGTGTTCCTACATCAAATACGCAATTAATAATTTAAATCCATTTATGACCAAGCAAGAAGAAAATGCAACACTCCTTAGAAGCAGCATGGTATATAAGTTGTACATTCAAAAACAGGACAAAGAGAAATCCTTAAGTAAATTCCTTCCTAAGGACCCCTTCCTAAGCAATTCCCCAGTCTCTGCTTTTACAAGTCATGAAACTTTTAAATTGACTGGACCTGTTTCTTGACTGAGGGGTAATTACATGAGGGAGAAAACACAATAACAATTCATCAAGCAGTATAAATGTGGTTTATTATTATTACTATTCATTCAGTTATTACTGAATGAATTATTATTACTATTTATTCAATTATTACTGAATGAACAGTAATAATAATACAGTGGAAGTCCTCAAATAATATAACTAATGATTACTTAATATACTCCAATATAAAACAGTAACTTCTTAGACACTTCAAGAATAAAACAATATAATTATAGTAAAAAGTTTTCCTCAAATACAATAAAAATTTTTGAAAAACTTAAAGAAATGAAAAATTTAAAACATATCACAACGATATAACTCCCAAGCATTAAAGTGCTACTGCCTTAAATACAACACATGTTAAAAGTACAGAAATGCAGTCCCTTTGAAAAACCTATACATTTTAAAAATCTGAATTACAAAAGGTAAATATTAGTTTTATAATAAAATTATAATTATTAAAAAAAACTGTAAGAGGCATCTCATCTCCAAAAACATCACCATCACTCTAAGTTTGAGTTCCCTTTGTGTACTCGACTTATCCAATTAACTTATAATCTGTTATTAGGACAAATGGACATGTCTGTGTACATTGTCACACTGGATTAGGAATGGGTAGAGGAAAGACGAGGAGAACCAGAGCAAATGGTTCCCAACAGACGTTACATATTTTTCAATATGAGGAGGCTCTGCATGTGTTCAAAGGGCTTGTCTGAGTAAATTAATCTCTCCAAATAAACTGGTCCTAAATTACATGATGAACAGATTCCCTCAGTATCTACTGCATCCGTTTTTCTTCTCATTTATCTCTTACCCCTTAACTCAAGGATCCCAGTTTTCAATATCCTTGAAACCTTTTTCAATATCTCCCTGGCCCAAAAAAGTGAGAATTTAGGTCGGTATGTATAGTCAGATCAAATGGTAGGAAGAAGAGAAACGATTCAGGTGAAATTATACAACCATCTCTACAATCTAGTTTTAGAATGTTTCCATGACCGAAATATGTCCCGCATACCCATATACAACCAAACCCTCGTCCCACCCCGGTCACAGGCAATTACTAAGTTAGTGGCTGGCTCCCTGTCTCTTTAGATTTGCTTTTTCTGTATATTTCATATAAGTGGAAACATACAATATAAATGGATTCTTTCATTTACAATATTTTTGAGTCATGTTGTAGAACACATCAGTAATTCATTCCTTTTTGTTGCTGAATAGTATTTCAGTGTATGGATTAACACATTTTGTTCATTTACTAGTCGATGGACATTAGAATTGTTGATACCTTTTGGCTATCATGACTAACAGTGTTATAAAAATTTACATACAAGTCTTTGTGTGTACATACACTTTCATTTCTCTTAACAGTGCCTAACAGTGGAAGCAGAGTATTGCATGGTAAGTATATGTTTAACTTTGTAAGAAACTACCATTTCCTGCAGCTGCTTTTTATATATTGATTTTGTATTCATCAAATCTACCAAAACTCTTTTTGATTCTAATATTTCAACTGTACATTCTTTCGCCTATAATATGTTTTCTCTCTTCCTTTCTAATCCTTATACCTACCTTCCTTCCCTTCTTTTTCATTCTTGACCTTACTGAAATTATTGGGCCCCAAAAGAAAATGGTGATAAGAAAATCGCTCACACTGCCAATTTCAAAAAAGTGTTTTAAATACATCACCATTAAGTAAAATATAAAATATAGGTATTTTATGTTTATATTTTCTCAGGTTAAATAGGTTCTCCTCCAACCTATTTTAAGCTTTTAATCACTAAAGGATACTAAATTTTATAATGTTTTCTATGTTTACTGAGATAATCATATAGCTTTCTTCATTATTCTGTTAATATGGTAATATTACAGTAATTAATTTTTAAATAATATCAATATCTAACACCAATTAGAATTTACATATTTCAGACAGTGTTCTAGATGGTTTACATATTTTAATTCATTCACTCCTCAGAATAAACCTGAGTTGATACTATTAAAAAAACAAGGTACAGAAGTTAAGAGACAGCCTCAAGCTAATTAGTACAACCAGGACTCAAACCAAGGCACTCTGCCTGCGAAGTCCACACTCTCAACTGATACACAGTACCACAGCTCATCACCCCACCTTCCAGAGTAAGTCCTCCAGCGGATGAAATTCCTTTCTACATTATGAGGTTTAGTTTTGGAATTCTTTTATCTGTGTTAATGACTGAGACTAGCCTGTGATTTTCCATTCTTACACTCGCCTTATCAAATTGAGCATAAAGATTATGACAGTCTCATAAGAGTGGATGTGGAATATTCCCTCTTGATATGTGCTCTGCATTAATTTCTGTAAAATAATTTTTTCCACTGAATGTTTGGTATAATTCACCAGTCCACCTAGATCTGGAGTTGATTTTGTGTAGAGATTTGAAACTACTGACCCACCTTTTTAAAAAAACAGTTTTTTGATGTTATTCAGGTTTTCTATTTCCTCTTCAGTCAGCTTTATAAAATTAAATTTTAATAGAAATTTTTCTTCTTCAATTAAATTTCCAAATTAATTGGCATAACATTGTTCATAATATAACCTTATTTTTTTAAGTTTAATTACAACTACAGTTATAATTTTTAGAATTGAGATATAGAATTTTCATATTGTAAGAAATAACCACTTTTTTCATCTCTAATAGTTCTTAGTTATACTTCTCACTCTTGGTTTTTTTTTTTTTCCCCTTGCCATTTCAACAGAAAACTATCTTTTTATACTAGTCTTTGCAAGGAGCCTACCTCCTTTTTGACTCTGTTGACCCTCTGTATTGTATGTCTCTATTACATTAATTTCTGTTCTTTATTATTTCTTCCCTTGCTTCTTTGGGTTTACTTTGCTGGTTTACTTTGTTCTTTTTCTCACATTTTTAAAAGATTTTATTTATTTTTAGAGAGAGGGGAAGGGAGGGAGAAAGAGGAGGAGTGAAACATCAATGTGTGGTTGCCTCTAGCACACCCCGTACTGAGGACATGGCCTGCAACCCAGGCATGTACCATGACTGGGAATCGAACCAGTGATACTTTGGTTCGCAGACCTGTGCTCAATCCACTGAGCTACACCAGCCAGGGCCCTTTTTCTCACTTTTTATATGCCTGATTATTGTTCCAATTTCCATCCCATTTTATGCATTTTCCAGTTCATTCCTTATTTTCTAATTTCTAATATATGAAATAATTTTTAAGTTACTTTAAAAATTGATTTCAAATTTAAATAATCCATACGATATGAGTCCAATAAAATATATTGAGATTTTCTTTAGGCTATGGTGAGTTTTGTAAATATTCCTGTGAGAATAGCAGAAATAGATAACTGCGGTTTGGGGTACATTTCTATAATATTTCCTTTAGAATAAGTTTGTTGTTAGGTGAAATCTTCTATAACCTTACTGATTATTTTCTGCTTCATCTATCACTTATGTTAAAAATGATAAATTCTCACATTAGGATTCTGATTTGTCTACTTTTGCCTGTAGTTCTTTAAAATTTTGCTTTATATACTTTAAGACCATGTGTTTACATGCATAAATGTTTTGTTATGTTGCTAAAATAAACCTTTACTCTTTATAAAGTGAATCTATTTTTTTAAATTTTATTTTGTTATTCTTGTTAAAGTGAATCTTTTTATCTCAATGCTTTATGACTGAAAAATCCACTTTACCTGATACTAATATAGCTAAACAAAGTTTATTTTACTTCATATCTTCCTAGGATATCTGTTCCCTTTACTTTCAACTTTTCTGTATCATTTTTAAATGCTTTATAAGTAACATGTACCCAAATTTCGCTTTTGCATCTAGTATGACGAGGTTTCTCTTTGAACTGGTTACTTAACCATTTACTAATATCAAATTTAAATTTGCCATTTAATTTCAACTTATAATCAGTTTAAATAAACTCCTTAAACCTTTCTATGTTTCTCATTTATCTGCCTTTTTTATTTTTTCCTCCAGTACAGTAGTAAGCAGCACCTTTGTCCAAGTGCTTTTAGTAGTTACCCTAGAAATATAACACCCATACTTACCTTACCAAAAACGACAGCTAGTTAACATCGTTACCATCCCCCCAAATGAAAGATTTTTAAACACAAAAATACTCCCTTCAATTCCACCCAAATTATGAATATTCCTATTAGTTATTCTTAATTTTACTTACTTTTAAACCCAAGGCAATTTTACTTAGATAATATTCATTTAATTCCACTCACATATTTGCCACTTTTCTTCCTTTCCACTGCTTTATGCAGCTCAGACCTTCTCTCCCTAACGTCCTTCCTTCTGCATGCAGAATTTCATTTATTTAGGGTCTACTAACAGTAAATTCAGTTGTTTCTCTTAAAATATTTTAATTTAAATCTCATTCATGGAAAATAACTGTGCCAAATACAGAATTATCTCAACACACTGACAATAATATCTTTAGTCACCTTCTGAATACTTTCCTAGAGTTCCTTTTAAAGTAATGGATGAATGGATTAAAAAAATGTGTTAAATCCATACAACATGGTATTACTTAGCCTTTAAATAGCAGGAAATTGAGGTAAACACAGTGTTTGCATTCTCCCACAACCACATCAAAATCAGTGTACAACTAAACTACAGAACCACCATCATTCAGAACTGCCTGAAATTTAGGTGAATAGAAGTCCTACAACTGAGGTTATAAAGAAGCAGCCACATCGAGACTGGCTTGAGTACGTGGAATGACTTGTCCCACACCCACATGTGACAAGTAAAATTGGGAGGGATAGCTCAACTGCAGAGGTCCCTCCTGAGGAGTGAAGGAGTCCCAGCTCCATAGCAGGCCCTCCAGCCCAGGCTTCCAGTGCCAGGAAAAGAAATTCCCTTAACTTCTGGCTGTGAAAACCAGCGGGGATTTTGGCTGAGTGAAACAGGGGCTTCTAGAGACATTCCTCGTAAAGGGCCCATGCACAGACTCACTCAAACTCACTCACTCTGAGTTCCAGCGCATGGGGCACCAGGGACATACAGGAAAGAACTGAATTGCCAGGCATGAAACAGAAAACTTGAGGGGCAGCTTTCTCCCAGACAGAAATGCTGGCAGAGACCATTGTTCTTTTGGGAGCCCTCCCCTCACAGAGCCAGCAGGTGACCACCATATCCAAGTCTTCATCAACCTGGCTAATACTGTTCGCCCCACCCTGGAGGTTCCCTGAGACTCACCCCACCTAATTTGTGGGTTCACCAGAGCCATTTCCAGTGGTGTTTCCATACAAACGGCCTATTTTGACTGTGCTACAGATTCTCCTAAAATCTCTCAAAGCAGCAGCATCTGGCCTTGGTGGGCCTTGTACCTTACTAAGTAGACCCAAGCCTGGCACTAGCAATAACCAGAGTTGGTTCACAGCTTGGCCTCATTACCAGGCACCTCCAAGCCCAGCATAAGTAGCATCCATCTGCAAATCACTTTATAGCTCTTGCCAGGTGACCCCAGGGCAGGGCACACAGGGGTGGCTGACCTTGGTCTTCACCTTCTGGGAGGCCCCAGAGCCAGCACACCCAGTGGACAGCTTTAAACTATGCCAAAGCACCACCTAACCATTTCCACAAGTGACACACTACGGGGTAGACTCAGTGGGCATCAGAGCCCCACTGAAGTGAGTCCCACTCCATGGAATCCACCCCTTCACAGATCCTCCATGGTGGTCATGGCCAATCCTTGCAGCCAATTGGCCTGGTAGTAAATCCCTCCCATTGATATGACAAAAGCAATCAAAGCTCAACTACAAAAGAAGCACACAGCTCACAGGAGGGGCACACTTGGAGTGTGCAGATCCAGTGACCAGGGAGGCTGTGCCACTGGGCCATACAGGATACCTACTACATAAGGCCACTCTACCAAAACCAGAAAACGTATCAGCTCTACCTAATACATAGAGTTGACCACAAGGAGGCAACCAAAATGAGGAGACAAAGAAACAAAACTCAAAAAAAAGGAACATACAAAATGGAGATAAGCAATCCAACAGATGCAGGTTTCAAAACACTGGGTATAAAGATGCTCAATGAACACAGGGGAGAGTAGATGAACTTAGTGAGAACGTCGACAAAGAGATGGGAAACATAAAAATGGAGACAGAAAACATAAAAAAGTATCAGGTACAAATGAAGATACACTAAATAAAAACAAGTAATACATTACAGGGAATGAACAGTAGAGCAGATGAGGCAGAGGACCAAATCAGTGATATGGAAGACACAGAAGCAGAAAATACCCAATTATAGAAGACAAAAATTAATCCAAAAAAATGAGGATAGTTTAAGGAACCTCTGGAACAACTTCAAGTGCATAAATATTCGCATGATGGGGGTGCTGGAAAAGGAGAATGAGAGTGAGGAATTGAAAACCTATTTGGAAAAATAATGACAAAAATTTTCTCTAACCTGATGAAAGAAAACAGACATACCAGTCCAGGAATTGCAGAGAGTTCCCAAACAAAATGAACCTAAAGAGGCCCACACCAAGATACATTATAATTGAAATGGCAAAGGTTAAAGATAAGAGAGAATCTTAAAAGCAGTTAGTTACCTACAGGGAAGCTCCCCTAAGATTGTCAGCTGAATTCTCAACAGAAAGTTTGCAAGTCAGAAAGGAAAGGCACAGAATATTCAATGTGATGAAACGCAAACACCTATGACCAAGATTATTCTACCCAGCAAAGTTATCATTTAGAATCGAAGGACAAATAAAGAGCTTCCCAGACAAGAAAAAAATAAAGGAGTTCATCACCTAATGAGTATACAGGAAATGTTAAAGTATCTTCTTTAAGAAGAAAAAAATGATAAAAATATGAATAATAAAATAGCAATAAATACATACCTATCAATGATTACTTTAAATGTAAATAGATTAAATGCTCCACTCAAAAGAAATATGGTGGCTGAATGGATAACCAAAAAAGATTCTCATGTATGCTGTCTAAAAGAGACTCACTTCCATTAGAAAATGTGCAAATGACATTAAGAAACAATTCACCAATTGTTTATAGATGGCAAATAAACACATGAAAAGATGTTGCACATCATTATCATAAGGAAAATATAAATTAAAACCTCAACAATGTAAAACTACACACCTATTAGAACAAAATAAACAAAAGTCACAATACTAAATGCTGGTGGAGATGTGAAGAAACCAGATTCTTAAAAAACTGCTGATATGAATGAAAAATGATGCAATCTTTCTAAAAACAGTTTGGCAGTTCCTAAAAACTAAACTTATAACTACCACACAAGCCAACAATGATACTCCTGGACAATTAAGCTCAAGAAATGAAAGTATGTTCGCACAAAAACCTGTGCACAAATGTTTATAGCAGCTCTATTCGTAATAACTTAAATGTTGTTCAATGAGTGAACAAACTGAGGTATGTCTATTCCATGGAATGCTCCTCAGCAATAGGAACAAGCTATGAGTGCAACAACCTGGATGAATCTCCAAAGAATTATGGTAATTTTAAAAAGTCAACTTCAAATGTTACATATTTTATAACTGTTTATATTACATTCTTAAAATGAGATTATAGAAATGGGGTATAGAAGAGCTGTTGTTTCCAGCGGCTAAGGAGGGTGTAGGGGCAAGAGGGAACTAGGCATAGCTGTAAAAGGGCACCATAAAGGATCCTTGTGATGACGGAAGTGCGCTGTATTTTGACTGGACGCTATGTCATATATCTGGGTTGTGATACATACCACATCTTTGCAAGATGTTATTAAAACCAAAAGAAACTGGTAAAGGGTACACAATGTCTCTAAGTCATTTCTAATAATTTCACCATGGGAATCTGTAATAATCACTAAATATAAAAAGTTCCATTTTTAAAAATAATGCTATAGAAGTACACTTATTGACATGGAAAATATTTATAATATACTATTAATCTCAAAAGCAGGTTACAGAACACCATACATTTTGCTGTGTATTATGTGCATAGTTTTATAAGTTTGTATATGTATACATAGAAAGACTTCCTGAATGCATACTGAGATATGTCTCTATCTGGATTAATGAAATTCTAGGTGATTTGGATTTTTTGCAGATGTTTGTATTCTTATTTACATTAATATGCATGCATGCCTTTTCTAATGAGAGAAAGTGAGGTTATTCCTAATTTTTAAAAATGTTCTTTGTAGGAAACACTGACTTACAAGCAATACTTTGAACATACTGGTTATGCAATAATTGGAAATGAAAGTTAACTTTTTTCTGTTCAAAAGGACAGAATGAGTTGAGTTATACAGGGCCCATGGAAGAAAATCAACTGTGAAAGGCGTTACCATGTTCACAATGACTTACACAAGAGGCGGTACGGGCCGGTGGGTGGCAGGAGCACTCACATGAGCTGCAGGCTGCACTCCCATCACTCCTGAACCATCTTAAAAAAAAAAAACAAAAACACATTTTTTCCAGAGAACCCATTTAATGACACCTTGTCTCTAAGAGAAAAGGCACATACTGAAAATGTTAACGAAGGAAACATCCATATTTCCTTCTGGGTTAGGAGTTAACAAAGAACAAGAAAACACAATATAATTATTTCTCAAATCTAGATAAAAAGGAAATAACTATAAAAAATAAACTATAAAAAATAAGTTTTCCAGTAGAACATTTATTAAATTGATAAATACACTTATACTAAGTATAGCTGTCCTTTTCTCATTTATATATTTTTGCTTACACAAAAACTAATGCTAGTCAGGAAAACTAGCATTTTTCCTGACTGATCCAGTGGAAAAAATGTTTACACTATAGATAACTTACAATAAGCAAGACTAGGATCCATAGTATTCCTGGCTCCATAAAAATAGTACGCATCATCATAAGGAGTTCGATAATTAGTAGCCAAAGGTGGTAACAGGGGCGGTGGAGGCAGAGGTACAATTCTGTATCAAAAGAAAATTGGAAAATTCTTCTCATATTTCATTGCAATTTTCTAAAAATAAAGATATTCTTTTGCAAAAATGTTACTGAAAATCTAATTGCTGCTTTAGAAAACGCTACAACACTTATGTAAGAAAGACAGAAACTTCAGATTTTTTTCAATTAATATCTCATATGCCAGTATTGAACAAACATAGACCCTGTCCCTCAGAAATAATACAGAAATACAGACAATTACAGCAACGAACAGCAAACGAAACCATACAAGAGACAGGAACGTGGAGCGGAGACGTTTAAATCACCGCAGCGACAGGAGGTAAGCATTAGGGAGGCTTTCTACCGTAGAAAAGGCAACGCTTCAGCCGTGCTGCTAGAGTGAGTGAGAGAGAGAGAGGAAGGATACAGTTCAGAGGGAAACAGGCACAGAGGTACAAAATGGGATTAAACATGGTTCCATTTCACTGGAAGAAGAGGTGCATTTTTTAACTATAAAAATGTATGGTTCTCTCAAAGGAAGTTAACCATAATGTGAAATAGATACCACTTATATATCAACAGTAAAGTCTTGACACAATTTTTAGTATTTCATAAAGTTGAAACGTCTAACTCGGCACGTTACTGATTAGGAAATGTCGCTGTATTTCCACCAAGACAATCTTCTCCAACAGTAAAACGCAAGAAAAGGCAAATCCCTTTAGATGAACAGAAAGAGAAGAGACACCCTAGAAGGTTTGCACTTTTAAGTGTTGTCTTAGCGTGTCCTTCCTGCTGTACACTTCAGAACAATTCTGCAGAGCTATGAAGACAGTTACCGTTCTCTTCTGTTGTGAATATTTTCTACATTTACTAGTCAGTGTGTCTAACCTTACTATCCTCACTCCATAGATACGTCAACAAAGCACTTGAAAAGCTGTTATGAAAACCTATCATCATTAAATCTTACATTTTTAAGACTTATTTTAGATTTAATCCTCATAACAGCCCTGTAATCGTAAACAAAGAAAAAAATACTACTGCACTTTTACAAATGAGAAAACTAAAGTTCATTAAAGGTGTGGTTTGCCCAAAATCCAGACAGTGGAGCCCACCATTGTAATCCCTAACCTAGCAATTTTCAACCTTTTTTTTTTGTCTCATGGCACATAAAACTAATTACTAAATTCTGTGGCACACCAAAAAATACATTTTTTGCCAATCTGACAAAAAAATTTAGTATAGTTTTGATATATTCACACTGGATGGCTATTGTTGTGTTGGCTGTTGTCATTCTTTTATTTAACAATCTAGGGGAAAAGAGGTATTGCACATTTTAAAAACTCTTGTGGCACACTGGCTAAAAATCACTGCCTTTCCCAGTGCTGAGACCATCATACCATGCTGTGCAATTCCGGTTCCACCCAGTCTTTTCAGAAAGGAAGTCAATGGTAAAAGAAAACACCTGATAAATTCAGTAAATGCAGTCCTACCACCTGTTAGTATTAAATAAAAGAATAAAACAAGTCCTACTGAAAGTACAGCCCAGAAAATAACACTGTTAGAAAAGAAAAACACCTGGTTAAATACACGACTATAATTAATATTTTACGATAAGGAAAAGAAAACCCAAGTCCTACTAAGAGAAGAAAGTATAGCCCAGAAAATACCAAATGTAAACAGCAGGATTTTCTTTACGTAGACAGTCTAGTACAGCATGATGCCTTTTACTAACAGAAAGCCAATCTTTTCCATAATGCCTAAATTACAGGTTTTATCATCTCAACAGTTTTCAGTTCAGGTAGTTGAGTTGCATAGCCCGTAAGTAATCACAGAGAAAGAGTTAAATGAAACAGAAGTCAAAATAAAGTAATATATATAAAAGCCACAGTAGAAACTTTTTCTGTATAAACTGAAGGAAGTATTCAATGTTTGCCAAGTGGAATTACATAATTGAAGAAAATGTATATCTATTATGTGTTAAAAGACATTTAAAATACTCAAAAACATGACCTAAAATGACATACTAAATGTACTTATGCATTCTAAAAATTCTAAAACATCTTTAAACAATTAAAGAATATTATAAGGATTTCCCTTGTTTTTATAATAACAGAGAATAGTCCAACAATGAAAATATTTCAAGAGAAATTATTTGACATGTCATTAATTACACAAAAATCTCTGACGGTTAACACTATTTGCTTCACCAAATCCTTCTAAACATAAAATACAGTGATACCTTACCGAATTCCCAAACGTAAAACATTTTAATAAGCACCTGGGAGGCACCATGTCACCAAGGGTGCTGCTGAGTCCACTGTGCAGATCTTCACTTTGCAATGGGACGGACTGAACTGGTGGGAAGGGTGGGGCAGGGGGAGTAGATAAAGGAGGGAGAGGGGTCTGGAAAGCTACTCTGGGTCTTTCAGGTGGGATCTTCTCTTCAAGGTGTCTTGGTGCCACACTGAACTGTTTTAGTCTATCAGGCTAAAATAAAGAAAAAAATTCTGTTAAACACAATCATAAACTTAAAAGTGGAAGTGACCTCACAGACCCTCTGTCCCAGACTGCCAGGAGACACTTGAATTAATTACCAAGTAACAGAATTTTACAGCTAAATGATTTTGAAGATCTAATCCTTATTTTATAAATGAGGTAGTTGAGACTCCCTGGAAGTATACAAGCACCTAATGTCTCACCACTAATAAATAATCAGGCAAGGATTAGAGCCAGATATTAATTCTAAATAAAAACTCTATTATACTATAATACTATGCTGCTTCTCTATCCAATTACCATTTCAGACACAATATTCTCCAGTCAGCAAACATTTTTTGTGAAGAACCAAATAGTAAACATATCAAGCCATACTACTCGACTCAGTCATAGCACTAACGTAGCCCAAAACAATATCTGAAAAGTGAGCAAGGGTATGCTGTAATAAAACATTATTTACAAAAATCAGCAGCAACTGGACTTGGCCAAAGGCTATACTTCGTTACCTCCTGCCCTACAACATCATTTATGTGTCCTTTTCTAAGATTTGTACATCGAAAATAAACCTAAAAGTAATGGTTAACTATTATGTCTAATATTTTTTGTATTTATTCTAGTAAAGCAACTGGACACTGTAAAGGTTGTTTCATCCAGACATAAATAAGAAGGTCTGTCAAATATAACTACAAAAATCCAAGTTTAAGAAGCCACCATATTACATTAAAAAGATTAAGATTTTTAAAAAATCTTTTTGATTGTGAAAACTATTTCACAGGTATTTATTGATAGAAGAAAATATATTTAGCTTTGAAATGCATCCCTTTTTTTCCCCACCATGTTAATCTTTCCCAGGAATGATTTTTCAGATTAATCTAAAAGTTTTATTCCACTAGCAGTCAAAAAGCACATGGGGAGTGAATGGTGCTGCTGAAGTATTTAACTTTTTTAAATAGATAAACCCCTGGGAGAAAACCTTAACATAGGTAAAAATGTAAATCAAAAGTTGCCTACAGCTGAATAATTTTAAGTGGCTGTATTCTTTTTAAGAACTTTTCGATGAAATTAAAGTTTCTTAATCATTGTTCAAAGATGAAACTAAAACTCTCCTTAGCAAGTAAATTCTACATATCCAACTATAGAAAAAGTACACTGTGAGGAAAGCAATAAATTATTACCTTCTCCTTCCTTAACTTAATAAGTAATTCATTCCACTTAATGAGATTACAAAATTAGAGTAAAAATAAGGTTACCTCTCTAGTTTTACAGTAAATAAAAATTACTAAAATGCTTACAGTCTAGGATTAAAGATTTCAGTTTCTTTGGAATCACTCAAATATAAGAAAGGCAGTCAAGATATACTCAAGAACAATATTAACAGCTTTTGTAAGTTACATTGAGATAACTCTCCCATGGAATAGTACAGGGGAACAAAAGTACAAAGAACTAATTTGAAACAACCTGATAAAAAGGTACATATGTGAAAAAGGAAAAACTAGCTTAGCAAAATCAACAAGTTAAGTTTATTAGGGTTCACACTGATCTACACTTATACTTCCCCCTGTATCTTCTCTCTCTATCCCCACCTGAAGCCACATTTGAGATTTATGTGAATAAAAGATTTAACATTAAAAGATGCCAGGAATCCTTACCGACTTCTCAGGGTCTTGGGCTCCAGAAGCTGCAACCATGAGTTCCAAATCTTTTTCTCTAAACAAAATTAAAGTTTTATATATTAAAAATTTGTAGTAAGTACTATCAAAATCATAATCATTACTGAAACAAATTTATAAACAAAGTTAATGCAATAACATTTCCAAATACAAATAATTCCTTTAACTAACAACAAAGCCTTAAATAATTCTGAAAAGTAAATTTTTCTAATTTGGTGTAAACTAGAATTCAAAAGTAAATGTGACTTGAATAAGTATCTCTCACCAGCGCCAGGCTTACTTCCAAGACTAAGTAATTTACGCTGACTAAAGTACAGAAGCAAAACAAAATCTACTTCTTTTAGGTACATGTATATTTTCAGTTCACCAAAAGAAGCGTAAAAAATTATAAATGAATACTATAAATTTTAATAAGAGTTTTCACAAAAATGTTTATGATGACTAATATCAGACAGTAGATACTGCCTTCCTCAAGGATAGAAGAAAAATGACAAAACTAAAAGATCATGGGTCTCAAATTCTCTAGAACCAAGATATCTATCCCTAATTTTAAACTCTAATATTTCACAGGTATTTCTACAAGAAAAATTACAAATACTGAGACTTGTATACCATATAAATACCTGTGGATTCATCAATGATCATTTTTATACTGCATATATATGTACTGTTTTACATTATTAAAAGATAAAATTATTTTATATTCCTTACTATAGATAAGTGGGCATATAGATAATATTTAATGTTTCCCTAAGTCAATATTGAAGAAATTAATGCAGGAAGGTAAACGGCCTGTTCTAGAATATATACATCATTTGTTGCCAATAACAAAGATGAATGAACACTGAGAGTATTTATTACCCTGCTGATTTACAATGTGCAGATTGGAACTGAAATGATTTATAAATACAAAAGCATATTAGAAAAAATATCCTCTTATTTTACTATGTAATAGTTACTGCCATGTCATTTTATACAAATGCACTTTAAATTCAACCCATCTCTTTTATTTTTTTTTCAAATCATCTCTTTTAAATGCAAACTTTCATTACCGTCTCTTGTTCTTCTTTTGTTCAGCCATTTGTTCCAACAGTTCTTGTCTATATTTTTCTTTCCTTCTCTGAATAACTTCTCGATCTTCACCTCCTAGCAAGTGGTAAGAAAAAATGCAGTCTTGACTCTTGAGCACATATGCAAATAGGAACTCAAATTTTTTAAAAATCTCCATTTTTAATTACTAGATCAAAGGGTAATTGCTGTATAAGCTGGAATGATAGAAAGGAAAATCATATTTATTATGCAAAGTTATCATTTAGCCCTGGCTGGTGTGGCTCAGTGGACTGAGCACCGGCCTATGAACCAAAAGGTCACCAGTTTGATTCCCAGTCAGGGCACATGCCTGGGCTGTAGGCCAGGTCCCCAATAGGGGGTGCATGAGAGACAACAGCACATTGATGTTTCTCTCCCTCTTTCTCTCTCCCTCCCCCTTCCTAAAATAAATAAATAAAATCTTAAAAAAATACTCACAAAGGTTTAAAAGTTATCATTTAATCAACAATTAATTTCATAAAGAATCTCTACTATGTATCAAAGACACATTGATTCTTCCTTTTAGTAAAAAATCTTAAACAAGAGAATACTCTAACCCTCATCCTTATTGTTCCAATAATTGGGGTAATAGCTCCACTAATATCTCCCACAGTCCCTTAAATTGAACAAGTATGTCCAAACTGAACACCTCAGAAGCAACTGCCTCTCTCTGTTCTGTTAATGGCCTGATAATCGAGCCTCGAGACCTCACTGTAACTTTGACTGCTCATCCTCTCATTCACTCCATATGAGGGCCCTCTTTCCTATTCTTATGGCCATTAACCTTGGATAGGACCTCTCCATATTTCACCAGGAATGTAGCAATAACCTCCTAACTAGTCCCCCAAGCTTCCCTCTCCCTACTTCAGTCCATCTAGCACACTAATGTAAGACCAACTGTCTTAAAACACAACACTAATCACCTTGGCACCCTGCTCAAAACACTTCAATGGCTACCTTGATTCTACAAACAAACAAAAACAAAACAAACAAACAAAAAAGCCCTATAAAATTCTCACCTCCCACCCTGATATCACTTACGTAAAAATCCAGTTGTACAAACATTTTGGATCCACCAAAGATTATTATTATGTATGTTAATGACACAAAATCACTTCTTAATCAAGATATGCATTATCAAAGTACCATAAAAATCACAGGACATCAAAAATGCAACTAAACCAGCAAGGCCTCTACTATCTTAATTATTAGTCTCCCAATTAATAATTAAGTGGACATACAGCATCTGAGTCTGTCCATTAAGCATAGATGTCAGCCATAGCGGAGTACTCATGGGGGAAACATGACTTACATTAAGGTTAATAATAATGCTTTATCAAGTAGCTGTATCCATTCTGCTTCTGATCATGATGGAGTAACAAGCACAGAACTTAACCTCCCACCATAAAAATAAACAAATAAATAAACAAATAAATTATCTACACAGAATACTACATGAAATAACTTTTTCAGACACTGGACAAAAGGTAGCACAGGCCTGTATACCTGAGAGAAGAAAAATAAATAAGGCGAGCCCTTTATACAACCCATTTCTGCCTGAATGCAAGTTCCAGGTTGTGTGGACAGGGAAGGAGAACCCAACCCAAGCTGGGAAACTGAGCTAAATTAATCAGATAATGATCAAAATTCAGGAAGGCTAACATGGCCAGAAGTTTAGGGCAAAGATCAAAAAGAACCATATAAAGAGTTTTAGAAATCCACAGACAGGTTCCTTCCAAGTTTACTGTGCACTAGTCTGTAGATGAACAGAGTGAAATTCCATTAGGCTGGGCAGAAACACTATGGAGGACACATTAACTGAACAATTCTCAGACCTCAAAGTGGAGAAAAATGTAAGCTCCAGACAGCTAGAGTGGAGTTCTTGGGGATCCCCTAGGGTCTTCCGGGAAGGCCCCCAAAAAGTCACTGCATAGTAATAGGGTTAAACTACCTCTGGAAGGAAGGCTACTCTATATGACTCTAGCTAAGCTCAAAATAAGGCCTCAAAAGACTGGTACTTATATAAAAAAAAAAACTGGACTGTGGTAGGCAAAATTCTAAGACAGAACTTATGTTCCCTGCTTTCTGATGTTGACTCCCTGTATAAACCACTCACTCCTCTTGAGTATGGACACAACTTCCTTCTAGACAATAGTATATGGCAAAGGTGAAATGAATTTGCAGACATAATTAAGGTAGCAAATCAATTCTGGGTTTATCAAAAGAGAGAATATCTTGGGTAAGCCTGATCTAATCAGCTAAAAGCCCTCCCTGAGTATTGAGTCTCCTTGCTGGCATGTGCAAGTGAGCAGCCAAAATGAGGAAGATTACATGGCAAAAAACAGTGGTCAGCCCCTAGGAGTTGTGGGCAGTCTCCAGCTGACATCCAGTAAGTTGACAGGATGCTTAGTAATACAGCCACAAGGAAATGAAATCTGCCAACATTCTGAATGGACTTGGAAGTAGATTCTTCCCCAGTCGAGCCTCTGTCCTGGCTAAAACCTGGATTGCAGCCTCGTGAGACCCTGAGCAGAGGATTCAAATAAATTCCTGACCCACAGAAACTGTGAGATAATGTGCAATGTTTTGAGTCACTAAATGTATGCTAATCTGTGATGTAGCAATAGAAAATTAATACAGTGACCCATAACTATTACAAAAGTTAGTCAGTACAAAAAGCACATAAACAGAGATGATGGAACAACAAACAAGGATGTTAAAATAACTCCCATAATTATGCCCAATATTTAAGAGAAAATAGCACCATTATGAGGAGGAAATAGAAGCTACTGTAAAGAACCAAGTAGAGAACCCCGCTTCTGCATAGAAAGGAGGCCGCAGCATTGCTCTGGCCCTACCATAAGGAAAAGCTCACTCATCTACAAAATCCGAACTTTACAAAGGTGAATCGAGTGTCCATCAGTACATGAGAGGATAGAACAACTATGGGACAGTTACACCGTGGAATGCTACTCAGCCATAAAAAAGAAAATTTTACAAAGGTGAATCGAGTGTCCATCGGTACATGAGAGGATAGAACAACTATGGAACAGTTACACCGTGGAGTGCTACTCAGCCATAAAAAAGAAAATTTTACCCTTTGCTTGGATGAACCTGGACAGCATTATGCTAAGTGAAATAAGCCAGTCAGAGAAGGACGAATACCATTTGATTTCACTTGTATGTGGAATCTAATGAACAAAATAAACTAACAAGCAAACTAGAGACTAAAAGATATAGAGCAAGCTGACAGCTCTGGGGTGGGAGGAGGATAAGGGGTGGAAGGATCAGGCAAAAAGGAAAAAGAACTCATGGACATGGACAGCAGTATAGTAATTGCAGGGCAGGGGGGTATAAGGGGGATAAATGGTAATAAAAAAATACAATAAAATAAAATTAAAAAGCCCATCAGATTGCTGAGGTTACAAGGAAGCAGTTAAACTGAATTTCAAAAGGTATAAAAACCAATCCAGAAATGGGAGAATCCAAGTTTTTACCTATATCAGAAAATGAGTAAATACGGAGCTGCCTTACAAGCAGATAAAAAATAGCTGAAATATTAGTGTATTCTTAAAGGGTCTGTGTGGGTTGCAAGATGACGTAGATGCCTGAAGTCCAGACACAAGAGGACCCTGCCCTTAGTACTGCCCTCCCGCAGAATGCTCACAAGAGAGACCGGGCATGGGGCAACACAGGAGACCCGAAAAAACCCTCCCATGGCAAAAACAAAATAAAAAACAGAAAGAGAAACAAAAGAAAACATCACTTCTTGTTTTCCAGGCTCTTCTTTCATACAAAGCAGTAACTGCTGGAAGTTATTTGAAAGGCAGGAAACCTGCTCAGACCCAGCATTCTACACTACGCGCAAAGACCTGTTAAGTGAGGGGAAGGGCAGAAAATTCTCACACAAGACCCTCCACAGATGCAAAGGAGAGTTTTGCTACTTCTCTGAGGAGGGGCAGGAATACCGAGAAAGACTCATGTCTGGGAACCAGATGCACAGGGCCAGCCTTGCACCAATGGAACAAGCAACACGAATCCACTCTGAGGAAGGAGAAAAGTGTGGAAAAAGACACCCTCTCTGTCGGGGGCATTGAGGCCTTGCTGAAAACTGAGGAAGGTACAGGAACACAGAAAAGCCCTTCAGCACGCCAGGCCTCTCACTAAGAATAAGGTAGTCAGAGAATTTACCATTTCTCTCTCAGCAACTGGTACAAAGTACAGTCAAAAATCATTAAGGATGTATAAGGCATGAACATGACTATAAACCACTATACTCAATACACACACGTTGCACATTCTTCCCGGTACACACTAAACATGCACCAAAGTGGACTCTATTCTGAGTCATTAAGAAAACTGAAATTTGAAATAACTGAAATTATTTTCTTGGACCACAGGGGAATTAAATAGTTGAGAACAAAAAGCAGAAAAATCTCCAAATATTTGGAAATTTAAAAACATACTTCTAAATAAACCATGATTTGGTTATAAATCCAACAATGTATTATTTTTGCTCTAGCAGTCAATTGCCTTAATTTTTTAAATAAAGCAAAGGGCTCTAAATGAGGTCACTGGGCAAAATTACAGCAAGAAAAATCTCAGTTCAGTTGAAACGAGAACACTAACAATCAGAGCCACTGAAAGGTGGAACGCGCTCCCACGGACAAGAGTAAATTCCCTACACTTGTGTATACAAATGCAGGCTGGAAAAATTACATATAACCCTCAGATAATCACTGGATCAAATGACTTGAATTATTTGTTTCAAACATCAGTTATTATCTCACTGAATATTCATCCATAATTCCTAGATGGTGTTAATGAAAGACTCATGCCATTCATCTCAAAAATGTTTTTTACTTTTTATCCTTACCTGAGGACATGTTTATTGACTTTAAAGAGTGGGGAAAGGAGGGAGAGAGAGAGAGAAACACTGATCAGTTGCCTCTCCAATGTGCCCCGACTGAGGACCTAACCCACTACCTACAGATATGTGCCCTGACCAGGAATCGAACCTGCAACCCTTCAGTTTACAGAATGATGCTCCAACCAAGTGAGCCACAACAGCCAGGGCTAAAATTTCCAAAGCCATTTCTCCAATTTTTAAAATGTTTAACAAAGACATCGTAAGAATAAAGCCTGCTGACCTATTGATGGGTTAAACAGGTCAATTCCCACTTGAAGACACAACACTAGAATAAAAGTCTAGATGTTGTGCCACTTTTCTCACAACAGCCATTTCAAGGAAACAGAGGTCTGAGAATTGCATGCAATTACATGTATCTAAGCCAAGATTTAAATTACTGATGGTTTGATGGTTTTCAGGTGGAATGAACCTAAACTATTAATCCAATTTTCTCATATACTTCACTAAAAACAAATTTCAAGAAATTTTTTCTAATCATTTTTACACAAAAAACAGTGTTATTTTCTATTTAAAGTTACACACAGGAAATAAGGCTCTCTTTATTGTGACAAGTAAATAGAACTCAACATGTTTATGTTAAGCTATGTCCTTCACTTCTTTAAAGTACAGACAAAGTGTAGATTATGATCATGATTTGAACAAAACACCTTCTCAGAAACTCCATGGAAAGAACATGGGAAAGGATATCTATCAAAATATTAAAAAGTTTAGTTCAGGGGAACTGCACTAAAATATAAGGCAATTTTGTGCTAGCTAAAGAAACAAGAAAAAAATGAAAAACCTCTCCCATATAAAACAGAATATAATAAACAGCCACACTACAACAAAGTACTAATAAAATATGAAATTAAAAGCTTATACTAAAATTTGTATTTCATTACTTTCTGTAGAAAACTCCACCACTAAATAAAAGTTATTTCACTTTAAAATTGTTATACAGAATTATATAATACAGGTTAAATGCTTAGCATACTCCCAATTCTAAAGCAAGCGCTAGAGAAATGTCTTGCATTAGTGGTAATTACAACTGTGCGTTCTCACTGAAGACCTCTTACAGAACACTCTACATGACTAATCGACTGGAAATTCGCACATACCAAACAGCATCCCTGCAAAGGGACTACAGATCTCTCGGGTAGATCTAGATGCTTCATTGTCTCGAGCACTAAAACAAAAATGAAAAGAATTGAAACCCAAATAATTTTCAGGAAATAAAAATTAGAGTAAAATGTAGGTATGAATTATTTGCCTTTTAAAGTACTACAGATACTCCTAACTAATAGTTAAATATTTTTAAAGGTAGAGTAAAACCATGGCATTTTATATATTTATATAGTGGGACCTCAATGTATTCAGGTTCTATAAATACATAACCTTTTTCTTCAGCCTGCTTCACTGGCTCTGTAGATTCCCAATAAAGCCTTTTCTTTTAAAATAAGAACAGTTACCTCAGTAAGGAAAATGAGTATCAGTACATAGAAATATTAAAAAAAAAAAAAAAAAAAAGGAAAAAAGGTGATTCCTATACGTATACCTGAAAGAGAAGATCCATCCCCAAAAGACCCCTTCCTAGAAAGGCAAATCCTCATTAACTAGACCCAAAAGGCAAATTCTCTTGTCTCAAGCAATTTTATGAATTACTTTTCTTCAAAGAAAACAGACTATTTCTGACACATGACAATATAGAGATTTGGAAGCACTCATCCTTATGTATGATACAAGAAAGCCACCAGAATAATAAAAAGCTATAAATAGAAAAAGAACATTATATAAAATGCATATATTTTCCTTTCTTTTCAACATGACTGAACTATGTATGATAAACCATCTTACAATGTAAGCATAAAAGTTATCTACTCATTAAGCTGAAAATCAAAACCAGAGTTTTGAAAGGAAAATTCATTGCAGGAACAGTTTCAATTTATTTCCAGTTAAGTTACAACACCCCCATAACTCCAAGATATTTTAATTTGATCTTAAGTCCATTAAATTATGTTTATTTTTCCTTTCATTACTTCAAACAAATTAATACACTTTAAAATGATAGGGACTTATTTTAGAACACCTTGACACAGTTTATGATCAAAATTTGCTCTTTAAAAGAATGCTGTAAAGTACTGAAAATTTTCATTTAACGCAACTCTCCCCTTACAAATCCTTTTTCCTTTTAATTCCTTTCTTACTGCTAAGGAAAGCTGTTAAAATACATATCTTTCTACTTTCCCATAAGCCAGTTTTAGCACATGCTGCCTCACATTGTATGTCATGACTGAAGAGCAGAATTTGTGTTACATACCGTACCTTGTATTTCCAGCAGATGAAATTCGTATGTTTGACTGGTCTGTGACATCGCCACCATACGCCATAGGAGGCACATTCCCTTGTCTGTTCCCGTACATCCTTAAAAATATATTAGCTTACAGAGCTTGTTCCACATACAGTGGACCTTCTTATATGTCTTTGGTGTTTTTGCATTTGGTGTTGGAAATATTAAAGGGAACAAAGTGTTATAATGAAGTTTTACTGTAAATACATTCTAAAATTAATTTGAATGAGATTTGATTCAAGTATGATCTGCTAGTTAGTAAGAGACACTAAGAGTTTATATTTAGTCATCTTTAAAACAAAAGGAAGTCATTATAAAGCATTTCAATATAACTTCTAGAAATTTTTAACTTGGAAACTACACATATATTATATACTTTTGTATCATTCCTTTCTTCAAAGAATATTTATTGAGCACCTACTACATGCCAAGTTCAATTCTAGGCACAGGGTATATGGACATGGTCCCTATCCTCATGAAGATTATAGTCAAATTTCAAAATGAGATCATTTTCTTAATCAAAACTCATAGATACTGGGAATTATTTCATTGCATATACATACAAAACTTTTTAACTTAAAAATATAGCGGCAGACTTACAATTTAATTACATCAAATGTAGCAAGTCACATTTGCTAACAGTGTAAATCATATGAAAGAATAAATATTAGCCATAGGTGCATAGAAAACATCATAAACTGATACATGGCAAGAAAATGATTGGTTTACTTACTTAGTCATAGCAACAAAAAAATTAGAAATTTTTTATTTCCTTCTTAATCCCTTTCAGAAAATAATTTTTTTAAATGTGCTTTCCAATTAGTCTTTTTTCCATTTGGCAAACATTGATTTCTTTAGCTGAAGTTCTCATACCAGAAAAACACAACTATTTACATCAACATTTATCAGCATCCATGAAAATTATCATTTCCTAAGTCATTTCTTTACATGGCTGTTAAACTACATTGTCTCTCAAAAGGACTATTAGAGAAAAAATATGGCTGTTAAAGTGTTGTTCAATATTTTAGGTGAATTTCATTATCACATTAAGAAAAAATGGCAATTTTCAGAAGAAAAGGAGCTTCTCACTATCCACAGAGCCAGCAATTCTTCATTTGTTTCCATCACACAAGCATTGTCAGTATCATCTGTGGGAAAAAACTTTACAGCATTGTAACCTTACTAATGCAGGACCTGCCATGATATAAATGCCTCCCATTTTTTAATCCATATCTAAACAACAGAACCCTCCTCAAGCCCTTTCTAAAAAGAATTTCAAAGTTATTTCAATTCATCAAAACATGGCTGGTTTTATATCTAAAGACTCGATGCTTGAATCCCTTTTAAACTGACACAGTTTAGAGTTATTCTCTACTTCTACCAACATGAAGAACAGGTAAACAGAAATTCAAAGTCAAATTTGTAATTAACAACACCAGGGAACCAGATTTAGTTACGCTGGATCTACATAAATACACATGTGCAGAAAAGAGTTAACAAAGCAGGCCTGTACCAAAGTGCCAAAAGCATCTATGCAAAAACATGTTTTATGGGTTCTTCAGTATATAGATAGATATCTTAATAAAGCAAACACCCTAAGAACAAAAGATCATTTTCAAAGTTCACTCTACATTAAGGAAAGTTAAAGAATGATTTTGTTTATGTATAAAGTCAAGTTCTCTTTGCTATGTTCCACAGTACAATCACAAAGACTTCCTAATGAACAGCCCATGTGAAAGATAGTTGAAGGTGGGCCCTTTCATTAAAGACAAAAAATTTATTTACAAAATTATAAAAGTCCCCCTATCTCAGGTAATTACAATAAAGTCAAAACTGGAGAAATGTTGAGTCCAAAATAGAGCAGAGATATGTATTTTACTAAAAAGCATAAATTAAACCTTAAGGCATCCTATTCAATTTTATAAAATGACTGGTATAATTTTAAATTACTAACTTGAGACCTAAAAAAAATAAAAAACTAGAAGGGAACCTAACAAGCTGTAAAGCCAAATCATAGTTTGGAAAGTTAGTCACCTTATTATCTATTAAAATAACTATAATTGTAATGAAATTGCCTTCATTTATTGAAGCTTCTTTTATATTTCTAAGAAATTCAGCATGTAATCACTCTTAATTATCCCTGTTAGTTCACTTTAACAGCTTTTATGATGGTCTTACAATTTATTTTAGAAAACTTCGTAGAGGTATATGAAGTCCTCTCTGTAGATGGGAACTGGTGAGGGCCAGCAAGGTTTGACCACCATCTCTCTCTTAAAACGACTGAAGAGTGAATGACAGAAGGTAAGCTCTAGAAGTAATGAACTCAATAGTCTAAACACAGCCTGATGCTAGTCAAATGCAGGAGTTCGGTTTAAGTCCAGTTTGTCCCTGAGAAGTCCTTTCAATTTAGCTGTGGCTTTAGAACCAGTACCAGATTAACACTATCCCTGTGACCCAGAACTAATTAAATTTTCTGACTTCAAATCCATAGGTTCACTTACCACACCTCAATCCACTGGGTTTTGTCAGCAAGGGACAGACCTCACAAAAGAAAAAATTTGCTTAATTTGACATAGCAAATCAGATTTGCATGAGGGAATAATTGTAAAATAGTTTCACCATCCTACTATCAAAAAAACAAAATGTTAAAGGTTATGTTAAGTGGAAAAAGCTTTTTTCTGTTTCCTTGAATTAGGTTCAAATCTCAATGCCCAAAGAAACCAAGTATAGGCTAGAGGCCAAGTTTACTCTAAAAATTAACAGGTTGCTTATCTTATTTAAAAAATTACTCCCTTACAGAAGAAAAGTGAACTGTTTGAAACCACAGGTATTTTCGGCTAACCAACTTACAGGTGAATAAACAACTAAATAATCATGAATTCACTTCACCTGTTTTCCTTAATAAACCACAGAATCAAACAAGCTACTTCAGAAAAAAATTTACTTTGTTTATACTATCAAGAAAAACATATTATAAAAATAAAATATTTACCATCTGTTAGTCCTAAATTGATACAGTTCATATGGAGGAAGAACCAAATGTCTCCTTACTTAAAAGAAATTACCTAACTTATATTAAAGGTAACACCACCTTGTTTTCACACAAGAATTTCTCTAATGTCAGTGTTCCTAAGTCTGCTATTAGAAGTACTCCAGACCACAAAAGTTAAAAGAAAAATACAGAGCTATTAACTGTTTTTTCTCATTGTTTTCACTTCTTTCACAATTTTTATATTTACTTTAAATGTTTTTAAGATTTTATTTTTAGAGCAAGGGGAAGGGAGGGAGAAAGAGAGTGAAAGAAACATCGATGTGAGTCCTGGCTGGTGTGGTTCAGTGGTTTGAGTGCCAGCCTGCAAACCAAAGGGTCACAGGTTTGATTCCCAGTCAAGACACATGCCTGAGTTGCCAGCCAGGTCCCCAGCAGGAGTCATGTGAGGGACAACTACATATTAATGTTTCTCTCCCTCCCTTTCCCTCTCTTAAAAGTAAATAAATAAAATCTTTAAAAAAAAAATTTTTAAAGAAACATCAATGTGAAAGAGAAACATCAGCTGCTTCTTATATGTGCCCCAACTGGGAACGGAACTCAAAACCCAGGCATGTGCCCTGAGAAACAAATCAGAGACAAAGCCCAACCAACTGAGCCATACTGGTCAGGACAATTTTTATATTTATTTTAATTCCATAACAGTATTTTGCTAATATCAACCCAATCTTTAAAGTGGGAAAAATAATTAATATTAAAGTGGTCCATCCAAAGATAAATGAAAATTAACTATAAGGAAAAAAGTTATACCAAATTAAGCAACTCATGTTCTAATAAGATATTTCTCATCATTTATGCCTTTGTATTAAGCATGTGTACTTCCTAGAATGTCCTACACTAAAAACTATGTGCCTAACGCACAGACTCTAATTTCAGATGGAGTGTTATCTCAGAATTTTAAAAATGACTTAAGATTACAAACTAGCAAATATCAAGAGTTAAAAAGTGCTAACTGCATTAATCACATGAAAACTAAAAAAAAAAACTTCAGCATTTTTTACAACTGAAACTGTAAAAAATGCTTTACTTATTAACATTGGCTATAAAGTTAAACATAAGATGGTAACATATTAACTTCTATAACTCAAGTTAATAAATGATAAAGACTAGGATGATTATATTTAAAAAGTGCCTATAAACTCCTAAGTATTATAAGATACACTACTACCTTCAACTTAGAAAGCCCCTAAAACATTATAAAATTTTCTTAAGTTGGTACATATGTATAAATAAATAATACATTCACACAGAATACAACTGTCAAGGAAAGTGTTGACCATCTTGCTAACTATCAAAAACATTGCCAGAGATTAATGATAAGTTTAGAAAAGTAAAATCATTTCTGGGCTTTAGCTTCCTTTCTGTATTTAAAGTGGGGAAATGTATCACTAATAAATACATTATTGTATATGAAAAAGTTTATAGGGTAATTAGAAAAGAACTGAGACCAAAAATTAAAAATACAAAATTATTAAAAATCAGAACTAGAATTTATCACATACTGAATTTTAGAAAAAAAACAGAAGAGAAACTTTGAAGGAAAATTAATTTTGTATTTCTCACAACCCTTTATAATTATTGTCAAGAACTTCTGGATAAGATTACAGTATATTAAAAATTAGTGGTTTGAGCAAGACATTATATGCAGTTGCACATTCCTTTAGTTTCAAAAACTTCACTGACAAGTCATTTTCCTGTCAACCACTCTGCTTGTGAAATAAAAACTACTGAATGATCAATGTGATTTTTTTTTTTTTGCTGGAAATAAGAAATCCACAAACCTAAAATGTAGATATTCAATTTTAACCTCAATTGCCATGCAGACATATGTAAAAAACCTTACATTTAGAGATACATGAATTGTCAAAATGGAAATAACATATAATAAAAATTCGTATTTTTAAGAAATACTTTTAAAAACTTTGGAATGTGTAACAAATTATTCTCACTCATCTTCACGTTTAAACTAATCTGGAAATACTACTTGGAGAAGAAAATATAAAAAGAATTCACATCATTTATGGGATACATAAGAAAATAAAATAGTGCTCAAATAATTAGGCTGAAATTTGTTAGTTCATGTATAAAATTATTACAGGATATAATTTCAAGTAGAATAGATTAAAATATATTGAAAAACAAAGGAACAACCTCATAATAAGTTTCTTAAAATTCCAAACTTAAAAAGTATGCATTACATTACACTCTAAAGGTAAACAAACACAGTAAGGAAAAAAGTTCCCATGTATGAAGAAAGCCGCACCCAGAGTCCGAGATTTCCTGTAGTTCCCCAACTAAGAGCTTTTCACGTTAGGCAGCCTTTGACTACCTTCTGATATAAACATTTTCAAATATAATACAACAAAGGATTTGGAGCATTTTCTAAAGTACAATTGGATTCAAATCAGAGACGATTATAGTTGGCATTGCAAAATTCTAATCCTTCACTCAAATTACTTAAATCAGAGTAAATATTTAAAAAATTGGGTGAGTAGAACATAATAGCTATGGAATAAAGACAAAAAACTGTAAATGCTCTGTATTATTATCAATAATTAGAATACTGAATGTGCAGCATTACATCTCAGAAAATTTCCTAAAATATTAAAAACAGGGATCTAAGGAAGGAAGATGGGGGGACTCTGTAATGATGTCAACAATAAAAAAAGAAATCTATTTGGACAAATAAATCAAACAAGTCCCATTTAACTGCTCCAAATTTAGACTTAGCCCTTTCAAGTTAGTAAGTCAATGACAAATATGGGACCCTGCCATAGTTCTATCTCCAAATCAAAAGTCAGGTTAAAGTACAGCAAGTTTTATGTATTAAGACAAAATGACTAAACAAAAATAAGAAATTAACAAATAGCATTACAAAAACAATCATCCAAAGAAACTGAAAAGCATGTGAAAATCTGATCAAAACAAATTAGTGCCATATCACTCAAATAAATGTTCAATAAGTAACTTGAAAACAAAGAAATACATTGATAAAAGGATTTAGAGCATAGGAATATTAAATAAGGAATAAACTGTTCCTAAATTTCATCTATTTTAAGGTGTTCTTTTTTCCCATGTTCTAATATCTAAAATTAGCCATCGACCTGGTTTTTGGTTGAGTTATTGCAGAGAGGAGTTACTGTCCCCTGCCAGTCACCTAGGGGCACTTCATAGTGAATTTGTGAGACAACTCAAGTTCTCCCAACATTTGTTTTTGTTTTGGACAATACTGGCAACGTGAATCTTGACTGCAAACCTGAATCAGTACTGGCTGACCATTCAATTCGCAAGGAAGTTTTGGTTTACTCCCTCTACTCAGTGCCAAACGAGACATGGAAGTTTTTCTTTTCTGTCCATTTCTGTGTGCAAGTTTACTTCCCTTTTAATTTTACATAAAGGTTGTAGCTTTTCAGTGTTCCAGCTTTATGACAGGGTCCTTTTCTCCCCATTCTGGGTGTTTTCTTTGTTCCCCCAGGGGCACATTAAATTAAACCTGACAGCATCTTAGAATTCTCCCTAACATCATGATGAAAAGTAACAACGATAATACTAAGCAAATAAAGAAAATAAAAATGAAGTTGTAAATACCTGTCACTTGTATACACTCTCAAAGGTCTTCTATCATAATCACTTTCATATCTAAACCTCTCGTCCATTTCTTCACTTACTTCAGGATCTTGGTCTGGTCTATGATAGCGTCTGTCCAAGACACGAAGCTCATGAAACCTGTCAAATCTTCTATCTGGGACATCCACCTTGCTGGCATACCTTTGATGTTTTTTATTGGAAATGTCCACTTCTTCATTCCTTTTTTTAATGATTCTTCTATTCCTTAATTCAATTTCATCATCGAGGTGTCGGTATCTGTCCTCCTCTAGTCGTCTTTGGTTTAAAAGCTCTTCATATGTCTCTGAAGGAGTTAAGACATCTCTCCTGGGACCCTCTGAGTTTTGGTAAGATGTTTGTATTTGTGAAGGTAAATCAGTTTTAACCTGACTAATAGGTTTTTTATTCCTTTGACTTTTGTGCTGGTTAATTAAAAAAAAGGAAAGAAAGAAATACATCTTAGTGAGATGTTATTTCTTAAAAGGTAATTAAACCCTCAAATGATCCTTAGTCTATCATCTCAACTCTAAGGCTTAATCACCCATAAGAGACACTTATCATTTATCATTGAAATTTATCATTTAATAACACTTAATATTTATCAAATATACAGGCAACAGGAATATGGATAAGTAGCTATAAAAAGAGAAAATAAACTGAATGCCAATTCCTACCCTAGGAGATATTGAACATACTTTAGGAGTTAAATATTGCTTCAAAATATTTCAAATAAAATTTTTTCTCAACACAAAGAAAGAAGATGGCAAATTTTTTGGCCCTAGTAATATTAACCATCCTTAAATTTGGAAAAAAGTATTACATAGCTAGAAACTGTCAATACAAAAAAAAACACTTAAAATGGACAAAAATAACTTAAAAGCAATCTCTAAAATTAAAATGAAGTTAAAAAGTATGGTAAGTTCTTCAACATGAAACAAAAGCATTTACAAAACTAAATATTTATATATCCTATGTTTAGTACAGTTCGGCTTATTTGTTTAAATAACACATTAAAAAACAATTGATATATCTAACATAAAAATATTTCAAGTAAGTACAAAATATTCATCTTGTAGTGTTAAAGATTTACTTTAAAAGCAATACCTACTTCAGTACTCTTTTCTATCTGTCTGAACTTTTCAGTGGATTCTTCCTTACCCCTGAGAAATTGATTGTATTCTTTGTTGCGTTCAAGTTTCAATCTTTCCTTGAAATAGACACCAAAAGGCAATGTTAACTTCAATTTCAGGAAAAAGTATCCTCACGTTAAATCAGACACACAAATCAGAGGTCTTGCCCACAATCATGTTTTACTAATAATTTCAAGGACAGTAGTAGTTGCAAGGCACAGGAGAAGCATGAAGTTATAGACCATCAATGCAATTCCCCTTGTCATGTTAAAACATGCATTACAGCATACTTAGGTCCAGATTAACACGAAGTCTCTATTAAAAAGGAGCTGCTTTGCTTGTGAAACATCTCCATTTCATAGTCCAGTAGTTGTATAGCTCAGACTACATTTTCCAAGGAGCCATGCCCCATAGATCCATGGATTCTAGGTTTGTTTACCAACAGCAATCCTAGACAATCCAGGTGCACTATGTCAAAAGCATCATAAACAAATCTTTCCCACTACTAAACACATAATGTGTTTGCTAGGAAGGCTGTCATAAGCATATTCTCAAGGAGATCTGACCAGGTAACTTTCCTTATTTCCTTCTCAGGGCAATCTCCTGTTCCCACCTTCATCCCCCTCCCTAAAGACCTGCTGCCAATCACTCTTTCCCAGGCTAAAAAAGGATCTGGTTGTATGTATGTATGTATGTATGTATGTATGTATCATCCATCCATCTATCCTCACTCAAGGACATACTTATTGATTTTAAAGAGAGGGGAAGGAAGGGAGAGAGAGGAGAAAAACATCAATTCAGGAGAGAAACATCAATAGGTTGCCTGTCCTACAAACCCAGACTGAGGACCTAACCTGCAACATTCACATGTGCCCTGACTGGGAATCAAACATGCAACCCTTTGATTTGAGAGAAAATGCTCCAACCAACTGAGCCACACTGGCCAAGGACAGATCTTTGTTGTATTTTAAACATAAAAAGGTTAAATTATTATAGTCAGTAAATATTATAATGCAAAACTTCTTCTGAAACCTCTAAAGAATATGTACATGTATTTGTGAAGCGACAGAAATAGACTTGCCAATCTCCCCACACCCTCACCCTACATAAAAACTCAGTACACTCTCCACTCATCTCACTGTGTTACAGAGCATAAACTTCATAGCTCAGGAACCAGTGCTGGATATTCAATTGATCTACATATTAAAGAACTGTATCACATTACATGGTTACAAATGTAATGTTCAAAAAAATTTAGTACAATTAGAGGCTACAGACTTTTGGAAAATATATACATTTCAAGTATAGAAACTGATATAATCTTCTGTTTGAATTTAAATCAGGAATATGTTCTTTCATAATTTTGATCCCTCATAAAACTGCTACCCCAAATAACTGCTCCTATCCACCTACCTTGGCAGATAACCTGTCACCAATAGGAAGAGAAACTCCCAGAGTAGATGGATCTGTTTCACTCGTGGATAGAAAATTTTTCTGTATATATACACATTAAAAAAATATATTACCTAATTGCCTGTATAAATGTTTCATAAACTGTCTGTAAATTCGATATTCTAAGGTATTATATTATGCAGAGCAAAGGAATGAAATGGAAATGAAGACATAAACTACAAACATATAGAGATCATATTAGAAAAAAAAGAGACTTTTCTTCCAATCAACAACTCTCTGAAGAGGAGAATCAGGTCCTCATTTTTATTTGTAATACATATATAACTATTGATTCAAGAAGATTTTATAAAGCATGAGACAAAAAAGAAACTTTCTTAATTCATATTCCTCTTCTAAGCATATATCCTTCATTCTCAATGCTCTACTATTCTTTTGTTATAGAAAATTTAAACTTCCTCACAAATATCCTATGCACGCTGCATTAATGTTTCTTTCTGTTTTCCCTGCAATTATGAGCGGACAGCTACTAAAACAACAGAAGGTATAAACTATGAAGACTGCTTCTTTATGTGCCCCCCATTTCTGTTCAGTGAACATTTAGGTAATGCAGTGTAGTAAAGTGAGCACCAGACTAGAAGTCAAAAGAGCTAGGCTCTAGCAGTAACCCAACACTTCTCAGTTGTGCCACACTGAACAAGTCACTTAACCTCCCTGACCCAGACCTTCTTCTATAAAATGGGGTGGTATCTGCTCTGCCTACTGGAGCTGGTATAAGGATCCAGGAAGATAAAAAATGTAGTATCTCTTTGAATAACCATAAAGCAAACACAAGGATTACTAAAAAATTTACACAATCTCCAGCAGCATATATCTGCTGCTCAGTAGTATACAATCTGGAGTAAGTTATTTAATTTCTCTGCCTCAGTTTCTGTCTGTAAACAGGGGTGTCATTTATATGAGTAGGTTATGAGAATTAAAAAATCAATAGTTACTAACCTGTCCAGCTCCATGCCTCTCATGTATTCATTATACAAGCAATTATTGCCCATCTAATAGTTTTCAGTTTTTTAAGGTGGTTGGGAGACAAAGAATATATGTTCCCTATACTCAAGAGATTTACAGTTCAGTCAGGAAAGAAACATGTAAACAAACTAAACAATGTACTAATAGCTTCAATAAAGTTATTTTCAAAACATTACAGAAAGATTAATAAGAATAAATTGATATTTCATTAAATCTACATTTATGAATAATTTAATTTCTGCTACAAAAGTTAATTTGAAAGTTGGTAGAACTCTAAATTTATTTGTCAAGGGAAATAATATGACAGTTACCATATATACCAAATAATATGGCAGTCCCTATATAGCAAAATACACCATAAACTTAATCATTTTGTAGAGTTATACAAAAAAACACATTCAAGTTCTAACCCTAGGAAGAGAGAGAGAGCACATATCACTCCTTCACTGAGCAACTCCCCACTCTCAATCCAGGTCCAGGATGATGTTTGAAATTCTTCATAAAATGAATAACTCAAATAAGGGCAATACAGTGAGTGTTGCAAAAAGCTGAATTTTAGTCATTTACTCATTCATTCAATAATATTGAGTGTCTACAATGTCCCAAACAGTTTGATGTACTTGAGATTCATCGGTAAAGAGAACAGATAAAATTCCTGCCTTGCTGAAGCTTACATGCAAGCAGAGGAAACTGACAAAAAATAATAAACATAAAGGTACATTAGAAGGTGATAAGTGCTAAAACATAAGAAAGTTAAAAGAACTGGCTACAGGTAGTCCCGGTTTCTAGGTAACTGGAATGGGAGAAACAGAAATCTGGCATTCCCTTGTAGACATGTTCAACCTAAGACACCCACTAGATTTCTGAGTGAAAATGTCATATAGGCGGCCATATAGAAAACTTTGAGGTTCAGAAGAGAGACCTGGGCTGAAATTACAAATTTACTGATTCAATTTAACAACGTTCTTCTGAGAATATGTCCTTTCTGTATTGTTAGATGGTCAAGTGTCTTTTATTCTAAAAACATGAAAGGAGATGGGAGAGAGGGTAGTTGCATATGTTCATGGTTCTCATTGACAAAATTTAAAGATTTGATTCTTTGGTAATATCCATGCAATCTACAGGCCTGGATAGTACAAGAAACACAGAAAGAATGGGCCTTGGAAAGTGTACGTAACCCCAGTGTCAATGAAAGCACTGGAGCCATCTCCCAACATCCTATGCAACTTTTCCTTTCCTGTGCTTTCCTTTCACTCCCACTTTCTCAGATGTCAACCAAAATTGTCTCTTTCATATTAGGGAACTATTGTTCCTCTACCATAACTGCATTCTTGATAACCAACACCAAAAACTCCTGCATATCACTTTGAATTTAAACATCTGTACTCCTTGATCTCTTTTCTTTTCACAAAGGCAATTTCTTATGCCTCCCACCCCCGTTCTTTTTTAAAATCATACACCCATGAAGAAATGTAAAATCTACAAGTGAAAATAGCAGCCGTCAGAGGAAAACCCAACCCAATAAAGAGGGGAGCGGGTAGGATAACGAGGTACAAGGCCAGGGAGGAGGGCTGGAGCATGAAAGCCCTCAAGTACCATCCTACGGAATTCGAATTTTTATCCTGAAGACAGCAAAAAAGACACTGAGGTATTTAAATCAGCAAAGGGCAGGATCATTCTGGAAAGCAGAATAGAGAATGGACTAAGAATTAATGGGAGAGATCAGGTAAAAATCTGTAGTACTGATTTAAGACAGTAAGATTCTCTTGCTGTGATTTAAGGCAGTAAGACAGTAAGAGTCTCTAACCTGCAGAACTGTGTAAAGCAGCTACCAAGCTCCTCACAGGCTGCTTCAGGAGGTAAAGGATTCACCACTGCCTTTCACATACCAAGTAAAAACATCCAGCTGACTTCTACTGGCTCCTATCCTCTCTATCATTACATCATTCCTTCTTACTACTCCCAGAAAGAATCCCACTCAGTCAGGCTGGTAAACCTAATATGCCTCATTCATACAGAACTAATAAGGTCTACCCCACAAATTCGCCTTTATTCTATATTCGCTATCTGAAAAGCTTCCTCTCCTCAGTCGATTCACCCTCTAACATCCAAATCTACCTATGTTATAATGTCTTAGAAAATAACACCGTGAGGCCTTTCCTAATCATTCTATCCTTCTTGTTCGAGTTGTCACTTTCTGAACCGCATAAATGTTATCTCTACAGCTAGACTTTAAGTCCCTTAAAGACAGGATGCATACCTAATTTTTCATGGTGTTTAAAAAGTGTTAGTTAAATGATGAATGAATGCGTGAGATTCTTTTTAAAAAGTTTTATAAAATCACAATTATAAAATTATTTCTCTTTGTTTTACAATATAAATTTACAAATGCAATCCACATGTTTGGATGCAAAAATATCAAGTGATCCAAATCTTGACAACATGTAGTTCAAAAACATCTTAGAATATCTTGAATATCCTATTATTTTATTAATCTTAATGTGATTATAGCATAATTTGAAGAACGAAGCTGGCATGATGAAAACAAATGGACTCACAACAGATGTGGAATATTTCTAAAGGATAGCATCAGAAAGCAACAAAAACAAATGCAAAGCATCAAAAAGAATGTTTAACTGCATTAAAGAAAAATTATAATGTCATCTCGCTAAATGCAAAAATACAAAACGGTACCATTCAAAACTCTCAAAATCACGATAAAGCTATTTTTCTCATAGGAGAACAGCAGCAATATCTACAGTGCCAATAACTGCAAGCTACTAGATCTAAAAAAAAAATCTAAAGGAGAACATTTTGCAAGTAAGCCTACCTTTCTCTTTGCTTCTGTAATACCCTAAAGGGAAACAAACCATTGATAAAATATATTCAAAGTCCTTTCTCATCATGTACAAATCAGAGTAAAAGAGAACTCAGAAATTTGGAACAAGCATTATAAAGTAGTTAAATAAATATCCTAGGATGACTACAAACATCATGCTTATTTAAAATAATTTTATAACCTAAAATGAAAATTGCATTTTAAAACTTAAATCTTTAATTTAGCTATTACATAATTTAACAAAATACACTTAAGAGTTCTGCTTAAGTATACAGATTAAATCATAAAGCAAAGACTTTGTGATTAAATATGTTAAAAAAAGTTGTATAAACCTAGCTCATAGGAAAATAATTAGCAACTAGAACTCCATGTGTTATTTTAATACATGGTTAGGGGAATAGAGGAATATGAAATCCTTACTGGGCTATGTTAAACCACAATTTTATGGAAAATATAAACAACCAGAATTTATGATTTTCATTTAAAATTAGAAACCACTGCCCTACTCCAAAAATCAAGAGTCTGCTATTCCATGGCACCAGTTTTCAGCACCATTTTTTTCTCTGTCAATGTCATACATGTTACTCAACTTTCTCTACAATATCCTATTGCTGATGCCACTGAAAACCTAAAAATTAACACATATAACTAAATCTTAGGAAAACAAATTTAGAACATGACTTCTGAAGCATAAGACTCAACCAATTTACAGAACCCTACCTGAGTAAGATAGCGTCTGTAATCTTGCCGCAATTCTTCTTTTAATTTATGTTTCTTCCGTTCGTAGTCTTCCCCAAGTGGTAAACTCAATCCATAATCAAGTCCTAGAAAGAAAACAACTTCTTAAAGTAACGTAGCTCATTTTCAAACCAATCTCAATTTCAATACAATCTCCTGTAACAAAGCACAGTAGGAAGGAATACAGTCATGTTCATTCTGAAGACTAGGATCAGGATAAAAAAACATTTTAAATAAAATGTTTTTTATTTTAAAACATTATTTTAAAATGTTTTATATTAACAATTTTAAAACTTTTTAAATGCTTAATATACCCATATATTGGAAAATATCACTTCCACCCATGAACCCCAGCTACCCAGCTCTCCTGCTCAGAACAACCAACATTCCTGTTCTTTTCACTCCTTCCAGAGAGTTTTTATGCATCTATAAATAGATACTTTTCACCATCTTGTGCCTGCATGTTCTGGTGTGTTTCATATTACTCCTTTCCCCTTTAGATAACGGTTCTGTACTGCTTGGTATCTTGCTTTATCAAGGAAAGCAAAATTAAAGCAAAGAAAAGCTTTATTTCAGTTAATTCCACTGATAATTCTACAAAAATACCTACAACAATTTTAATGTCCGTTTTAAGTCCAAAAATTAATATCATGATTTTTTAACCAGTAAGAACATCCCTACTGTAACATATTTGAGAAAAATTGGGACCATACATAGCTCAGACTGAAATTTCCAAAAACTTTCAAAGTTAAGCCACCAATTCTGATTTCACATAAATGGATATTAATTATTACTGTGCAAAAATTGTATATTACATAATATAAAATTAACCACTTTAATTACTTTAAACATATAATTCGGTGTCATTAAGTTCATTCAAAACATTGTGCAGCCATCACCACTGTTTCATTTTTTATTTTTTTATATTTTATGCTATTAGAGTTGTCCCAATTTCCTCCGCTTTGTGCTCCCCCAGGCACCGGCAACACCCTCCAACAATCCCCCCTCGTTTGTTCATGTCCAAAGGTCATGCATGTAAGTTCTTTGGGTACTCCGTTTCCTATACTTGCTCTTAACAACCCCCTGCCTATTCTGTAACTACCAATTTGTACTTCTTAATCCCTGATCCTTTTCCCCCATGCCCCAGACCCATCCCCACTGACCACCATCCCACTGTTCTACATATCTATGATTCTGTTTTTGTTCTGCTTGTTTGCTTAGTTTTTTAGATTCAATTGTTGATAGTTATTTATTAACATTTTAATGTTCATAGTTTTAATCTTCTTTTTCTTAAATAAGTCCCTTTAACATCTCATATAATAATGGGTTGGTGATTTTTTCTTCCTTGAGAAGCACTTTATCTGCCCTTCAATTCTAACTGGTAGTGTTGCTGGGCAAAGCAATCTAGGTCATAGGTTCTTGCTTTATATTACTTTGAATACTTCTTGCCAGTCCCTTCTAGCCTGCAAAGCTTCTTTTGAGAAATCAGCTGACAGTCTAATAGGAACTCCTTTGTAGGTAACTGCTTTTCTCTTGCTGCTTTTAGATTCTCTCTTTATCTTTAACCTTTAGCATTTTAATTATGATGTGTCTTGGTGTGGGCCTCTTTGTATCCATCTTGTTTGGGACTCTCTGCTTCCTGGACTTGTGTGTCTATTTCCTTCACCAAATTGGGTGGAAGACTTTCTTCCATCATTTTTTCAAATAGGTTTCCAGTTTCTTGTCTTTCTCTTCTCCTTCTGGAACCCTTATGATGCGTATGTTAAAACATTTGAAATTGTTCCAGAGGCTGCTTATACTATCCTTGTTTTTTGGATTTTTTCTTCTTGCTGTTCCGATTGGATGTCTTTTGGTTCCTTATATTCCAAATCATGGATTTGATTTCTCAGCTTCATCCATTCTGCTGTTGATTCCCTGTCAATTGTTCTTTATTTCAGTTAGTGTCATTTCAAATAATCCTCCATTTCTGATTGGATCATTTTTACACTGTTGAAGTACTCACTGTGTTCCTTGAACATCCTTATAAACCAGTGTTTTCAATTCTGGTTGAAAACCAGATTGCTTTTTTCCCCCATTTTGTTTAGTTCTTTTTTGGAGTTCTGTTCTTTCATTTGGGCCATGTTTGTCTCATTTTGGCAGCCTCCTGTATTTGTTCCTACCTATCAGGTAGACTGGGTCTGACTCTGTGTCTTGGTAGCATGGCCTAATGCAGTAAGTGTTCTGCAGGGCAGGGGCACAGCCTCCCCCTACGCCCCAAGCTGGGTATTGGAGGTGCACCCTATGTGTTGACTGAGTACTCCCACCCCTTGTAACTGAGTCTTAATTGCTGTCAGCAGGTCAATAGGAGTAGGACTAGCTGTGCCCACAGGCCTCCAATCTCCTCCCTCCATGGCTGGTAGAGTTGGTTGGGTTTGGTGATCCAACGTGGTGTGTAACTGTCCACTGGGTGCACAGGCTCTGCAGTTTTCCAGGTGGTACAAGCCAGTGCCAGACACCACCTGCCTTCTGTCTGGTGCCTCTTGGTGTAAGCTCTAAAGCAATCTGCAGACAGCTGCTGCTGGTGCCAGGCCTGGGGCTACTCCGAGAGCGGTAAAGATGCTTGACTCAGCTGATACTTGTTTGAGATTTAGGAAAGTCTGAAGCCTGTGTCTAGCCCAGCCATTCTTATGCAAAAGCCACTGTTATCAGCTTGGGTGGGTTGGTACTTGGGATGGGGAAGAGCCTTAGTTAATCATCAGGACAGGGCTAACTATGTGAGTCAGAATGGTAAGAGTCTTAGATATGGTGACACCACACCGGGCTCTATGGGGGGGAAGGCTCGAAAAAGGAACAGTGGCTGCTGCCTGCAGTTCTGTCCTGGAGAAAGCTGTGCCCCATCTCTCGCCCTGGTGCCAGACACTTCAGTTCCTCCACATATGCCACTAGTGCCCCAAAGGTGCTTCGCGAGTGCTGGAGCCCAGTCGGAATGCCTGAGTAAGGCTATGTGCAGGGCCCTCCAAAAAGAGACATCTGAGAATCCTGCAGTTTCTTCCACCAGCCCAACTGCTCCATGGATTTTACAACCAGAAGTTAGAGGGACTTATCTTCCTGGCAATGAATGCTACGCTGAGTGGTCTGGTATGAGGCTGGGTTCCCTCGCTCCCAAGATATCCCCTTGATTTATACCCACCACATGTGGGTATGGGACCAGCCTGTTCTGTGTCTCTGCACCTCTGCCCCTCCTACCCGTCTGGACAAATGTGGTTTCGTTAATTCGTTAGTTGTCAGAGTTCCATACAGCTCAATTTTCTGACAGTTCTGAGTGATATTTGTTTTGTAGTTCAGCTGTAATTTTGCTATGGTTGTGCTAGGAGACAGGCCACATTTACGTACACCTCCATCTTGACTGGAAGTCACCTCACCACTATCCATTTCATCATCCCAAACAAAAACTCTGTAAAAACTCTGTAATTTTTTTAAGAAAAACTTCCATTTTCAGCAGTGTTTCCTTAGAGTTCAAAAGTAAAGTTACGTTTTGGAGCGATGACATGAATGATAGCTGCACAACTTATAAATACACTAAAAACCACTATATTGCACAATTTAAATGGGTAAAGTTTATGCTATGCCATAGACACCTCAATAAAGCTATTATTATTAAAGAAAGCTATTATAATCACATTACATACTTTTCAAATATTTTAAATAATAAAATACTATGTCAGGAAGCACAGATATCAGATAAGTATGTGATTTCTGAAGCCCCCTATCTTTTTTGTCCTACTATGTAATACTAGAGTATAAAAAATTATCTTTTCTAAACAAAATAAAAATTTTCCTTGGAGAGTCAGCTACAATAGATAAAGTAATTAACTACAATATGAACTGATATGGGAATCACCACTTTTTTTTTTGCCTAGTCTTCACAGTGCAGCTAAATGATGGGTACTTAGCATGAATGTGTCATATCACTGCTTTATTACATCACAGAAATATTTTAGGGACAAAAAGGCCAAAGTAGCGTAAATATAAGTGAACGTCTATTGATTTTTCTGCAATGCTAAATTCCACTTTCCACTATAAACACCCTGGAATTCTTTTTATAAACATTTCTGGCCTCCTTAAATCCTGTTAATAAGAGTATAACAGAGGATTCCTGAGGACACCTCTCTCTCAGGTTCCCAGCCCTCTTTCCAAAAGAAATCTAAAACATTCCATATGCCTAGAATTTTAACTCATTTTAGAAAGGTACTTTTTCCTCACAAAGGAATCTAAACTTTATTTTTTTAAAGATTCAGAATTTAAGCTTAAAGAGAGAACATTTTAATTCTTACTTTGAGAATGGAGTACCACAAAGAAACTATAAAATCACTAAAGCCTAGTCCATGCTTTATTCAATCTTATAATGCCTGGCACACAACTTGTACCCAGAAATGTTCACTGAATAAAGGTGTGAATGAGTATATGAATGAATGAATGAATGTCTAAGTATGAGGAAGGAACGAGAGAAAAGAAGAACACACTATTCTAAGTACCTCATTTTTGCTTTTAGTCTGATAACGTAGAGACAGGAAGCATAATAACTAGTAACCAGTTCCCTAGCTCTGGTTACGCAGTCACAAAGGATGCTCTATTGTGTCAAAGAGAAGGAAAAAAACATGCAGCAATGATGATGCCTCCCAACACGCTCAGCTTTCCTCTCAGGGAACAAGTAATTTACAGTTTCCAAATATGTCATACCAAACCATAATCAAAGAATTAGTAAGGCTGCAGTATTAACTTCTTTAAAATTCCAATATAGTCATCAATCATTAAAATAGTCTTTTACCAAACAGCATTTTGTATCCATTAAGCATATTTCTTTGATTTATAAATAAAAGCCCAGCATTTCTATTCAATAATTAATCTACTTTCTCTTGCTCACTCGCTTTCTCTCATGCACACAAACTCTATTCAGATTTTTCAATTAATTTTTAATTAGTTATACTTACTACTATAATTTCTGCAAATCATAATAAAGGCAGTAACATTTTAAAAGTTACAAAGTTCTCAGTATGTTATATTCCATATGTAGTCCATCTGTCACATGTAAGATCTGAGAAAGGAAAGAGTTACCAGGATTCCAAGAATATCTTTTTTTTTCTGACAAGACAAAGCTCTTTCACAATAGTGTACTAGGAATATCTTAAAATCAATTTAGCACACCTAATGACATACCTAAGGAACCCCTGGTCTGTTGACTGTTTGGTGGTATGTTTTCCTTAGCCATGGAGATTAATATTTTACTGTTTTCAGAAAGTTTCTCTGATGACTTTCCCTGAAAGAGATGTAATATTTACAAAAGCAGAAAGGGAAAAAAAAACCCTACAAAATAGAAAATTCATCTCAGTACTTTTATTAAACAACTTGACAAAAATTACATGGTATATCCAAGAAGAAATTTAAGTTTGGGGAATTAACTAAAGCATGTAATACTATAATAAATGTTCAAATATTTAGCTCATTCACTTATCAACAGGTACTTGAGTTCTTGCCAGGCACTGTCCCAGGCATTAGAAATACATGAGTGAAAAAAATAATAATCTGTGCCATCATGGAGCTTACAAACTACTGTGGAGACAAACAAAAACCATAACACATACTTAAACTATGAAAAATGTAGGGAGCAGTAGGGAGGGACTATGGAGCAGAGTATAGAGGCCCAAAAATGATACTACAAGGCCTCACTGGGCAAGTGATAGTTGAACTAAGACTTACAGGTTTACCTGTGCACTATTTAATATTAGAAATTATAATAAAGCTGTAGTTAACCACTGTAAGCCAGTCCTAAGTACCGGAGAGTGGTTAAGAGCATGGACTGTGGAGCTGGACACACCACTGAATCCACCATTGTGTGTACCTGGACAAACTACTTAACCCATTTTCAGCCCCACTTTCCTGATCTAAAACAAACAAAAAAAATATTCCATCTACTTCACAGGGATATTATCATTAAATGAGAATACATATAAAGTCTTTTGCACAATTCTTTGTACGTGGCAGGTATTTTGGCAAAGACAACCCAGAATGGTAGTTAAGAGAACAAGCACAGGATTCATATTGCCAGGGATCAAAGCCCCGTTCCACTAACTATCCCTTTCATCACATTCCTTAACTTCTTCATGCCACAGTTTACTCATTTGTAAAATGATAATAACAGCAGTAGTCACCTCATAGACTCATGTGAAATATCTGCGTAACCTCATAAGACTTGGCCTAATCCATATTTTGTGCACAATAAATGTTAACTATGTAAGTTCCTATATAATTAGGGTGCACATAGTATTTATCATCTCAACCAAGATGCCTTTGTCCAGGACAAATGCTAAACCAGATGAGACACTGGGACAACAGGTAAACCAGGACTGCCTTGGACAAACCAGTACATGTGGCTACCCTCCTTACAATGGACCATGTGGCACAGATTAATCTACATCCTCCATCTTATTACATGTACTGAGCCTATGAGAAAACGTGCCACATCTGTCTAGATCGATGCTGTATTGCCAGAGCCTAGCACAGTACCTAGCAGAGTCTTAATAAGTTTTTGCTAAAATTTGTTGAATCACTTTAAAAAAAAAAAATAGGAAAGTTTAAGAAAGCCTTTTCTGAACTGTTTTTGGAAACATTTTAACAAATTTATATTAGGAAAAGTACACAATGTAACAAATACTATCAATATATTATCCTAATAAATTCACTTTTATATTCTTCAAAAAATGTTAAAACAATGATTCATTAAAATACTGAACTTTTCCAAAAAGAATGAAAAGTTGCTTTTATATGTTCCCTGTACTAGAGATAGCCTCTTAATCAGTTTATGAAGCACATACAGAATTAACTAAAACTCTAATAAGGGAGAGGAGAAACTGTGAGATATAAAACTCCACAAATAAAACACTTTATTTAAATCACTGAATCCTTGTCCAGAATCAGCATAACCACACTACAGCGTGAATGTGAAGAGTCAGCTCAGAGAAGAGGATGCTTGCGTTTACACAGGGTTAATCTTCAAAAACAGTTTTAATGAAACAGGTTGGAAGAAAATGCTTAACCTTACCTTCATTTCCATGTAAGGTGGATCCCTTTCCAACTCTGCTTTGTCTTTGGCCAGTTTGGCTTTGCACTCTTCAATAAATTTATCCAAATTATCAGCCATTTTGCAGATACTTAAAAACAACAACAACAAAAACCTACTGCAATGAGCATAGCTACAACTATTGGCGTATTGGGGGGCTAATTATTAACATGCAGGTTTAGTTTACATTTAGTATTCAATCTCACTTATCAAATTGAGAACTTTAAACAAGCCTGACCAAAATATGCCTGCTTCCTTTCTCTCACAACTCCCCCAAAACACCTACACTATACTTTAAAATATCTGAATATAAATAAAAAAGAAAACAGCCACCACCACCATCCCCACCACGTATAAAAAAAAAAAAACAAAAAAAAAAAACCTCTGAACCTTAAGTCAAAGCAGTTTTTTAAAAGTTTTTTTTTTTTTAACTATTTGGAGGTAATTTTGAACTTGCATAAAAGTTGCAACAATAAGAATAGCACAAAGAACAACTGTATACTTTTTATCTACTGTTAAGAGTTTGCATTACTTCTTTCTTATGGTGTTCACACAAGTTCTCTCTTTACACACTCAATTTTTTTCTAAAATTAGAGGGTAAATTACATATATCATGGACCTTTATCCCTAAATGTTTCAAAGTATGTAAAGAATTAGGTTATTCTCATCCTGGCCAGGTGGCTCAATTGGTTGGAGCATCATCCCATGCACCACAATGTTACAGGTTCTATCCCAAGTCAGGGCACATACCTACGTTGCAAATTCAATCCCAGTCGGGGTGCATACAGGAGGCAACCAATCAATTTTTCTCTCTCTCTCATTCTACTCCCCCCACCCCTTTCTTCTCTCTGAAATCAATACGCATATTCTTGGGTAAGGATAAAAAATTATTTTTTAAAGAAAGAATTAGGTTATTCACTTATATAACCTCAATGCAATTATCAACTTCAGTAACACTTAATTTTTTTAGTCTACTTCCCATGTTCCAATGTTGCCATCTGACCTAATAGTGTTCTTTACAACATATTTTTCTCTCTCCAACTCAGGATCCACTCTAAGTTAGATATTGCAATTTCATTGTTATGTCTCATTAGCCTTCTTTAATTTGAAACATTTCCATACTTTCCTTTGTCTTTTACAACATTGATATTTTTTAATACAGCCTACCCAACAGTCCTCCTTTGAGGTTTGTCTGGTGTTTCTTCATGGTTAAATTCAGGTTATGTATCCTCAGGAAAAATACTTCTTAGATGGTGATGTGTCCTCAAAGTGTCAACAATTAGTGGTACACAATGTCCATGTGCCCTTTATTAGTGGTTATTTTTGATCACCTGGCCTAGATGTCTGATTTCTGTACTACCTTTTTCTTGTAACTAATAAGCAGTCTAAGGGAGATACTTCCAGACCATGAAAATATCCTGCTCCTAATCAGAATGTCAAAGATTTAGCATCAATTGATGGTTCTTAATTGATTAAATCTCTAATTCTAAATGGCTGCAAAATGCTTATTTTCCAATTCCACCACTCCTTGCACTTATTTACCCACTGGCCTTTTATTTTATTCTAATAGTCCTTCCTTCATCCACATTTATTTATTGGCTTATTATCAGTATAGACTCATAAATTCATATTTTCCTAAAGCCCTAGAATTTTTTAAATTCATTAGTGGTTGTTTTATTGAAGAGACTTATATACCATAAAATTTACCCATTAGAGTGAACAACTCCATAAGTTGTTGGTAAATTCATAGAGCTATGCATATTCCCACAATCACTCTTTTTAATGCTTCCATCAGCCCAAAAATTTTTCTCATGCCTTTTTGCAGTTGATCCTCACTCTCACCCCCAACTCAGGCAACTGGCAATCTGTTTTCTGTTTCTATAGTTTTGTCTAATCTAGAAATTTCATATAAATTATACAATATGTAGCTTTTTGTATCTAGCATTTTTCACTTAACCATAATATTCTTTAAATTTTTATTTCTTGATTTTAGAAAGAGAGAGAAAAGGAGATAAGGAGAGAGAGGGAGACAGAGAGAGAAAGAGAGAAATATCAATTAGCTGTTCATTGGTTGATTCTTGCATGTGCCCTGACCAGGGATCCAATCCACAACCTTGGCATATCAGGATGACATTCTAAACAACTGAGTTACCCAGCCAGGGCCTACCATAATGTTTTTGAGGTTAATCCTATTTTTTTTATTGTTAGGTACTTTCCATTGTGTGAAAATATCACATTTTGTTTATCTATTCACCCACTGCTGGATGTTTGGGTTATTTCCATTTTTTTGGCTATTTATGAATAATTCTGCTATGAACATTCATGTATCGGTATTTGTTGGACATACGTTTTTAATTCCCTTCAATACAAACCTAGGAGAGAAACTACTGAGTCCTCTGTAACTCTGAGTTTCACATTTTCAGGAACTGTAAACAGTTCCTCTAAGTGTAAAGTGGCTGTATCATTTACATTCCAACCAGTAGTGTTGCAAAAATTAACTCAAAACAGATCATAGACTTACATGTACAAGAGAAAAGTTATAAAACTTCTAAACTAAAACACAGAAAAAATATTTGTGACCTTGGGCTAGGTAAAAATTTCTTACATATAACACAAAAAGCACAACTGATTAAAATTGATAAAAAATGAAAAAACTCTCTTAAATGAGAGTTGCAATTTCTACACATCCTCACCAATGCTTGGTTATTTTCAGTCTTTTTTTTAATCTTAGTCATTATATTAGGTGTGCAGGACAATATCTCATTGTGGTTTTAACTTACATTTCTCTAACGACTATGATTTGAGCAACTTTTCATGTGCTTATTTGCCAGCTGTACATCCATATATAACCACTGGTAAAATGTCTTCACGTCTTCTATCCATTTAAAAAATTAAATTGTTTTTTATTATTGAGCTTTAAGATTTTTTATGTATACTTAGATCCTTTATCAAGTATGTTTTATAGGTATTTTCTCCTAGTCTATGGTTTATTTTTAAGTTTTCTTAATCGTGTCTTCTTTTTCAAGACTTTATTGTTTAGAGCAGTTTTAAATTCACAGCAAAAGTGAGAAAGGACATGTTTACCTCATATGCCCCACCCTACTCATGCATAGTATCCCTCATTATCAACATCTCCCACCAGAGTGGTACATTTATTTACAATCAATGAGCCCACATTGACACATCCAGTTTACATTAGAATTCATTCTTGGTATTGTATATTCCGTGGGTTTGGACATACGAGGTCTGTCCAGAAATTATCCAGTCATATACTATGAAAGAAACGTTTATTGAAGAAAATATAAGAAGCATTGCACACAGGACAATGACACCTAAGTCCCCTTCAAAGTAGGCACCTTGGGACCTCACACAGTTCTCCCAGTCACCATCAGCTGCCCCACTGTATTTTCCTGAATCTCGTCAATGGTCTAAAATCTCTTCCATTTCAAAGGTGATTTTAGTTTTGGAAAAAGCCAGAAGTTGCAGGGTGCCAAATCTGAGCTGCAGTGGGGCTGAGTCACCTGGGTAATTTGGTGTTTTGCCAAATAACTCTGCACAAGATGTAATGCATGAGTGGACACACTGTTGTGATGAAGCTGCCAATCACCAGTTGCCCATAGCTGCAGCCTTCTGAATCATCTGAATAGTTTCCATGTAGGAATGTTCAAGCTTAATGCAAAATCTGATGCAGATTCATTGCTCTACTCACACAGTCATTTTGAATGTGACAGCCGCACAGTACACATGCTCACTCAAGGGCGACTACCACCCGCACTGACCAGTACAGTGAAGTTGCCAGTGTTCACGCATGCGCATTCCAGTCCACTCTCCTTGGCTGACAGGTTACATCAATGTGGTACAAACCATTTTCATTCTATTAACAATGGCTGAACTTTTTCTGGACAGACCTTGTATGCATAATGACATGTATCCACCATTGTAGAATCCTAAATGTCCTCTGAGCTCCACTATTCATCCCTCTCCTCCCCACAACTGATCTTTCTACTCTCTCCGTAGTTTTGCCTTTTCCAGAATGTCATATACTTGTTAGCATAAACTACTGACTTCTTTTCCTGACCAGTATGCACTACTAAGGCCTCTCATTGTCTTTTCGTGGCTTGATCACTCATTTCTTTTTTTGATGCTGAATCATTCCTTCACCTACTGAAGGATATCTTGGTTCCTTCCAATTTGAGGGCCATTATAAATAAAGCTGCTATAAACATCTGTGTGATGTTCTTAAGAGCAAAAGTTTTTAATTTTTGAAGTCCAATTTATCCATATTTCACCAATTTTTAACCAATAGTTTGCTTGTGTGTCACATATAAGAAATTCTTGCCTAGCCCAAGATCACAAATATTTCCTCCTGCAATTTCTTTTAGAAGTTTTACAGTTTTCTTTCTTATACCTAAAGTCTATGATCTGTTCTGAGCTAATTTTTGCAAACGGTCTAAGGTAAGGGCTACCAAGATTCAGTTTTGTTTTGGGTTTTTGTTTTTTCTTTGCATATGGATAGAAAATTATTCCAATGCCATTTTTTGAAAAGACTATCCTTTCCTCATTAAACCTGTAACTTTTTTAAAAAGACATTTTCTAAAAACCCACAAAACTCAGGGACTTACTGGTTATTTAGCAAGAAAGGAGCCACTGAAAACCAAAATTTTAAGTCCTAGAAACTAAATGTAGATGGAATTCTGGCCAGAAGTAAGTCAGAAGAAGCTGGCTGGTTTACAAAAGTTTGGTTTAGATATGTTAAGTTGGAGAGAGTTGAATGTCCAGCTGATTGTTAGAAATTCAAGACTCAAATTCAAGGCAGTGGATATCAGATATGTTTTGTTAAGAATTAACTACTTCAAAGATAACAGCTCAGGCTGTGGTAAATGAGTACAGACAGTGGGGAAGCAATGGGCCAGAACCAAATGCCAGGCAATGTTCTGTTGAGGAGGTGACAAAAGAATTGAAGTAGAAAAAATATAAAGAACTAATTAAAGATATAAAGAAAACCAAGTGAAAATAATTCGTGCAAAATAAAAAAAAAATATATGAGAAAGAACCAGCCAGCAATATCACAAGCAAAAGAGTTTAAAAAAAAAAAATCTACTGAATTTAATATTTGGGAGATAATAATACTTAGTAAAAAAGGCAGAAATGCAATCTTTACCTAAAAGAAATATGTTGAAAGTTGTATCAGCTAAGTAGTACATAATACAAACTTCATTCTACTTCAAACTACAAAAAAGAACACTATTTTCAAAATATGGCTGTACTTCCAGCCAAGATGGAGGCGTAGGTGGACACACTGTGCCTCCTCTCACAACCAAAATTAAGGACAACAAAAATTTAGAAACAAGAAAACAACCAGAACTCATAGAAAATTGAACTGTACAGAAGTCCAACAACCATTCATCCACACCAGTAAGAGGGGCGGAGTCCCAGCAGGAAAAAGTGGAGGCTGGCAGATCCCAGGCATGCAGGCAGCAGCTAGCAGACCCCAGGCACAGGGTGGCAACTGTGCAGACCCAGTGAGTCCGCGCAAGGCGGCTGGCTGACCAGGCGATCCCACATTCGCGCGCAGATAATCCAGGCGAAGGGGAAGCAGGGAAGGGACTGGAATCCAAGAGAGCAGAGCAAGCACCATTGTTCCCTCTCAGACCCCGCCCCCACATACAGTGTCACCACTCAGTCACTACCCAGCGACTGGGCTGCCCTGCCCTGGGGAACATCTAAGGTTCCACCCCTCAGTACCTAATAGCCCCGACCAGATGAAAAAAACCCAAAAAAACAAAACAGCTCAAACAGGAGAACAAACCAAAACCCAGAGCCAATTCATCTAAGTGACCAAGAGATAGCCAACCTATCAGATGCACAGTTCAAAGCCCTGGTGATCAGGATGCACTCAGAATTGGTTGACTTTGCTCACAAATTAGATGAAAAAATAAAGGCTACAATAAGTGAAATGAAGGAAAACACACAGGGAACCAATAGAGATGGGAGGAAAACTGGGACTCAAATCAATGGAGTGGACCAGAAGGGAGAAAGAAACAACCAAACAGAAAAGAATGAAGAAACCAGAATTCAAAAAAATGAGGAGAGACTTAGGACAGGACATCTTGAAACATCCCAACATCGGAATTATAGGGGTACCAGAAGGGGAAGAAGAAGAGCAACAAGTGGAAAACTTATTTGAACAAATAACAAAGGAGAACTTCCCCGATCTGGCAAAGGAAATAGACTTCCAGGAAGTCCAGGAAACTCAGACAGTCCCAAAGAAGTTGGACCCAAGGAGGAACACACCATAATTACAGGCACATCACAATTACATTAGCCAAGATTAAAATGAAGGAGAGAATTCTAGAAGTAGCAAGGGATAAAGGCAGAGACACCTACAAAGGAGTTCCCATCAGACTGTCAGCTGATTTCTCAAAAGAGACCTCACAGGCAAGAAGGGGCTGGAAAGAAGTATTCCAGGTCATGAAAGTCAAGGACCTACATCCAAGATTGCTCTAGCCAGCAAAGCTGTCATTTAGAATGGAAGGGAAGATAAAGCGCTTCTCAGATAAGGTCAAGTTCAAGGAGTTCATCATCACCAAGCCCTTATTATATGAAATGTTAAAGGGACTTATCTAAGAAAAAGATGATAAAAAATAGGACAGTAAAAAGACAGCAAACTCACAGATATTAACAACCACACCTAAAACAAAAGCAAACTAAGCAAACAGCTAGAACAGGAACAGAAACACAGAAATGGAGATCACATGGAGGATTAGCAACAGGCTAGTGGGAGGAGGAGAGAGGGAGACAAGGTACAGAGAATAAGTAGCATAGACCATAGGTAGAAAATAGACAGGGGGAGGACAAGAATAGTGTGGGAAATATAGAAGTTAAAGAACTTATGACACATAGGCATGAACTAAAGGGGGCAGAATGTGGGTGGGAGGGGGTGTGAAGGGTGGAGGGGAATGATGGGGGAGAAATGGGACAACTGTAATAGCATAATCAATAAAATACATGTAAAAAAGAAAGAAAAACAATCTTCCCAGACAAGAAAAAATTGAACAAGTTCATCATCACCAAACCATTATTATATGAAGTGTTAAAAGGGT